>SJYV01010805.1:0-14273 GCA_006410875.1 Neotragus pygmaeus | reverse complement strand
GCAAAGAGTCGGACACGACTGAGCGACTGAACTGAACTGAACTGAAAACCCTGTAATTTCCTAAGTGATCAGACCACAAGGAGCGCCTTTTGTTCTACTGAGGCAACTCCATGTGGGCTCCTGAATGATTCCTGCATGGGGGCTGGTCACTAGAAGAACCAAGTCATGGTTAGATGTGTGGAATTTTTAGTTCCAAACCTCCATCCTCCAGAGAAGAAAAAAGAGCCAGAAATGGAATTAATAACTGATCATGCCTAGGAGGAAGCCTCCATAAAAGTCCCAGAAATATAAGGGTTCAAGGAACTGTTGAGTAGATGCCCATATCCATATATAATATATCCACCAGGAGGGTGGCCGCACCCCAACCCCACAGAGACAGAAGCTTCTGCATAGAACCCTCCCTGGCCTCTCCCTTTATCTTTCCTCATCTGGATGTTCATTTGTATCCTTTATCACAATCTTTAATAAACTTATAAACATAACTAAGTAAAATAAGTTCTGTGAGTGGCTCTAGCAAATTAATTAAATCCCAAATGCAGGCCGTGGGAACTTCTTTTTNCCTCTCCCTTTATCTTTCCTCATCTGGATGTTCATTTGTATCCTTTATCACAATCTTTAATAAACTTATAAACATAACTAAGTAAAATAAGTTCTGTGAGTGGCTCTAGCAAATTAATTAAATCCCAAATGCAGGCCGTGGGAACTTCTTTTTTGGCTGTACCACATGGCATGTGGGATCCTAGTTCCCCAACCATGGATTGAACCTGAATCCTCTCAATGGAAATGAGGGGTTTTAACCACTGGACTGACCACCAGGGTAGTCCCTTGTGGATACTTTTGATTTGTAGCCAAGTTGGGCAGAAGCTCTGGGTACCCTGGGGACTGACCACTTGTGCCTGGCATCTGAAGTGGGGAGCAGTCTTGTAGGATTGAGTCCTTAGCCTGTGAGATCTGATGCTATCTCCAGGCAGAGAGGGTCAGAACTGAGTTAAATTGTTAGTGTCAGAACTGAGTTAAACTGAGGGACATTTAGCTGATGTTGCAGAACTGCTTGGTGGGGAAAACCCCACACACATGTTGTATCAGAAGTGCTGTCTGTGTGTGTGTGCATGCACATGCACACGAGGTAGTGTAGGAGTTAAGGATACACTTAGGAGGGAAAAGATTGGAGTTTTTTTTAATTCAGTATGCCAGGAAGTAAGTGACTAACACATACACAAGGTGGGGGTGGGGGGAGTAGTCAAAGATAAGTTAGAGGGGAAAAAATACTTTTTTATGAAAAAGTTAGAAGATAAATCAGGGAAGCCCAAGATTTGAATAATAAGAATCCCATAAAGAGAAAATGAAAGGAAATAAATCAAAGAAATAACACAAGAAAATCATCTAAAACTAGAGATAAATTTCCAGACTGAAAATGAATAAAATGACCCTCACACTAAGATACATCATTATGCGGTTACAGAATACCAGAAAAAAAGAGGAGATACAGAAATATTTCCAGGGGAAGCAGGGGAAAGCCCCCATATAAGTACAAAATTCAGATGGCCTTGCATTCCTTAGGAACGAATAACTCAAAGTCAGAAGAGCAATGCCTTCAAAATGGTAAAGGAAAATTATTTGCAATTTGGAATACTTACTAGAAAATTGCAAGTTGAGTATGAGGGCTGAATAAAGATAGTTTCGGACATGCAAGGACTTGAACATACATCTTCTCTTGGGAAGCTACTAAATAATATGCCCCACCAACACGAATAAGTAAAGCAAAAAGAAAAAAAGAAGAATTGCAACCCAGAAATCGGAACCCAACACAGAAAAGCAATACAAGCAATTCCCTGGATGATTTTAAAGCCCTGATTCCCATCCTTGGCTGCACACTAGAATCACCTGGGGAGCTTTAAAAGCCTAAAGCCCAGGCCACGATACAGCAGGAGCCCTGGGGGCATGACCCAGGCATGGGGACCTTTAAAAGTCCCCCGCCCAGATGATTCCAGTGAACAGCTGAGGTTGGGAACTATTCCCTGAAAGGATAGTTCCAGAACAATAGCACTGTTGGAGGCTTCAAAATCAACCAGCCCAGATGAAGTGAGGAGGGAGGTTTGCAGAAGGGAAAGAGACCCAGAATTGACAAGTTAATCTGACAGTCACAAAGTGGAAAATTTCATGGAAATTTGTATCAAGAGGCACTTTGTAGAACATTCACAAAAGCTAAAGGAAGGCAGTCAGATGTTCAAAGGAAACTAAGAAAATGAAAAATAAAAGGAAAGATTTCTGAAATTATAAAAGAAAAAAAATGTAAATTATAACTGGCTTGGCGGTGAAAAAGATTTGCAGAGTCATAATAAAGGAAAGCCTGAGATACTGAATGATTAGATGGGGAGAATCGGGGGGAAAAATCATAAGATTAAAAATAGATGAATCAACAGATAGCCATATACTTTACTAACATCAGTTTGGTTCAGTTCAGTCGCTCAGTCGTGTCCGACTCTTTGCAACCCCGTGGACTGCAGCACGCCAGGCCTCCCTGTCCATCACCAACTCCCAGAGTTCACTCAAACTCATGTCCATTGAGTTGGTGATGCCATCCAACCATCTCATCCTCTGTCATCCCTTTTCCTCCCACCTTCAATCTTTCCCAGCATCAGAGTCTTTTTCAAATGAGTCAGTTCTTCGCATCAGGTGGCCAAAGTATTGGAGTTTCAGCTTCAGCATCAGTCCTTGAAATGAATATTCAGGACTGATTTCCTTTAGGATGGACTGGTTGGATCTCCTTGCAGTCCAAGGGACACTCAAGAGTCTTCTCCAACACCACAGTTCAAAAGCATCAATTCTTTGGCCCTCAGCTTTCTTTATAGAAAACGTCATTAACATATTCAGAGCCAAATAACAAAAGACACAGCTAAGGGAGTGTGACTGGATGTGGCCCCCTCAAAGAGCTCCACATCCTAACCCCTGCAGGTTGTCAGGAGGGCTGGTTTCTTCCGGAAGCCCGAGGAGGAATCTGCTCCTTGCCTCTCCCAGTGTTTCTTGGCTGCTGCTGCCATTCTTTGGTTCCTTAACCCGTGTGTGTGTGCGTTACTTGCTCAGTCGTGTCCAACTCTTTGTGACCCCACGGACTGCAGCCCACAGCTCACTGTCTGTGAAAGTGTTAGTTGCTCAGTCTTGCCCGATTCTTTGCATCCCCATGGACTGTAGTCCAACAGCCTCCTCTGTCCATGGAATTCTCTAGGCAAGAATACTGGAGTGGGTAAGCCATTCCCTTCCCCAGGGGATCTTCTCAACCCAGGGATTGAACCCAGGTCTCCTGCATTGCAGGCAGATTCTTTACCATGTGAGCCACAAAGGAAGCCTCAGAAGCTGTCAGTGTTACCTTATATGACAAAAGGGACTTTGTAGAAATCAAGAATCGGGACACAGAGAGAGGCACCTGTGTGGTACAGGTAGAACCAACAGAATCACAATGGTCCTTACAAAAGGAAAGCAAGAAGGTCAGAGTGGAGAGGGGGTGATATGATGATGAGAGTCGAGATTAGAGTGAGCCACAGGCCAAGGAAGGGGCTTCCCAGGTGGATCAGTGGTAAAGAATCTGGCTGCCAATGCAGCAGACACAAGAGATGCAGGTACGATCCCTGGAAAAGGAAATGGCAGCCCACTCCAGTATTCTTGCCTGGAGAATTCCATGGACAGAAGAGCCAAGTGGGCTGCAGTCCGTGGGGTTACAAAGAGTTGGACACAACTGAGCAACTAACGCACACACACGCGGGTTAAGGAACCAAAGGATGGCGGCAGCAGCCAAGAGACACTGCGAGAGGCAAGGAGCGGATTCCTCCTCGGGCCTCCAGAAGAAACCAGCCCCCCTGACACCCTGACTTCAGTCCCTTCCTCCTCATATCTGACCTCTGACCTCCAGAACTGCAAGAGATTCCATTTGTGTTTGAAGCCCCTAAAATGGCAAAAATTCTCTATAGCAGCAAAGGAAACGTTATCCTAAGAATGTAAAGAACTGGAATAGAAGTGGGTTTGAATGGCAAGTGAGGGGCCTATGCCTTTCAGTGTTGACTTTTTAAAGGACATGTGACACACGGATAGAAATTAAAGCAACCTGCAGTAAGTGTTCGGGGTAGTGGAAGTGAAAGTAGCAGTAGTAGTGGCCAGAATTAGAGAGCAGTGCTCCTCAAACATAGACGTGTACACACATCAGCTACAGACCATGTTAAACTGTGGGCGCTGATTCAGGTCTGGAGCATCATTCAGGCAACGCCTCTACTGCTGGGCCATGGACCACACTTGGAGCAGCAGAGACCTAGACTTCAGCACCAGAGTGGGGGTTGTGGGGGGAGAAGGTGGGAGATGGAGGTACAGAGAGGGCTTTGTGCATAAGCTAAGGCATTTTGACTTGATTCTTGAAGACAGGGAGCCACTGGACCATGGAACAACAGGATGAGGTGGTATTTTTCTCAAAGTGTTGATCTCGGTAGAAGAGGCAGGGGGAGGCAAACCAGAGACTGGCCGTACACTGATGGCGCAACTGGAAACACTGGGGAGTGGCGGGGGCAGGCGGGCGGGGGGAATGATGCTGGCACGTCTGCTTCCACACCCAGCACAGAGAACTGCAGCCATCCATGTGTGAGTGAACACTGTGAATTCCTCCTCTCTGACGTTCTGACCTACAGGAGTTTTCTTGTTTTTTACATCAACATCATATATGCTGCTGCTAAGTTGCTTTAGTCATGTCCGACTCTGTGTGACCCCTTAGACCCCTGCAGCCTACCAGGCTCCTCTGTCCATGGGATTTGCCAGGCAAGAGTATTGGAGTGGGTTGCCATTGCCTTCTCCAACATCATATATAGTATTTATTAAATTCCCATCTGCCATGGTAGCCCCACATTTAAAGAAGTGGTAAGAACAACCATTTTCTCAGGAAAGTTGCATTATGTAGTAAAACTGAAATAGCTTAAAAAATAAAACAAACTTGAAACCTTGCAGCTCCTCACACCCCACATGTTTGGGTATCACACAGTGTTCACCTTCTGTGCATTGACCATAATTAAGGCAAACTGCAGGTGTCTGCCTTTAAATTCACAGAGGTGTAATGTACATATTTGATTTTCCTAAAGCATTAAAAAAATGGTTCTGCAATGCATTCTCTGAGGAATTATATGCATATGGATTAGACAGTACGAGAAGACTACAATATGGGTAACAAGTCAGTAAATATATTGAACACCCACAAATTATTAATAGTTTGGTGTCAAAATGGGAGCAGCTGTTGAATGCTATTGGTGAGGAGCCATCGTGGGTGCAATCCTGCTCCATATTTTCTATTAATAGCCTGAGGATCTTATGAGTAAGGCACTAATCAATCCACAGGAAATGCAGCTCTGGGAGAGATTACTAATGCCTTGGACAACAATAATGAAATTCCAGGAGGATCTTGTTCAATTGAAGAAATGAGCCAAAATCAACAGGGCAAGCACACAGGTGTTTCAGCCACAGGATTCAAGACCCTTCAAACAGACATCAAGACCATCCTGCAGCCAAACACCCAGGTGGTAAAGCTCTCCAGCTCCTGTCCTGCCTCCGCTCCTCCATCACGAAAAGGCCAGGTAGACAGATGTCAAGGAGCATCTCTGCATGGGATTAACCCTCCTACCTACAGCTCCTCAAAACTTCTCCCTCCAGTACCCTGCAATGAGAGGGACGATGAATTTGATACGACTGGTGGAGCCCACATTTAGCAAGTCTGGACTTTGGGACACCATGGCCTTCAATGCAGGGAAAAAATAAGAAGCACTGAGAGGTTTCTGTAAGAGTAGTATGACTTTTTCCCAAGGAGTGTCATAGTATCTTCCTGACATTTTAAAATGTGGTCAATAAAGAGAAAGAGGGCTGGGGGAAGAGGACAATCAGATGTCTAGCAGCCTCTCATTTACCTCCCCAGACGCTGAAAAGCTGTCTTTCTAAAACCTAAAACAACCTTTTCTTTCAATTACAACCCTTTCCCATGGTCATCCTTGCCCCCACTTGGTCAGTCAGTAACCAAGCTCTGCCGTTTTCACCTCCTAAGCATTCCTCTGACCTACACTCTCATCTCCATCCTCTCACCCACCACTCTGCTTCACTCCTTCATCAGTGCTCGCTGAGTCTAATATGGAAGCCTCAGAGACCTCTCTGTTATTTCAGACCCATCCTTCACCTGGTTACCAGTGTGATCCAGCAGCCAAAATGCAAATGTGACCTTCAAGCGTCCCTGTTTAAAACATCTCAGNCCCTGGAAAAGGAAATGGCAGCCCACTCCAGTATTCTTGCCTGGAGAATTCCATGGACAGAAGAGCCAAGTGGGCTGCAGTCCGTGGGGTTACAAAGAGTTGGACACAACTGAGCAACTAACGCACACACGCGGGTTAAGGAACCAAAGGATGGCGGCAGCAGCCAAGAGACACTGCGAGAGGCAAGGAGCGGATTCCTCCTCGGGCCTCCAGAAGAAACCAGCCCCCCTGACACCCTGACTTCAGTCCCTTCCTCCTCATATCTGACCTCTGACCTCCAGAACTGCAAGAGATTCCATTTGTGTTTGAAGCCCCTAAAATGGCAAAAATTCTCTACAGCAGCAAAGGAAACGTTATCCTAAGAATGTAAAGAACTGGAATAGAAGTGGGTTTGAATGGCAAGTGAGGGGCCTATGCCTTTCAGTGTTGACTTTTTAAAGGACATGTGACACACGGATAGAAATTAAAGCAACCTGCAGTAAGTGTTCGGGGTAGTGGAAGTGAAAGTAGCAGTAGTAGTGGCCAGAATTAGAGAGCAGTGCTCCTCAAACATAGACGTGTACACACATCAGCTACAGACCATGTTAAACTGTGGGCGCTGATTCAGGTCTGGAGCATCATTCAGGCAACGCCTCTACTGCTGGGCCATGGACCACACTTGGAGCAGCAGAGACCTAGACTTCAGCACCAGAGTGGGGGTTGTGGGGGGAGAAGGTGGGAGATGGAGGTACAGAGAGGNGCTGATTCAGGTCTGGAGCATCATTCAGGCAACGCCTCTACTGCTGGGCCATGGACCACACTTGGAGCAGCAGAGACCTAGACTTCAGCACCAGAGTGGGGGTTGTGGGGGGAGAAGGTGGGAGATGGAGGTACAGAGAGGGCTTTGTGCATAAGCTAAGGCATTTTGACTTGATTCTTGAAGACAGGGAGCCACTGGACCATGGAACAACAGGATGAGGTGGTATTTTTCTCAAAGTGTTGATCTCGGTAGAAGAGGCAGGGAGAGGCAAACCAGAGACTGGCCGTACACTGATGGCGCAACTGGAAACACTGGGGAGTGGCGGGGGCAGGCGGGCGGGGGGAATGATGCTGGCACGTCTGCTTCCACACCCAGCACAGAGAACTGCAGCCATCCATGTGTGAGTGAACACTGTGAATTCCTCCTCTCTGACGTTCTGACCTACAGGAGTTTTCTTGTTTTTTACATCAACATCATATATGCTGCTGCTAAGTTGCTTTAGTCATGTCCGACTCTGTGTGACCCCTTAGACCCCTGCAGCCTACCAGGCTCCTCTGTCCATGGGATTTGCCAGGCAAGAGTATTGGAGTGGGTTGCCATTGCCTTCTCCAACATCATATATAGTATTTATTAAATTCCCATCTGCCATGGTAGCCCCACATTTAAAGAAGTGGTAAGAACAACCATTTTCTCAGGAAAGTTGCATTATGTAGTAAAACTGAAATAGCTTAAAAAATAAAACAAACTTGAAACCTTGCAGCTCCTCACACCCCACATGTTTGGGTATCACACAGTGTTCACCTTCTGTGCATTGACCATAATTAAGGCAAACTGCAGGTGTCTGCCTTTAAATTCACAGAGGTGTAATGTACATATTTGATTTTCCTAAAGCATTAAAAAAATGGTTCTGCAATGCATTCTCTGAGGAATTATATGCATATGGATTAGACAGTACGAGAAGACTACAATATGGGTAACAAGTCAGTAAATATATTGAACACCCACAAATTATTAATAGTTTGGTGTCAAAATGGGAGCAGCTGTTGAATGCTATTGGTGAGGAGCCATCGTGGGTGCAATCCTGCTCCATATTTTCTATTAATAGCCTGAGGATCTTATGAGTAAGGCACTAATCAATCCACAGGAAATGCAGCTCTGGGAGAGATTACTAATGCCTTGGACAACAATAATGAAATTCCAGGAGGATCTTGTTCAATTGAAGAAATGAGCCAAAATCAACAGGGCAAGCACACAGGTGTTTCAGCCACAGGATTCAAGACCCTTCAAACAGACATCAAGACCATCCTGCAGCCAAACACCCAGGTGGTAAAGCTCTCCAGCTCCTGTCCTGCCTCCGCTCCTCCATCACGAAAAGGCCAGGTAGACAGATGTCAAGGAGCATCTCTGCATGGGATTAACCCTCCTACCTACAGCTCCTCAAAACTTCTCCCTCCAGTACCCTGCAATGAGAGGGACGATGAATTTGATACGACTGGTGGAGCCCACATTTAGCAAGTCTGGACTTTGGGACACCATGGCCTTCAATGCAGGGAAAAAATAAGAAGCACTGAGAGGTTTCTGTAAGAGTAGTATGACTTTTTCCCAAGGAGTGTCATAGTATCTTCCTGACATTTTAAAATGTGGTCAATAAAGAGAAAGAGGGCTGGGGGAAGAGGACAATCAGATGTCTAGCAGCCTCTCATTTACCTCCCCAGACGCTGAAAAGCTGTCTTTCTAAAACCTAAAACAACCTTTTCTTTCAATTACAACCCTTTCCCATGGTCATCCTTGCCCCCACTTGGTCAGTCAGTAACCAAGCTCTGCCGTTTTCACCTCCTAAGCATTCCTCTGACCTACACTCTCATCTCCATCCTCTCACCCACCACTCTGCTTCACTCCTTCATCAGTGCTCGCTGAGTCTAATATGGAAGCCTCAGAGACCTCTCTGTTATTTCAGACCCATCCTTCACCTGGTTACCAGTGTGATCCAGCAGCCAAAATGCAAATGTGACCTTCAAGCGTCCCTGTTTAAAACATCTCAGCACCTTCAGGACTCACCGAATGAAATTCAAGTTCATTCAGGTCGGCAGTGGTGTTCTACCACGGGCACCAGGGGCTTCCTGTACGTGGCATCTCTGGAGCCTCAAAGCCTGGGAGATGCTTCTAGCATCTTCTGCCCAGGGTGTCAGGGCTGCTACACATCCTGCAGTACCCAAGACAGCCCACTCAATGAACCACCCCACCCAGACTGCTACAGCTGAGGAACTCTCCTCAGGGCTCCTGACTTCTCCAGGCTCCTAGCTTGCCCTCCTCAACCGCAGCTACACAAAATTCATCCATGCTTTTCCTTGCCATTATACCTCCCTTCTTTCTTCTAATTCCTGACACCTGGAATGACTCTCTTGCAACCCATCTTTTAAGCTCCAGCTTTCCAACTGTTTATATCCCCTACACTCACCACTCTGCTCTGTACCTAGTTCTCCTCTTCACTTGACTAGGGTCCTTCTAGGCAGAAACTATATGTGCCCGGTCCTTGTTAGTATGGTGGTGACTATCCCTGCCTGTCACGCAGAAGTCAGGGGTTTGATTCCCCAATGAGGAGGCAACATGCCCTTTTTGGGGATTTCCCAGGTGGTGCTAGTGGTAAAGAACCTGCCTGCCAATGCAGG
This sequence comes from Neotragus pygmaeus, assembly GCA_006410875.1. NCBI lineage: Eukaryota > Metazoa > Chordata > Mammalia > Artiodactyla > Bovidae > Neotragus > Neotragus pygmaeus. The sequence goes on along the minus strand of SJYV01010805.1, from coordinate 4,599 downwards.
AGACACAAGAGATGTGGGTTTGATCCCTGAGTCGGGAATATACCCTCAAGAAGGGCATAGCAACCCACTCCAGTATTCTTGCCTGGAGAATCCCATGGACAGAGGAGCCTGGCGGGCTGCAGTCCATGGGGTCGCCAAGAGTCAGACACTGCTAAGCAACTTAGCACGCATGACAGTATTCATATAAACATACAAATGTGAGGGATGGATGACTGGGTGAGAGCAAAGGTCTTTCAGAGGCTGCTGCTCGTCCCAGTGTCCGTGATATTGGCAACAAGTGCAAGCACTGTTTTACAGCTGAGACAATAGTTGAGGTCAGTTTCAGCTCAGATCATCTCTGCCTTTGGTTCCAAAATTTGGTGCTGTAGAAGTCACTCTCTGGCCCTGATCTTCATCCACTTTAAAAAAGTGCCAAATGGCACCTTGCATGATATTCCACTCACCCAAGCTGAAGACTGTGGATCACAACCAGCAACTGGACAGGCCCCTCTGTGTGGCAAGTCTGCCTCAAATCTTCTCAAGAACTCAGCAGTGTTGCTGGCAGGAACACAAACAGGTGTTAGTGCCTTCGTAAAAGAAGAACCGTCACTCTTCATTGTGCCTCTGGATGCTAGCCTAGACTTCTATTGGGGGGTGACTAAAAGTGGCCTCGATAGAACAGAAGGCGAGTTTGCGGGCATGGTGGAGTACAAGATCAAGCAAAATGCTAGTGCAAGACTGCACCTCACGAGTGGAAGAATATAATACTAGACTTGTGGAATGTGAACCTACCGTTTCGTTTTCTTCTGCTTTGTGTCCTTTGACATGGAGATAAATGCCCTATCAGACTCCACAGTATGGGCCCTAATTTCCTACCTGAACAATTGAAGCTTGACAGTGTAGGGCTGTAGAATGAACACCCCTCCCCTACAACATCCCTCCTGTGGTATGGTGTCCCTCACACCACACTGCTGTCACGTCAGGCCCTTCACCCTCCAGGGGTCTCTCTTCTAGTCATCTCACTGCCCCTGTGGCTTGGACTACCCTCAGGATACACAGAGGCACTAAGCCTGTCACTCTTAACCATTTACGGGTCATGGACCCCTTTGGAATTCTGAAAGCAGAAATGGGCCCTCTTCCTATACATAACATACACCCCTTTGCATATCATTGTATCTTCCATGGAAGAAAGACATGCTGCCAGTTCTGATCTGTATCTCTCTTTAGCTTTGAGAGATTGCAAAAGGCATACCAAGACACAGCTCAGTGTTTTTAATATTTTACTGATTTATTTGATTGCACCAGGTCTTAGTTGCAGCATGCAGGATCTTGTAGTTGCAACACATGGAATCTTTAGTTGCTGCATGCTACCCTAGCTGTAGCACATGGAATCTAGTTCCCCAACCAGAGATCAAACCCAGATCCTTGTATTTGGGAGCACGAAATCTTGGCCACTGGACTACCAGAGAAGTCCCCTCAGTTTTAATAAGTTGCTTTTCCCTTAAAAATCCAAACCATCACCCCAGTTTCTCCCTCACATGTGTCAAGCATAGAATGCTGGAATTGTTTACTAGTCCTTACTTTAACGACTGCCCCTTTCTGCCTCCCATTGATGAATTTCTATTGTTTGGTCCTTTCCCCATGTAACTGGTGGAACTTTGATCCCCTTAATTCATATTCACAATCAAATAGCTCAGCAAGGCCTAGTTATACTGCACGAGACCCTGGCAGCCTGCTTTCCTTCTGCCTTTTCCTTCTGTCACCCCTCTGCTCCCCCCTCATATTTTAGGCCTGATGCTAAGATCCAATTTATCAAGCACTTAGGGCATGGGCATCAAAGGAGACACAAATGGTCTGGTAAGAATAAATGGTATCCAGTGAGGGTGGAAATCAAAATAAGGAATTAGAAGTTAAACAGAGATGCCAACATCACTTCAAATAATTACTTAGGTAGAACATGGCATCCGAACAAGGTCAGAATCTTCAGCTGGGAAAGGAAGAGCTGAAAGTTAAGCGACGAACATAACCCAGAGAAACACAAGGCTTCAGCAGCTGAGATGAGCAGCCTTTCCATTTGTCTAGGGTTGCTTATCTTGCCCAGAGTAGACAAGGAGAGTAATGATGTCGTGGAAGCTGGAAGCTGCCCCATCGTCTGAGGTTTTATGAAGCCATCAGTCACAAGTGTAAAAAGAAGAGTGTTGCCAGAAGTTTGGCTGAGATTTCTGAATATCCTTAGCTGAGAGCAGACTATGGGAGAAAACAGTGGAAAAGAAGCACCATGATAAGCAAGTAAGGAGCTTCAGACCAGGTACACCAGCAGCCCCGCACTGTGTTCTGAGGGATGCTTCTTACCTGCCAACGCCAAGCACAGAGCTGGCTGTGCTCACCAACAGCCACGGCCTTTGTGTCCATGATCACTGCCCTGTTCATGCCACAAGATCAAAGCACAGTGACAGGGCCACGGGACTGCCAGAGGCATACCAGTAGGGGCCTGGGAAGAATGTGGGTTACTCCCAAGTAATTAACTTTACAAACAAGACAAGTTCCAAGCTACCAGGCTAACTGGCATTTTTCTGTTGTCAATAGATTGACTGAACTGGATTGGAATCCCTGTAGGTAATTATGGTCAAATTCAATAAAAATAAAATAAAGAACTTCCTTGAGGCTCAACAGGACAAACATCTACTGGAGGGGAAGTCCAACAAAACTAAGAACCCCAGACTCCAGCACTGAGTCACCTTTTTCTTGGGGTTCCTTCTTTGCTACCACTCTGACTCTGTCACCTAATGAGGGGGCTGATCCTCTCCCACGTTAGCACTTTGACCCAGGCACAAATGCAGGATCCCTTCCTTTATTCTCCAGAGAACACCTGAGAATGGACCACCAATGACAGACTGGTTTTGAAGACTTAGTTAACCTTAATTCCTCTCCAACTTAGGATGCTTAAGCATCCTTCCTGATTGTCCTTAGGGTGGTGCCTATGGCTTATCCTAAAAGGCCTCTTCAGGGTTACATCACCTGGACATAATTCTGTTGTAGCAGATACTTCTAAATATCTCCTCCAGTCATATAACCCGACCATATTTCCTAGCTTCCCATGCAGCTAAGGTTGGCCACGTGGTGGTTTTGACCAACAAAATGAGGAAGTAATGCACACCACTTCTAGGATGAACTGATAAGCTTCCCATGCATGAGCCTCCATACATTTCCCTCCTCCTTCTGGCTGTCTGGAATAGGGACAAGCCCTAGCACAATCCTGGAAGTCATTTGTGTATTGAAAGTGGTAGAACCACTGTTTCTGGTGTTGGAATATTTGGGTGGAGGGGGCCTCTTCTCATACCTGTTCGCCCATGTCTCACGTGAAGAAAAAATAGGGCTCAAATAATTATTTTATTTTGAGGTTTGTTGATTACAGCAATTAGCCAACCCTACTAATACAACATAATATATACAAGAGAATCACCTCTCAGTTTAGGTTATCAGTTTCACAGGACATGAGGAGAGGCCAAGAAGGGCAGAGGAACAGTAGAAAAAGTAGAATTCTCAAGGGTTAAGCTCAGCATCTTAGTTATTTCAGAACCTTAGGGGAGGAGAAGGTGAGAAAGGGAAGGAAGCCACCTGTCCTTAAGGCTGTCTGAGGTCAGGTCTAGCAGCTGCCTAGGCCCGTGGTATAAAAATGAATAGGCATTTATCTCAGTACCACTAAGATTTGCCTAGTTTGAGGACAAGTCGGGGTTTGGAAGGAGAAACTGGAGGGTGAGAAAGTCAGGGAAGAAGAGGGATATGACTGGTTATAATGTAATATGCTGGAATATCAATGTTAATGGTGATTCATCAATCAAAAAATTTTTGACCTTTTTGAAAGGATAAAATATATGGGAAAGATTACAGAGAGTGAAATGTGTATGTGTTGGCTCATTTAAATAGGCCAAAAAGGCAAAGATAATTGCTATAAGGCTTTAAAAAAAAATGTTAGAAAAGACTACCAGCATCTCTAACATTCAAGGAAGAATCAGTTTATATTAAAAAAACTTATAATAGTTACCAAAGGGGAAGGGGGTGGGGGTGGAGGGATAACTCGGGACTATGGGATCAACAGATGCACAAGTACCGTATATTTTAAAAAGGTAAACAACAAGGATTTTTTAAACAATCAGTTTAAAAACATTCACAGTGATCTGTAAGAGCTCATGAGTCAGGCGCCCACCAGCCATTGCACCACAGAGTTACAGGCTGTGCCACGCACCTTCCTCTGCCTGGTTGCCCACATCCGATGCTGAACCATGACAGATAAGGAGGTGCTAATAAAAATGTTAAAGGACCCATTTTAACCCTCATGAGTCATAATTAGGAAGGCAGGCTCCTTGCGGGGTGGATGGAGTAGCTTTTCCTTCTCTCATCGCCTAGTCAGTTGACACACACTCCAATAACTGCAGGGCACAGACAGTGAGGTAAACGAGAGAAAGGCTCCTAGACAGAGGGTGGCCGAAGGAGCACCACTCAGGAACACAGTACACACCCCGAGGACTTGCTGACCCAGTGGAGGGTAAGCGTAAGTGGTAAGCGTGCCAGTCGCTCAGTTGTGTCCAGCTCTTTGTGACCCCATGGACTGTAGCTCAC
>SJYV01010804.1:0-11341 GCA_006410875.1 Neotragus pygmaeus | reverse complement strand
GCCCTCTCCCTAAACTGCTGCCATCTCATCTTGAATGCATCGCTGTGACGTTCACTTTCCTTCAGACGCAGTTTAGAGGCGCGTGTCCACCTTGATCAGAGTAGTGACAGTGGCCCACCCCTGTCCTGCTGCTGGGACCTGTGCTGGCCGGGTCTGGAGGCACAGAGACAGGGAGCGCAAAGCCCACCTCGACCCCGGGCCAGGCAGCCCGACGGGTGGTGGAGCCGTCCTGTTGCTCTCTGACTCTGCTAGGGTGCGGGGGGTGTGGGCAGGGAGGGTATGCGGCCAAGAAAACAGAAGGCAGATGTTCAGGCTCGCGCTTTGAGCACCTACTGTGTGCCATCAGACTGCAGTGCCGAGGGGACTCAGAGGCTGGGGAGACAGACCAGGCAAACAGATCTACCCGGCCTCACATCGGACGTAGAATCTTCATCTTCCAGCTCCCTGTGTCCTGCCTCTGTAACCTCCCATCTCATGGTCCAATCCAAACCGGTCTCATTCACACAGCCCCATCTATACTCATGTGGCCGTGGCGACGCGCACGTTCTTTCTGTCCCCAGAAGCTGAGTGGGGCAGGGCGGAGCTGCTGAGCCCCTGACGGCAGAGCAGTGAAAGTGCTTCCAGCCCCCTGTCCCCCCAGGCTTGTCCCAGGCCCTGGTAGTCCCAAAGCTCCAGGAGCCAGCAGTGAGGCAAGACACCACTCCAGGTTGCTCTTGCTTCTGTAGATGCCGTGCGTCTGGGGCCCTCTGTGGGGTTTGCCTTCCACAGCCAGCATGTCAGCCTGCAGCACGGGTCTGCCGCCCTGTGGCTCTTTGATGGTGTGTCCTGATTAAGCCTGTCCACTCATTCACTTGTTATCTAGCCGTTGCTTGGCAAACATCCCGGAGCATCCTGCCCTGGGGTTGTACCCAAGGTCCTCCTTGGATCGGGGTCTCAGATCAAAGCCAGGTGTGAATGGAGAGGATGTGGGAAGGGGTGCCAGACTAGGGTCCTTTGGGAGGTGCAGGGTAACAGCACCCACTGTGCGCCCTGAGGACCCCTGCCCCTCGGCATGAAGCTGTGAGGATGGACTGTCTGGCTTTGCCCAGACTTAGGAGTGATGGTCCCTGAGCACGCACTTTTCTTATAAGGAAGCACCAGGAGTCTCTGAAAGGAGATCAGGATTCTTTCCCTGGTTCCCAAAAGGCTTTGGTGGGAAGTGGAGGCTGTGTGTGTGTGCGTGCGTGCACACTCATACATACGTGCACACATGTGGGCTTTGCAGGGGCCGCTGTGGGGTTGAGAGGTGAAGACTTTATGCTCGCCGTCAAGGTGACTGATGGTTGGTAGTTGTTGGTGGACCTTCTCAAAGTGTCAGGATTTAAGCAGCACAGATTTTACTNTTCTGACACAAAAATTGCTCACTGCACACTGAACCCCGGAGAAGTGATGAAACAAGACAGCTGATGTTAGTGTTAATTCATATTCTTCTGATAGCCTCCACTTATTTTAATTCAGCTGCTTCTTCACAGTACAACAGTAAAATACTTACATTGAACATACTGTGCATAACCGTACAAAAAAGTCTATAACACAACCATAGAAAATCTCTGTTCATACCCTGTCTTCCTCAAATCCTTCCTAATAATCTTTAATTCTCCTACCTGATGGTAGTTATTATACATGGCAGTGATAGTATGGATGANCATTGAACATACTGTGCATAACCGTACAAAAAAGTCTATAACACAACCATAGAAAATCTCTGTTCATACCCTGTCTTCCTCAAATCCTTCCTAATAATCTTTAATTCTCCTACCTGATGGTAGTTATTATACATGGCAGTGATAGTATGGATGATTTTCCCTTTGGTTGTCTAATTTTCTTCCTCTTTAAAAAGAAATAAAAATTTTAAAGTATGTTAAAATATTAGAAAAAAATCATTAAAAAATTTTTTTTTCTAGATTTTAGGAAAAAATCAGTTAATCACTAACAACAAAATAATGAAACTAAAAGTGAGTTTAAAAGGTCATCATTCCAATTTTCTAACTTTAGATATTTAAAAAGGCAATTTGAAGTTTCTACTTGGCAATTTATAAAGTAAGATTTTAAAATCTAACATATATGTGAAATATAGTTATTAAAAAAAGAAAAAAATCAATTTTGAAATACTATTTACAGTCCCCCCTCCCCAAATATCTAAGTTAATTCTGAACTCAAATACCTATTACCATAAAACAACCTGACCAAAATGAACATTTAAACTAGGAACTTGGGGCTGTTTCTACTAGAAAAAATTCTAAAGGTGTTCATTAGCTGAAAAAGTTGTTGCCCTCTCTCTACCCTTCTTACAGATTTTGCCATCTAAAATTGTATCTACTTTGAAAGAAAAATGGAAGTGAAGTTGCTCAGTCCTGTCCCACTCTTTGCAGCCCCAGGGACTATAGCCAACCAGGCTCCTCCATCTATGGGATTTTCCAGGCAAGAATACTGGAGGGGGTTACCATTTCCTTCTCCAGAGGATCTTTCCAACCCAGGGATCGAACTTGGGTCTCTCACATTGTAAGCAGATGCTTTACCACCTGAGCCACCATCTACCTTACCAACTGTCAAAACCATTACTAAGAAAGGCATGCTTGTTTCTCTCCTTGTATTCAGTCCCTTATGCATCTCTCAGTGTAATCATCAGCATTTAAAGATATATTTATGACACACATACATGCATACAAACCTAACTGTGTGGAAATGTGTACACAAACATGCAGAGTCTGAGTCTCTGGGGAGTACAAGTGTTTAAGAGAACTATTGTATTCTACTCCCTACACAAATGAGTTCTTTGAATTTTTAAAAGTAACATTATCTTATAATTGAAAAAATATGAAGAAAAAAAGAAACAGAATCATGTTTAACTTAATCTTCAAAGTATAAAAATCACCATTTATAATATACATATTTACCTTAAGATACATCTATATGCATTCCTTTTATTCAATTTTATAACTGTTCCCCCTTTAGAAATATGCTGTTTATAAACCAATTAGAAAAGTTATCTGATAGTATGTTAAGAATAATAGATGCATTAAGTAATATCTAGATTCGAAAGTGTCCTTCACCCAATATTTGAAGAAAAAATTCAAGAAGCAATAATGTATTCAGACTCCAAGTGATCTTAAAAATAAGTGTCTGAATACCAGATGCAATTCTGAAAATACCCAAGGCAGCTACATCAGGAAGTACTATGAAATTATGAAAAACTGTGTAAAAAAAAAAAAGCTGTGTAATTTAAACTTGTATATTAAAAACTCATGCCATTCTTTCAGGAAGATAGAAAGTAGTTTCTCAGCTCCTGAAAGGATGCTAATCTTCGCAGTAAAGTGGAGTAAATATAACAAGTAGCTTAATTCCATCAAAGCAACTCTGACAACATATGTATAAAACCCTCATAAAATTGACCAACTGTTTTTCACAAATCTGTCTTTATCTCTTGAGAAAGATAATTAATGAAAAGTTTTGTGGAATATAATACTAAGAAAAAAAAGAAATCAGCCTAGTATTTACAGTGGATGATGTACTGTCTATCATAGCTACCACAAAAAGCTGGCCTATAAGAAAATTTAATTACATATTTTGCAAAGCCAGCGTTAGAGTCACTCACATATTGTATAAATAATGAAGAGAACAGTGTAAAAATTGTTTAATTGTCCAAGTGGTCTGGATAAAGAAGATTAAAATCTGTGAAATATTACAGGTAAGAACACTGTTATTCCTTTTTTAACTAACATCATTAGATTCAAAGTGACAAGTTCCATGAACTGAGCAAAAGACTGATGCACTCACTCACTGTCTTGATACAAATAATAGATATAAATTCTATTCAATAAATATCCTACTTAAAAAAACAACAGAGAAACCACATGTCTCTGGCTGGCTATTGAGAAGTCAGCCTATTTAATGAGGATACACATTCATTATACACACATACACACATATATATCTTATATCTTTATAGTTTTCATCAACAGGTCTCCAGCTTCCTTTTTCTCAATACATAAAAATTATAAATGAAAACTATAAAAGTATGGGAAGTCCTCAGTTGAGACCCTACAGGTAAATTTACGGAAGGCAAGGATCATGTGTGATTTATCTTTGTTATCTACAGCACAGTCTCTAGCTCATAGCAGACATTTTGCTGAAAGAATCTGCATTCATTCATTCAACAAGCATGTACTTAGCACCTAGTAAGTGTGAGGGCCAGTACTAGGTGATAGGGTAGTAAGTAAATCAACATATAAAATCAGGAAAACGTGTAACAGGTGCCATGAGGGAGATGCACAGGGTGCCATAACAGAGGGAACTTACTTGGAGTGGCTTAGCAAAGGTCTCTGAAACCCTTACCCCTGGGTAAGGTGGTCAGGAGGAAACCTCTTTTAAGAAAGTGGTATCAAACCTTAACCTAAATCAGAAGGAGCCCGCTATTCGAACAGCAGAAAGCTTGATGAGCTATTTGCTAAACTAACACACAGTAATTCACAATTTCTGCACTTTGAAATTTACAATTTTCTTAGTAAACCCTGTCATTTCCCATTTTCCAGCCCTCTCCAATCTAAACATCAGGCGTTGCCAGCACTCATTCACATAAGGTTGTGTGTACTTACTTAGCTATCCCCATATTGAGATTTTTTACAATCATAACACTTTTAAGAAAATCTTCCCAGGAATTCCCTGGCAGTAATGTGGTTAGTACTCCATGCTTCCACTGCGGAGGGCGTAAATTCAATCCCTGGTTGGGGAACTAAGATTCCACAAGTCCCACAGCATGGCCAAATAAAGAAAGTATCATCTACATAATTCAAATACAGTTATGAGAGAATTAGAGGTAGAAAACTAATGCTTACAGAAGGACCAATATACGGGTCAGGCACGGTTTTTGTACTTTAAAGCAGAAAGTCAAGTAACAGCACCATGAAATTAGCAAAGCACTATGCTTAAATTCTGTGTGAGGAGTAGAAATGGGAGAGTTAATGAAATGTGTGGGTTTTTAAGGGCAGCAACATAAATGCCAGAGGTGGAAGGAGATCATTAACAAGAAGACATCATCTTAGTCAATTCCTTTCAGTCCACAGTCCAGTACTCAGATACTGAGGTCCAGAAACCTCAATTCAAACTCAAAAAGTGACTAATTGTAAACAAGAATTATATTTTACTAGTTTTCATTATGACATAGTAATATATTATTATGCTACTGATCATAATCTCACCGGTGCCACTGCATTTTTAATCTCCATGGAGAACACAACCTCCAAATGAATAGAAGCCTCACCTCACTGTTATCTCCACATCAATACTTACATCAGGAAGCTAAATGAGTGATTAGACTAGAAGTTGATGACTATGGAATCGGCAAAGGGATACAGATTTTTCAGCCAGGCCACAGTGAGGACTGATCAAATAGTCCTGCCCCTCAATAGAGATTACCTTTCAGTTACCAGAATTTTCATGAGCCCCAGTTGACACATCTTTCTCCTTTGTACAGCACTGTATAAACAGTGCCAAATTCTGCTTTTCAACTGTTTTTCAATGTTCAATGCTGACCATCCATTCCATTTCTGCTGACATAGCCTTTCTTTAGCTATGTTAATGTAATCTATTTAATTCAATCAAAAAACCTTCCAAAGTGCCTACTACCTGCTGGGCACTATACAAGATGCTGAGCATCCAAGGCTGGATATAAGCCACATCCTCTTCTATTGAGAAAGACCTCTTTTCCTGACCAATCTCTGACCTGGGGATTACCGGGTTTTTTAAAACGTGCCTTCAGCATACATCTAAGTTTACCCATTCTGTGCTGGTATTATTTACAGAGTTCTGGGAGTACATAAACTGTTACCTAAGTATCAACTACAAGAGGTAATCCTGTGTACAGGAGGCAACTGAAGACCTGAGCAGTTAAGCAGCTTGCCTAAAACCACTAAGTTAACAAGTACTGAAGCCAGAATTCAAATTGTAGGACTTTCTGACTCCAGAAATCAGTTTTTCCTTTACTCCACAGTCTCCAAGAAACTAAAAACTCTTAAAAGACAGAAAAACGTAAAGTGCCCCTAGTAAGTACATTTCTTGACATATCCCCCAATTCAATAATTATGTCTGACAAAATAAAGTCAGCAATATTAAGCTATAAATTTGCATAGACAGACCCCCCTATTAATAGACCTCCTATTAACTAGGCCCCCAAACTTAAGCCAGAAATAAATTATCTTCATTTTGGAAGGTCAAGGCCCAATTCACTGATATTTAGTACTCTTACTTCTACTTTAAGCCTCAATAAAGCATACTAACAGTAATTTAAAAACAAAGATTAGCCAATAAAAATAATGTAAAAAGTACACCATTGGATCATTTCCCAAATCATTTAAAGCTTTAAATCACCTATTTGGTTGACAATATATTTTTCTTTATGTTGAATTATTAAAAAGAAATGCTTCTTAAGGAATCCCATTAACATCTACCTCTGTTTATTATGTTTTTCATGAGTTATAATAATTCATTATAACTGATGGCAAAGAGTCACCAAGCAAATTACTTAAAACACAAATCCCGATGTATAAATAATAACAAGCTGATGGATTGGGAAAGGGAGAACAGGAAATGGATAAGAAATTATTAGGTGGGAGTGCAGTGAGCATGTAACCCAGAAACTGCAATTCATCAAACAGGAAGTCCTGAAATCACATGACATACAGGAAAATGAAATTTAAAAATAAATGACAAGGGACAAGGTGTGCACGCTCGAAAGAGCCAAAGGGGTAAAAAATGGAAAAGGCTGTAAATGGAGTCATTACACTACGATTTTTAAAAAATAACAAGCAATACATTATACTTAAATAATCTGGTGACAGTAAGGGACTACTTTCACTTTCTTAGTTATGTTTTCCCAGTATTTACTCAATAGAGAATCACACTAACATCTATCCACTGTCAAAAAACAAAAGAAAAGAATTTTCTTCCATCAGTTTTTACATTGACCAGATTTTTTTCCACAAAGACATGAGAAAAACTCAGTATATTACATTCACAGTTACGAAACACCATCTGAGTTAAGCTGATCTTACCCATTAACGTTGCTAAAAGACACAAGGAGTACATTTCTTTGTCAGCTTGCTCCTGAAGCTCCTTAGATGACAGCCTGCCAGCAACAGCACTGTCTTCTGGTTTCACAGTGTGGGCCGAGTGGGTAGCAGCAGACTGACCCCCTTCAGCTTTACTTTTCAGAATCTCGATTGTGATTCTGTCACCATGCTGTAAAGGAACTGGCTCCTTTTCCATTCCTGCCTGGGGTGGCATTAACTCTTTAGGAGGAAAGCCATATCGAATACACTGTAAATATGGTGGAATGTTGAATTCTCTGGCTATGCTTTCCTGAAGTTCAAAAAAGGTTGTTGAAGACTTAAGTGTAACCATGGACTGCCGTCCGTCATTAGTTGTGATTCGGATCTTTTTCTCCTTAGAAGTGGTTGGCGAATAGGGAGCCTTGGTAGGGGTGGCAGGTGCAGAGGATGGGCCATCACGAACAGTACTGGGAGAAACAGTTCTGGGCTGCTGCCCCTTCTGTTCTTGTTTTAACTTTTCTGTTTTCCGTTTTTGCATTACAGAAGCCTGTTCCGTAATATTCTGTTGAATAGTTCTTTCAGTTTTACTCATGTTTAACTCCTCCTTGTGCAAAGTTTTCGCTTTCTGTCCAGTAAGAATAATTTTAGTTGGGAGCGGGGACTCCGACTCTTGTCCTTGTACATCTCCAAATCTTTGGGCATGAGCACCATCTATATTTACAGGAGTATAATCATCAGGATTCTTCTTGGCAGTCTGATGCAATATAGTGTGGACAACTTTCTGAACTAAGATTTCACTCCCAAACTCACCTGGAAAGTGCTTGGTAACAAGTTTCATCGCAACGTCATACACATTGCTATTCAAAGATGCATCGCTTTCATACTGGAACCAATACACTGTTTCTCGGACCACTCTTCCACCCCATTCCAAAGTAATAGGAAAAGCTTCTGGTAGATTGTCATACTCTTTCCCATCCCAAAAATGTTTGAATCCACAACCACATTTGCCACCAGTGGACCTGGAATTAGTTCTGTCCCCGTCCAAATACACAATAGACCCATCTCCTCTAACTCTTCGCACAGATGTGCCATGGCACCAATTACAAGCTGTAAGGTTACTCAAGCCGTAGTCTGGTACCAGGACATCTCTCACTGAATCATACGAGCAAACCAAATTGTTCAAGGGAAAGCTATAATTTTTGTCAGGCCTCAGCTGTCCATGAGTACTTTTTGCCAAGTTATACAGTTTCCCTCCCGGAGCCAACCACTCTGGAGGAACATGAAGTTCAGAAAGGGCACCACAGAGCAAACATTTGTGAAGGCGATTATCCATTACTGCTTTTTTAGCAGCTGCTGTGACTTCTTCAGGCTGAACTCCTATCACCCCGGTCCGCCTGTAGAAATACTGATGGACATCAGCCACCAAACTAGGATGGATACCATGCTTGTCCATAAAGACTTCTTCCATAGCAGCAACAAGCCGAAGTAAGTATTTATCCTGCAAACTTCTGTCTCCTCCAATAACGCAACCACCATCCTCCTCAAGTTTGATGTACTTCTTAATGAGGTCCTGAGGCACACCCCATGCTTTAGGAAGCAAATTCATAGGCAGTTTGGGCAAAGCAGCCCCTTTTATGCCTACCAAGGGGATATAATGGTTTCTACCAGAGCTACTCCAAGCGATACAGATTGGTTTGTTCAAATGACCATCTCTGCCGGTGCACTTCTCTGCAGGGATGAGCCCTGGCAGAAAGGTGGCTGAATAATCACCAGAGCTTCTCATGCCACTGAGAGAATCTAACAAAATAATAGGGCGATGAAGCACATTGGCGAGGCCAAATATGTGGATGTTCCGCAGACCCAAGGGAACCCCCTCAGGCGGTACAAACAGAGGGTCACACTCGTTGATAATGTCCTCCCACTCAGCAGCATCAATGAAGTCATGGAACAGCGCTTGATACCGGGCCAAGTGCTGCTGGAAGTGCTGTTTAAGATTCTCTCTCAAGGCATGCCAGAAGAGCTCCCGGCCCACTAGGGCCCGGGACACAGCATGCACCAGGCAGTGCCCGTCCCCGTCCACATGCACGGGAATGAGGCATTCCTGACTTTTATTGGCCCGCTTGATGTCCTCGAGGGTGTCGTGCAAATACAGGAGGCTTCCGGAGCGATCCTTGCCGTAGCCCACCGTGTTGACATGCTCCGGTTCGATGAGGAAGGCCCGGTCACCCAGCAAAGCGCAATCGAATAGCTCGCCCTGGTTCATATCCCGGAGCAACTTAGCCCGGCCAGTCTGTTTGTCCATTCCGTAGCGAGCTAATATGGGCGACAGCAGTTTGCAGTGGTAGTTTGAAAGGCCCATCACCTTTACCAGTTCCGTGTTCTTCTTGGGTGCCCCCGTCACCCCGAGCAGCGCGTTCCGCAGCAGGTTGTGAAGCACTACGTCCGGGTCGGTCACCTCCTCCACCCTCAGCAGCTGTTGCTGCTCGTGCCGCTGTCCGCACTCGGTACACTCGATGCTGACGGAACCGGAGGCCGGGAAGAACAGACGCGCCTGGCACTTCGGATCCGGGCAGCTCCCGGAGAGGATTCTCCGGTCTCTCCGCTTCGAGAGCCCCCCCGGAGTCGCCGCCGCCGCCGCTGCCAGAGACGGCGGAGTCTGCGGAGCCTCTGGGGGAGGCGGCGGCGGCGGCAGCGGAGGCGGCGGCGGCGGCTGAGACATAGCTCTCGGCTCTCGGGTCTCGCTCCGCGTCCCAAGCGACCCTCAAAGGCTCATAGCCCAGACCCCCGCCGGCCCGACTCGGTCTCGTCCAGGCCCAGGGCGAATCACTTTCCTTTCCGTACCGGCTCCTCCTCCTAAGCGAAGGCGGAAGCGCCGGACGTTGTTTCTCTTCTTACTTCTCCACTGCCGTAGCCGTTGCCCCGAACGTAACGGCCACCACCCTACCCCGCACTCACACTCACTCACTCTCGCTCGCTCTCTCTCAGACACACAGACATACACGCCCTCCCCGAGACTGCGCAGGCGCAGCTTTCACTCTGCCCTCTGGGAATTAGAGTCTTTCAGCCTCTCGCCTGGCCATCAAGTACTAGGAGCTTGGTTCCACAAAGAACTACAAGTACCGTGAGGCAAAGCGGTTCGGTGCCCGCAGAGAGGAGGAAGAGGAAAGTAATAGGAATGGGGGCAGACCGGAAGAGACTCACTCACGTTGCCTTCCGGAAGTTGTAGTTCTAGCTCAATCTCTTTTGTCGTCGTCCCCATTCTAAGGCCCAAGCAAAATGAGTATGAGAGACCACATTTCCTAGGATGCCCTGCGGTGCGACCGAGCTCACTTCCCCCTCAGGCGGAGGGAAGGATGCAGGGAAGCTTGGTTAAAAACAGAGTTAAAGGGAATGGGTGTCGGAAGCAGAGGGCCTGAAGTTCACGACTCCTAGAAGGGGAGGGGAATGAAAGGCTCTCAGTGAAGAAGGTACAGTAAATAAATGTCCAGCGACATGGCGGGCTGGGAAGTTGAGTGAAATGGTCTAATCAAGGCTGGAGGTCATAAGAGAAAAAGGCGGAGAATAGTGAATTGATTCTCGGAGTGTTACCTAATTTTTTTTTTTCTGTCACACTCTTTTCTTCTCATTCCCGCCTCTATTACAAGCCGCTGAGGCTGTTGAGTCCCCTTTTCTGCCTTCCCTCCCCCTCATTGGGAAGCACAGGCGCCATTTGTTTTCTCGTTCCATGTACGTCTGTGCAGTTTACAGTGCAAATAAAAATAACTTGGATGTGTACAGAATTTAAGTACATATCCAAACTCTTTTAAGTAGTTTTGTTTGCTCCTTACTCTCAGAGAGTAATAACGGCTATCATTTATTACGTTCTTGGTATATGTTTGTCATAGCATTTACATACACGATAACATTTGATCTTCATAAAGTTATAATAACCTTGCTAGGAAACACTTCCGAAAAGGAAATGATTTGCTCAAGTTCAGGAGCTCTCAGACCTTGGTCTGTACCCATTTTACAGACAAGGGACATAGGCAGGAAAGGTTAGGCCAGTCTTGTACAAAATAGTAACTAACTTTTAGTCGATTATGGCTTTATAGTTTACATAACATGATCACACAGATCATCCCACCCACACTCCTGTAACTCCTCTACCAGGTATTGTTGACTCCATTTACAGAAACAGACTAGAAGGAATTAAGTTACTTGTCCAAAGTCAAATCACCAGGATCTCTCAGATCCAGAGAGTGCTTTTTTTTTTTTTT
>SJYV01010802.1:152007-183085 GCA_006410875.1 Neotragus pygmaeus | reverse complement strand
CACTGAGCGGCGTGTTCTCCCCACGTGGTAGTGGGTGTCAGGGCTGGGTGGCGCTCCCGGGCGTGGAGGGTTCCCAGCTGTTTGTCCACTAGCTGCTGATGGACAGTCCGGCTGCTTTCACTTAGGGGTTATCATGGCTCATGTGCTGGGAGCACCACGCACAGGTTTCTGTGTGGACACACGTTTTTGTTTCTCTGGGGCAGA
The DNA here is from genome assembly GCA_006410875.1 of Neotragus pygmaeus. Lineage (NCBI taxonomy): Eukaryota > Metazoa > Chordata > Mammalia > Artiodactyla > Bovidae > Neotragus > Neotragus pygmaeus. The sequence continues at coordinate 182,881 of SJYV01010802.1, read as the reverse complement.
CACCCAGGAACGGAATGGCTGGGTCAGGTGGTATTGCTGTTCGTCATCCAGTCGCTTAGTCATGTCCAATTCTTTGCAACTCCATGGACTACAGCACGCCAGGCTTTCCTGTCCATCACCAGCTCCCAGAGCGTCCTCAAACTCAAGTCCATTAAGTTGGTGATGCCATCCAACCATCTCATCCTCTGCCGCCCCCTCTTCTCCTGCCCTTAATCTTTCCCAGCATCAGGGTCAAACTACCACACTGCTTTCCACAGAGGCTGCCCTTTTTCAGATTCCCACCAGCCACATATAAAAGTTCTGATTTCTCTACTGAAATGCAGTTTACAACCTTCCAATAAAACCTATGGGTCTTGTAGACGGAGGTTCCCACCCGATGCTGCCATGCCCTGCTTTCCAGAAAGCACCAGCCGCACCCTGTGCATCCCATGGCCCCTTTCCCTTCCTCAGCCTCGCCTCTGCCCTGCTGCCTCAGTCAGAGCCCCTGGCCACCCACTTGCTGCCCCCACCCCTGGCTCCCAGGATCCTCACCAGCATTTCCAGAGCGGGCGTGAGCATGCGGTAGTACTCTGAGGTCTCCTGTTGCAAGCTGGGGGCAAATCGGATCCCACGCACCTCGGCCGTGTGCTCTACGTCGACGCCCTGTGTAGAGAGGGAGGCTGCGGACGAGACCGGGGCCCCGTGAGAGCGCCCACTGCAGGGGCGGGGCTCAGTCAGCGCAGCAGGCCTCCAAGGCCCCCACCACCCCAGGGCTGGTCCTCCCAACTAATGGGGTGGGCTGACTCCCTGGGGGTTGAGTGACTATGAACAGTGCTCTTTTTTTTTTCTTTTTTAAGAGGACTATTTTTTTAAAGTCTTTATTAAATTTGTTCCAACATTGCTTCTGCTTTATGATTTTGGTTTCTGACCACCAGGCATGTGGGATCATAGCTCCCCTACCAGGGATCAAACCTGTATCCCCTGCAAGTCCTAACCACTGGACCGTCAGGGAAGTCACTACGTGCCCCTCATCCACTCTCACCCATCACTCACCTGAAGGCCCCCAGGTACGGCACAAAAGCCCCAGGTGTCCCCAGGTGCCCTTAAGGGGAAGGCTGGCTCCCCCTAGAAACGCCTGGCCCAGGGCCCCGGGTCACCTTCAGCCAAAAATGGCTGGAATGGCCTTAAAAGACCTTACCTCAACTTTGGGGCATTTCCCACCTCCTCCCTGGTGGCTCAGATAATAAAGAATCCACCTGCAAAGCAGGAGACCAGGGTTCGATCCCTGGTCAGGAGAATCCCCTGGAGAAGGGAAAGGCTACCCACTCTAGTATTCTTGTCTAGAGAATCCCACGGACAGAGGAGCCTGGTGGGCTACAGTCACTTTCCCTTTCCCTGGAAGAGGGCACCTCGTATGACAGGGGCACACAGTCAGGGATACCAGGACCCTCAGCCCCCAGCCGTGATGCCACCCTCTGAGTAACACGGCTTCCAACTGTTGGAAACCCTGTGGGAACCACATACAGCAAAGAACATTAAGTGTCTCAAAGTAAAGAGCATAACCCTACAGAGCACACGATGACGCCTGTTTCTGTCAAAAAATATGCAAGACTGGCAAAGGGGCCCCCAGTCAAAAATGATCACAATTGCTACCTTTTAAAAACGGGGACTTCCCTGGTGGTCCAATAGTTAAAACTGAGAGGGTAACAGGCAGAAGGCTAGAGGTCCCCAGGCGGAGGAAATAGACTCTATTAAAAGGAGCTTTCCTTTAAAATTCTGTGTTGCCATGAGGACACCTGGTTCCACCTGAACTCTTCTCAAACCTTGAGCTACCCAACGCAGTTTTTCTTATGGAAATGTTTTTCTTAAGCTATGTTAATGAACTGTGTATTTATCTTAGAATCTGCCTTTCTTCAAGTCGGTTTGGCCTAAAACTCAGAATGATAATGGCTCAACAAACCAGTATGTTTTACTCATGGAAATATTCTCTTAAGCTATGTTAATGAAACTATGTATTTACTTGGAAATCTGCCTTTCTTCAAGATTCATGTCAATTGTTTTATGGCCGAGGATAACTTAGCTGGTGACAACGCTATCTCAAAATGCATGTTGTGATTGAGGGGCCTGGTGCAACTCTCAGTTTTGAGGCATTTCCTTTCTCTAATTAGCAGCCTAATAATAGGTATATAACGCCTTAATATAAACTAGCAAGGGGACACTCTACCCACTTCTGATGTCTATGTCAGAAGCTTTCTCTATCTCTTTTATACTTTAATAAAACTTTATTATACAAAAAGCTCTGAGCAATCAAGCCTCATCACTGGCCCCAGATGGAATTCTTCTCCTCTGGAGGCCAAGAATACCAGCATCGTTCATGGCTTGTAGAAGCAATCTTTCAAAACTCTGAGCTACCAATTCAGGGAGCTTGGTTTCAAGCCCTGTTCCTGAAAATAAGATCCCACATGCCATGTGGTCTGGCCCAGTGGTTAGGACTCAGCACTTGCACTACTGTGGCCCTAGGTTCAATTCCTGGTCGGGGAACTAAGACACCCCACAAGCCATCTGGCATGGCCAAAGGAAAAAAATTCTTTTAATTTAAAAATAGAAGTAGCTGTCATCTACACTACGGAAGTCAGGTCCCAGCTCTACTTACTGGAATGAATATTCATCCAGATAGATATTTAGATATTTGTTTATTGAATAGATAGAACAAACAGACTAAAACAATTCTAAAAATGGTTGTTTTCTCCTGCAAGGAACCAAAAAGAAAGATAACAAGAACCCTGTTATGTGGATGCAAGTGCTTATGCTCTGGGCCCCCAGTAAGCCCCACACTTTTCCTCTGAAATACCCACGGCTCCCATGCACTTGGAGAAACAGTCCAGCCAAGGGCCCATGTAAAACTGTACACCGCTGAGTAAAATTCTGAGCTGTCTGGGAAGGGGACAAATTTGAACTGTAATTTAAAAATTGTTTTAAAATTTTAAGTGCTTCTTAAAGCCTTCCTTGGAAGAAAAGTTATGACCAACCTAGATAACATATTGAAAAGCAGAGATATTACTTTGCCAGCAAAGGTCCATCTAGTCAAGGCTTTGGTTTTTTCAGTGGTCATGTATGGATGTGAGAGTTGGACTGTGAAGAAAGCTGAGTGCCGAAGAATTGATGCTTTTGAACTGTGGTGTTGGAGAAGACTCCTGAGAGTCCCTTGGACTGCAAGGAGATCCAACCAGTCCATTCTGAAGGAGATCAACCCTGGGTGTTCTTTGGAAGGAATGATGCTAAAGCTGAAACTCCAGTATTTTGACCACCTCACACGAAGAGTTGACTCATTGGAAAAGACTCTGATACTGGGAGGGATTGGGGGCAGGAGGAGAAGGGGATGACAGAGGATGACATGGCTGGATGGCATCACCGACTCGATGGACGTGAGTTTAAGTGAACTCCAGGAGTTGGTGATGGACAGGGAGGCCAGGCATGCTGCGATTCATAGAGTCGCAGAGTCGGACACGACTGAGCGACTGAACTGAACTGAAAGCCTTCCTTGGCTTCAGAGGTTCTGCTGGAGATTTGATCTAACTGTTGTCCCAGAATGTATCTGTGCTTCTAGAATGGAGTTGTGAAACTGACTCCTTCTGGGGGACAGAGTTGGGCGGGGCAGAGCATGCGCCCACGCACACACAAAAACCAGTTTTCCTGCACTTCACCTCACAGCCATCAGAGGGCATCTGTCAGCCATGCCAGACTTCCAGCTATTCCAGCTATTCACTAACATACATCTATACATTTTAAATATATATTAAAAATATACACGTTGTAATATTAAAATATATACTTCCCACATTGGGTTGCCAACTTATTATTTTGCCACATGACACCATTTCCCCCCAAAACTGCCAGTTACCATCATCATTTCGTGAACGAAGGATAACTTTCACACCCCCACACAGAACTAAGAAACTCGTCTTAGGAGGAGCTCGTGTCAGAGCAGAACTTCCCGTGGTGGCGGAAGGTCCGAAATCTGAGCATCCCCTGCAGGAACCACGAGGCACCCGTGAAATGTGGCTGGCAGGGATGGAGGAACTGGATTTTACCTGTCATTCAAATTAAGTCTAAATGGCACTGAGGCTCAGGGCTACCATGCAGAGGTGTGGGGCAGCCCTGGAGCTCTGTGCAGTTGGCAGGTGTCTGCTGGAGCCTTCCACTGACATAAAAAGGCCTCTGTGTGTTTCTGTAACTGCAGCCCACAGCATTCACAACAGGTCATCATTTTGTATGTGTGGGTGTGCGCGCAGTTGTGTCTGACTCTTTTCGATCCCATGGACTGTAGTCCACCAGGCTCCTCTGTCCATGGAATTGTCCAGGCAAGAATATTGGAGTGGGTTGCCATCTCTTTCAGGGGATCTTTCGGACCCAGGGATTGAATCCATGTCTTTTATGCCTCCTGGATTGGCAGGTGGGTTCTTTACCACTAGCGCCACCTGGGAAGCCTTATTTTGTATGAAGTGAGGGGGACTTCCCTGGGGGTCCAATGGTTAAGACTCGGTGCTTCCACAGCAGGAGCATGGATTCAGTTCCTGGTTGGGGAACTCAGATCCAGCATGCCGTGTGGCACGGCAAAAAGTAACAATAATAAAGTGGGAGCCACTGTTGACTGTGGGAGGTGGGAAAGTTAACAACTGCTCACTCATTTCTTATATTTTGGGGGACTTTCCAAATTTCTCAAAATAAGTTCATTTCCCTACTGGTCTCCATTTCACCCTGGTCATGAATCTTCATTAAGAACCCCATATATGGGAGACCTGAAATTTGCAGGTATTACCACGATGCCCAGGCTCCCAGTGCCCAGCCTGGTGCTAAGTGCAGCAACATCCAGCACCGGGCCCCCCATCTTGCTCTTGGTGGCCTCCGGGGCCTGTACGCTCAACCCTTTGCTCTGGGACACCCCTGAGCGACTCCTAGGCATCTTTCTGCCAGTTTCCTGGTGTGTGGACCCAAGCAAGCCCGTGGCCACTCACCCACAAGGACACCCAGGGTGACGAGGATGATGCTGGTGGCCAGGACAGTGGAGAGGGCCGTCCGGCAGCACGTGGCATCTGCAGCCAGGCTGTCCTTGGTGGCTCCAGGCACCAGCTGCAGGTCACTGGCACTGGGCTCCATGGCTCCCGGACACGGGGACGGAGACCTGGAGGCGAGCAGAAGAGAGGCAGAAAAGCGAGGTCAGAGCTGGGGGGCACTTCTCTTCCCCTAAGCAAGGCTCTTCCTTGTGCAAACGTAGCTGCCATTAATAGCACCTGAGGTGAGCCTGGATTCTTGTTAGCAGATGTGAGTTGATTTAAGCCACTAAGCGTGAGGTGATGATGTGGTGTGGCATAACAATGACTACAGTGCTCCTTCATCCATTCAATGGTATTTGAAAGTCAACTAATGGCTTTGTTTTTGGCTGCTCCACACAGCTTATAGGACCTTAGTTCCCCAACCAGGGACTGAACCCACAGCCGTGGCAGCGAAATTGCGGACAGAATCCTAACTACTGAACCGTCAGAGAATTCCCAATGGCTTCATTCTTTTTTTTTTTTTAGTTTTTTTAAATTCTCTTTTTGGTTGTGCTGGGTCTTCACTGCTGGGCTGTCTCCAGTTGCAGAGAGCGGGGCTCCTCTTCACGCGGGGCTCGGGCTTCTCGTTGCAGCGGCTCCTCCTGTGGTGCAGCCCAGGTTCTCCAGCATGCAGGCTTCAGCAGTTGCGGCTCCCCGGCTCTAGAGCACAGGCACGGTAGTTGTGGCACACTGGCTTAGCTGCTCTGTGGCAGCAGCGATCTTCCCAGATCAGGGATCAAACCTGTGTCCCCTGCATGGGCAGGTGGAATCTTATCCACTGTGCCACCAGGGAAGCCCATTAAAAAAAATGTTTTTTAAGTCTTTACTGAATTTGTTACAACGTTGCTTCTGTTTCATGCTTTGGTTTTTTTGGCCTCAAGTCATGTGGGATCCCAGCTTCCCAACCAGGGATGGAACCTACAGCCCTTGCATTTGGAAGGCGAAGTCCCCACCACTGGACCACCAGGGAAGTCCCGTTTTGTTTTGCTTTTTAACTGTGTTAATTTTTATTGGAATATAGTTGCTTTACAACAATGGCATTTTTATGAGTATGCAAAATTGTAGCATTAGGCTGATTCTCCATCATAACAATTAATAATATATATATTTTAAAATCTCTTATTAGGGAGGATGGTGTCTCAGTGGTAAAGATTCCACCTGCCAATGCAAGAGACAAGGGTTCGATCCCTGGGTTGGAAAGATNAAAATTGTAGCATTAGGCTGATTCTCCATCATAACAATTAATAATATATATATTTTAAAATCTCTTATTAGGGAGGATGGTGTCTCAGTGGTAAAGATTCCACCTGCCAATGCAAGAGACAAGGGTTCGATCCCTGGGTTGGAAAGATCCCCTGGAGGAGGGCATGGCAACCCACTCCAGTGTTCTTGCCTGGGAAATCCCATGGACAGAGGAGCCTGCTGGGCCACAGTCCATGGGGTTGCAAAGAGTCAGATATGACTGACCGACTAAGACAACAAAGGGTAAGAATAAGCTGTGAGATCTAACAGCTCTGGCCTCCAGCTTCCTCCTGTTAAATGGGCAGAAGACAATGCCTGCTGCCATCTGGCGAATTTCTGTCTCTCAGGATCCAGGATCTCAGACTCTCAGTTCACAGAGAGCAGAGCTGAGAGGTAGTGACAGGCTGAACTCTGGCACTTCTGCCTCTTAAGTGACTCTGTGTGAAGCGCCAACAAATTCACTTAAGGCAGTTGGCTTCTGCTCCTTGCAACTACAAGAGCTTGAATGTGTTCAGCCCTCCCCTTCCACAGCATACCCCTGCCCCCGACCTGGCTGGACAATTCCCTTCCGTTCATGAGACCTGAGCAGACCTCTGCTCTAAACCCCCAGCCCGCAGAGAAGCCTTTGTCTAGGAGGGGATGAGTCACCTTTATGGCTCTGCAGCGGTGGATCTCATTACCTACCCCCAGCCCTGCTCTGCATGGATGCTGCCTCCATTGCGTGGGCAGAGAATGACTCATATCTGGCCTCTGACACACTCTTCCCCATTTGAACACCACCAGAAGGAAGTGGGGAGACAATCCCATTCTACTTCCCTTGATAGGGCTCCACGAAGGTGCGCACTTGGCCAGGTGCTTCTCTGGGGGGAACGAAGCTGCTCTGTAGGCCCGAATGGATGGACGGTGGGTCTGCACATCAGATAAAATACAGTGTGTGCATGCAAAGTCGCTTCAGTTGTATCCAACTCTGCAACCCCAGGCACTGTAGCCCACCAGGTTCCTCTGTCCATCGGATTCTCTAGGCAAGAATACTGGAGTGGATTGCCATGCCCTCTTCCAGTGGATCTTCCCGATGCAGGGATCAACCCACATCTCTTATGTCTCCTGCATTGGCAGGCGGGTTCTTTACCACTAGTGCCTATAGACTTCCTGGTGGTCCAGTGGTTAAGACTCAAAGCTTCCAGTACAGGGGCACAGGTTTGATCCTTGGTCAGTGAACTAAGAACCCATATGCCACACAGCTCAGCCAAAACAACAAGCAAACAAAAAACATGACAAAAACATCCTGTGACAGTTAACTTAATGTGTCCATTGGGCTAGGCCATGATGCCGGGTTTTGAGCAAACATGGTTCTTGACATTGCTGTGAAGACATAATTAACATTTAACGAGTTGATGTTGAGTAAAGCAGATGAGCTTCTGTAGTGTGGGTGCGCTGTATCCAATCAGTTGAAGGCCTTAAGAGAAAAGATCAAGGTTTCCCCCCAAAGAAGGGAGAATACTGCCTCCAGGTGGCCTTTGTACTTGAGCTGCAACATCAACTTTTCCCAGGGTCTCCAGCTGGCCCTGCAGACTCTGCATTTGCCAGCTCCCATGACTGAGCTAATTCTGGCCTCTCTGTCTGTCTTCCTCTTCATTCTGCTAGTTCTCTTTCTCTAGAGAACCTGACACACACAGTCCCTAACATGTCTTGTGCAAAATTTGGAACATACTTGTGTTAAGAAAAAGCATTTTAAAATTTTGTATTCAAGTCATTTATTTGGCTATGTTGGATCTCAGCTGCAGCATGCAGGATCCGGTTCCCTGACCAGGGATCGAACCCAGGCCCCTTGAATTGGGAGCACAGAGTCTTAGCCACTGGATTGCCAGGGAAGTCTCCCCAAAATGTATTTGTTGTCTGCCTGAAATTCAAAGTTATCTGGGTGTGCTGTATGTTTATTGTTAAATCTGGAACCCCACCCCAGGGCCCAGCCAGAATGTCCTATCCAATCAAGGTAACACGTCCTACTGGGAACAGCCACTCTGCACCTCACCACCACCATCCAGAGTCGGTAAGAAAGGGGAGTAGTGCAGGGGTGGGGAGCAAGGTCGTACAATGCTCACCCCTTTATTCTTACACTTGAGCTGACTTGCTGTCTGAGGAGCCAGAGAAGCTCTAAGAATCACTTGATGAAATGTTTTAAGGACAAAGACACCAAGATTCACTTTTGTGATTGGGGCTGGAAACACAAATGTAGTGTATGAGCTCATTGACAGCCCCTCCCACAAACACACACACTACGTTCATTCAACCCCAGCTGGCCCTGTCACCCCCTACCCCTTGGGTTTTCTAAGGATTCCTGTGTTCTCCAAATTGTCTTGTCATCACCATCATTAGGGCACAGAGGGGCCCTGCTGCTATTTAGCATTGAACATAGAAGCCCCATTCACTGTCTCCATCAATCTGATATTTACGACTGGCCAGGCCTGGCTGCTCTGTGCTGGGTACCCAGCCCTTAATGAGACAGATGTGATTCTCAGCTCACAGAGCATAAATCTTAGTGACAGAGACCCAAGTAAATTAAAATTGTGGCTACAATAATGGCAGCATCCATGGGGCTTTGGGTCTCTGTCAAAAGAAAGCTTTGATCTAGACAGGGGTCAGGGGAGGCTTCCTGATGGAGGATTGAGTTACATGAGTTCTGAAGGATAAACAGGAATCCAGCCAGTGCCTGGTGGAAGCAATAGACGTCCATACAGTAAGAACAAAATATGTAAAAGCCCTGTGGCAGGAGGGAGCAAGCCAGGGCCCTCTGAGAGGAGGTGTGCTCGTCAGCTGCTGCCATGTAACAAGTTATCACACACATAGCTGCTTAAAACAATGCATGTTCGTTATCTCATGGTTTCTGCAGGTCAGGAATCTGGCACGTTTTAGGGGTCCTCTGCTCAGGGTCTCACTCAGCGGCAAACAAAGTATTAGCTGGGGGAGTTCCCTGAAGGCCCAGTGATTAGGACCTTCCATTGCTGTGGCACGGGTTCAATTCCTGCTAGAGGAGCTAAGATCCAACAAGCTGTGCAGTACAGAAAAAAAAAGTGTGAGCTGGGTAACATTCTCATCCAGAGGCTCAACCAGGGAGGATCCGCTCCTGAGCTCCCTGCTGTGGCCAGAATCTGGTTCCTTGTGCTTGTAGGGCTGAGGGCCCCTCTTTCTGCTGGCTGTCAGCCAGGGGCTGCTGTCAGCAACAGAGAGCTGTTGAGCTTCACACAAATTCAGAAAGCACTTCCAGCTCCCTCCTGACTCTCCCTCTAGATATCTTGCCAACACCTACAGTGACCAGCTGTCTCAGTTTCCCTTGGGATTTCTGTTTTAGCCACATAAGCCCCACGTGTACGTATGTGTGTGTGTTACTTGCTCAGTCCTGTCCGAACAGGGGACACTAAACTTAGTATGCAGAGAGCCAGAGTGATGATTTTCAGCTTTGTAGTCCCACAGTCTACTATTAATACAATTCTGTCACGTCATAAAAGCAGCATCTGCTACTGCTGCTAAGTCGCTTCAGTCATGTCCAACTCCGTGCGACCCCATAGACAGCAGCACACCAGATTCCCCAGTCCCTGGGATTCTCCAGGCAAGAATACTGGAATGGGTTGCCATTTCCTTCTCCAGTGCAGGAAAGTGAAAAGTGAAAGTGAAGTCGCTCAGTCGTGTCNGACCCCATAGACAGCAGCACACCAGATTCCCCAGTCCCTGGGATTCTCCAGGCAAGAATACTGGAATGGGTTGCCATTTCCTTCTCCAGTGCAGGAAAGTGAAAAGTGAAAGTGAAGTCGCTCAGTCGTGTCCGACTCTTCACAACCCCATGGACTGCAGCCTACTAGGCTCCTCCATCCATGGGATTCTCCAAGCAAGAGTGCTGGAGGGGGTGCCATCGCCTTCTCCGAAAAGCAGCATCAGGCACATGTAAACACACAGGCATGGCTATGTTCCCATGAAATAGGCAACTGGCTGGGGTTAGTCTGAGGGCCATAATATGGTGACCCTTGGTCTAGGGTTCATCTTTTGTCTTCATCCATACTGCCTAGTGCAAGTAGTCACCACCTCAAATCTGAATTATTGCAACAACTTGGACTCTTCACTTCATTATCCACACTAGAGCCAGACTGATCTTTCACCAGGAAAACCCAGTTACTCTTCTGCTTTTAAGCAGTCAAACCCAATGGGTAAAGGGCAGAAAAACAAAGTTAGACAAAACTTTTTAAGAGAGACACACCCTCATCTTAGATTCTGCAGGATTCCAACAGATAAAAGCATGCTAAGGATAAGTTCTCAATCTCAAAACTGCAAAACACACTAAGAAAAAAAAAAATCAGCAAGAGTCAGTGGAAAAAAAGAAGACAGTACTAGATACTGAAGACATTCTGAAAGTGAAACCATCTGAGACTATAAAACAATATATATGACAATATTTCATGCACTTAAAACTCATTCATACATAAAATAATTGAAAACAGACTGGATCACAGACTGGATGGACATGAGTTTGAGCAAGCTCCAGGAGTTGGTGATACACAGGGAAGCCTGGAATGCTGCAGTCCATGGGATCACAAAGAGTCGGACATGAATGAGCAACTGAACTGAAGGTTTAAAAAATTATTTAGAACTGAATGATAGTGAATATGAAAGTAAAAAATGAAAGTGTTAGTTGCTCAATCATGTCCAACTTTTTGCGACCCCATGGACTGTAGCCCATCAGGCTCCTCTGTCCATGGGCTTCTCCAGGCAAGAATACTGAAGTGGGTTGCTGTGCCCTCCTTCGGGGAATCTTCCCAACCCAGGGATCAAACCTGTCTTTTCCATATCCTACATTGGCAGGCAGGTTCTTTATCACTAGCACCATCTGGGAAGCTATGCTCATACTATATGACTTGTTATTTTTTTTCTGGTTGTGCCACATGGCATGTGGGATCTTAGTTTCCTGACCAGGGATTGAACCCATATCCCCTACTTTGGAAGCATGGAGTCCTAACCACTAGACTGCTAGGGAAGTCCCTATTCTATGACTTAATGACAAAACAGTGTAGGGGAGTGGATAAAATAGAACACTCTAAAAACAGAAATAACCTTTGGCCTTTGCCCCCAGTTCTGGGAAGTGGTCTCTGGGAGACTGAGGTCAACCGTGTGGATGACTGATGAGTCAGTCAGTTAATCAGTTGTGCCCAGTGAAAGCTCTGGGCCCTGGAGCTTGGGGGAGCCACCCTGACTGGCAATGCCTCACGTGTGTTGTCTCACAACAATGCCGGGAGCATATCACATCCTGACTGTGCAGGGAGAGGACATGGAACTTCCTGTTTGTGTCCCCCACTCCCACTGCGTATGTTAAAACCCTAACCCTCCACAGGATGATATTTGGAGGTGGGGGCCTTTGGGAAGTGATGATGGTGGGGCTCCCCAGGAGTGAGATTAGTGCTCGTATAAAGGGAACCCAGAGGAGAAGAAAATGGAAACCCACTCCAGCATTCTTGCCTGGGAAATCCCATGGACAGAGGAGCCTGGCGGGCTACAGTCCATTGGGTCACAAAAAGTCAAGACGCAACTTAGTGACGAAAGAACAACTAGCCACGTATGACTACTGGGCACTTGAAACAAGTTAAGGTATGCTATAAGCAAAAAATGCACACTGGAGTCCAAGACAGTGTGGAAAAAAAAGAGAGAGAAAGAGTGTAAAACATTCATACTGACTATATGACTATATCATATAGTCATACTGACTACATGTTAAAAGATATCTAGACTATATTGAGCTATATAGAATGTTATTTTTAAAATTCTTTTAAGAAATGAGATGAATAACTAATGAAAATCTACTGTATGGCACAGGGAATTCAGTGCTCTGTGGTGACCTAAATGGGAGGGAAATCCAAAAAAGAGAGGATGTATGCTAAGTCGCTTTGGAGAAGGCAATAGCACCCCACTCCAGTACTCTTGCCTGGAAAATCCCATGGACCGGAGTAGCCTGGTAGGCTGCAGTCCATGAGGTCGCTAAGAGTCGGACACGACTGAGCGACTTCACTTTGACTTTTCACTTTCATGCATTGGAGAAGGAAATGGCAACCCACTCCAGTATTCTTCCCTGGAGAATCCCAGGGACGGGGGAGCCGGGTGGGCTGCCATCTATGGGGTAGCACAGAGTCGGACACGACTGAAGTGACTTAGCAGCAGTAGCAGCAGCATGCTAAGTCACTTCAGTCGTGTCCAACTCTTTGCAACCCTATGGACTGCAGCCCACCAGATTCCTCTGTCCATGAGATTCTCCAGCAAGAATACTGAAGTGGGTTGCCATTTCCTCCTCCTGGGGTCTTCCTGACCCACGGATCAAAGCTTCATCTCTAATGTCCCCTGCATTGGCAGATGGGTTGTTTACCACCAGCACCACCAGTATGTATATACATACAGCTGATTCACTTTGCTGTACAGCAGAAACTAATATGGCATTGTACCCCAGAGACCTCCTTGGACCTTCTGCCATGAGAAGACACAGCAAAGAGATGGCCGTCGATGAGCCAAGAAGCAGGGCCTCGGCAGACACTGGACCTGCCAGTGCCTTGATGCTGCATTTCCAGCCCCCAGTACTCAGACATAAATGTCTGTTGTGTATCAGCTGCCCAGTCTTGGTATTTTGGAATGGCAGCCCAGGGGGACTCAGACAGCTAGACTCAGTCCTATGTCTCTCTCCCTTTAGTTGATCTTAATTCATCATCTTAGTTTTGTTAATATTTTTATTAACTTATTTAGCTGCATCAGGTCTTACCTGTGGCTTGTGGGATCGAGCTCCCCGACCAGGGATGGACCCGGGACCCCTGTATTAGAAGCATGGAGTTTCAGCCACTGGACCACCAGTCGTTGCTCAGTCGTTCAGTCGTATTTGACTCTCTGCGACCCCATGGACTTCAGAACATCAGACTTCACTGTCCTTCATCATCTCCCGGAGTCTGCTCAAACTTATATCCATTGAGCCAGTGACGCCATCCAATCATTTCATCCTTTGTTGCCCCTTTCTCCTGCCTTCAGTCTTCCCCAGCATCAAGGTCTTTAACCATCAGGGAAATCCCTTAATCCATAATCTTTATCCCTCTAATGGTTACAGCTAATCTTAAACCATAACTGTGACTGTGACAGCACTTAACTGATTTCTGAGTCTTTCTAGTGAATTGTCAAACCTTATGGTGGTTTTGGGAACCACCCCTGCTTATTAGCTTCCTGGGGTGGCCATAACAAAGCACCACAAGCACGAGGTCTTATATAAGAGACGCTCGTTGACTCCCAGTTCTGGGAGGTCAAGAATCAGAGGTCAGCATGTCAGCAGGGTCGCTCCCTCTGCAGCCACGAGGAAGGACTTGTTCCAGGCTCTCTCCGGGCTTCCGGGGGTGGCTGGTGGCCTCTGATGTCACTTGGCTTGCGGCAGCATCACTCTGTCCCTGCCTCCATCTCTACACTGCCTTCTCCCAGTGTCCAAACATTCCCTTGGTATAAGGACAGCAGTTGTATCGAATTAAAGCCCACCCAGATGACCTCGTTTTAACCTGCTGTATCTACAAAGACCCTATATCCAAATGAGGGCACCTCCTGAGGTGCTGGGGGTTAGGACGGCAATGGTGGGGACACATTCACCCAGTACATCCCTCAACTTGCAAATGACCTCAGAATCGAGGACAGTCCTGCACAGAGACCGTGATCTCTGACCGTGCAGTTCTCCCTACCAGCCTCTCAAAGGAAAAGTGTTAAAAAGAGAGGGTGTACGCCCATTAGGATGCTTATCATCAAAAACAAAAAGATAGCAAGCGCTGGCGAGGATGTGGGGCAATCAGCCCCGTCATGCACTGTCACTGGGAACGCAAACCAGTGTAGCCAGCAGGGAAGCAGGCTGGAGGGTTCTCAAAACATTAAACACAGAACAACCATCTGCTGCAGTAAGCTGACTCCTGGGTATACATACACCCAAAAGAACCAAAAGCAGGGTCTCAAACAGATATTTGCACACCTTTGCTCACAGCAAGCAGCATATTCACACTGGCCAGAGGTAGAAGCAACCCAAGTGTCCATTGGTGGATGATGGATAAATACAATGTGGTCCATCCACACAGTGGAATGTTACTCAGTCTTAAAAAGGAAGGAGATTCAGACACCTGCTACCACCTGAATGAGCCTTGAGAACATGATGCTCAGTGACAGAAGCAGACACAGAAGGACAAATACTGATTCCACTCACAGGAGGTCCTGGAGAAGCCAGACCCACAGAGGCAGGAAGCAGATGACGGGGCCAGGGGCTGGCAGAGAGGACTGGGGGTCAGTGTTTAATGAGAGTGGAGGTTTAGCTTGGGAAGATGAGAAAGTTCTAGAGATTATGGTGGGGATGTTTGCACAACCACGTGAATGTGCTTAGTGCCACGAATCTGTGCACCTAAAAACCGTTATGATGGTGAATTCTACATTATGTATAATCTACCCTGGTAGATCAGATGGTAAAGAATCCGTCCANGGGCCAGGGGCTGGCAGAGAGGACTGGGGGTCAGTGTTTAATGAGAGTGGAGGTTTAGCTTGGGAAGATGAGAAAGTTCTAGAGATTATGGTGGGGATGTTTGCACAACCACGTGAATGTGCTTAGTGCCACGAATCTGTGCACCTAAAAACCGTTATGATGGTGAATTCTACATTATGTATAATCTACCCTGGTAGATCAGATGGTAAAGAATCCGTCCACAATGTGGGAGACCTGGATTCAATCCCTGGGTTGGGAAGATCCCCTGGAGGAGGGCATGGCAACCCACTCCAGAATTCTTGCCTGGAGAATTTCATGGACAGAGCAGCCTGGCAGGCTACAGTCCATGGGGTCGCAAAGAGTCAAACACAATCGAGCCACTGAGCACACACACATAATCTACCCCAATAAAAATAGAAAGGAATTGAGAGAGGAACTGACATATGCCAGAAGTAGAGAAGTGAGAAGGGAAAACTGTTCACAGATAGAAACACCCAGAATGTGAAGGCCAAGAGGGATTATCTGTGAACAAACGAGGAAACCCAGGACAGGCCAGGCTGCTGGCAGCCCTGCCCCAGCTAGGAGTCCGACAAATTCTGGCCTGGACAAGCTCCAGTGCATTCATGCCCTGGCACGACCCTGAAGCGGCCTCCTAGAAGGGTGCAGAAACCGCATCCAGATGTTGGCAGGTCTGGTGTAGGGCAGATAAAAATCAGACTCTGAAATCTGCCTTGGAACCAAGCGAAGCTCAGAAAACACAATGACTGTTTGGTCCAAGATACCCGACAGTGTCTCCAGGCACTTCCACACAAATGGCATTTTGCCCGGACACTGTGGCAGAGAAGATAATGCCCACAAAGATGCCCCCGTCCTAGTCCTGGGACCATGAGGACATGTCACAGGGCAGAAGAGACTCTGCAGGTGGGATTAAGGCCCCTGAGACAGGGCCCCTGTAAGAGGGAGGGGGAGGGTCAAAGGCAGAGAGACGGGAGATGCTGCTCTGCTGGCTGTGAGGATGGAGGGAGGGGTCACGGTCCAGGGATGCAGCGCCTCTAGAAGCTGGAAAAGGCAGGAGCCGGTGCTCCCTGGAGCCTCCGGAGGGATCGGCCCTGCTCACAGCGGGATGGCTCTTTGCAGGCCATGCCACACACTGCTCAGGCAAGAGAGAGTTGTGTGTTGAGCCGGGGCACTGAGCACCTTCGTAGGAAGAACACCTTGGAAATGGGAAGTGCCCTTTCCCACTGCTCTCTCTGGTCAGGTGCAAGGACTGCTAGTCGCCAGAAGACCAATGACCACATTCTGGCTTCAGCCCAACTAGTTCCATGGCCCCAGCAGGGCAGTGAATCTCTCCAGGCCTCAGTTACTGGCTGGTTGTTGACTGGCTTTGTGCCTTTAGTTCTAGTTTTCGATAGCAAGCGGCTGACCATGTCTTTTTGTCTTCCTAGAATTCTTTTTCCAAGGGGAAAGTCCACTCCAGTCATATAGCCCACCTACTACACTAATCACAGTAGTGACTGGTCCACACTGCCAGGCCTGCCAATCACAATAATTAATCCTCCACCCCCATCAGTGATTGGCCCATCCTGGACCTGGGCCTGTCAATCACAGTACCCATATCTCCATCCCTATTGATGATTGGGCCACTGGATGCAAGCCAGCCAATCACTGTAACCACCCACCTACCCCACCAGTGATTGGTCCACTGCTACTGCCCTGTTGATAACTGGTCCACACTGGACACAGATCCGCCAATCACAGTAACCACCCTTTCACCCACATCAGTGATTGGTCCAAAGGTTTGCAGGCCAACCAACTTTCTTCACTGAATTTCAGTTGTATGAAATTGCCACTTTCGTAGGCCAAAAACAATAGGACATGATCAACTTCATAGGGGCTTCTCTGGTGGCTCAGACGGTAAAGAATCTGTCTGCAATGCAGGAGATCTGGGTTCCACTCCTGGGTGGGGAAGATCCCCTGGAGAAGGGAATGGCTACCCACCTCAGTATTCTTTCCTGGAGAATTCCATGGACACAGAAGCCTGGTGGGCTATAGTCCATGGGGTTGCAAAAAGTTTGACCTGATTGAGCAACTAACACATTCACACAACAACAGGAGGGAGGGCACAGCCTTCTTCCCGGGGGGCTCCTTAGCTGCCATGGCTAGGCTTGAGGCCATCGACTGCCATCTTGACCTCCAAAAGAACAGCAGGAGGATGCGGTCAATTCTGAAGGAAGAGTCTGGATGGATGTAGGGAGCACAGCCAGGAAAGGACCTCAGGGGACAAGACAAAGTGACTCAGCCCTGCCTAGGGCCAGGTCTTCTCTGGACTGGCCAGGCACAGGAGCCAAACTTGACTCGAACGGTTCAAGCTGGGGTTGCCTCTCTTACATGAATCTTGGGCAAACCAAAGTAGGGAGCCGTAACTTCTAAAGGGACCCAACAGCCCTTCACCACCTCTCCCACCATTGTAAAAAAAAGAGACCACTTGATCAACACATCAGATTTATCCAAATTCTAGATGCCATCACCTCTGCATACATGGGGATCCTGTTTCCATGAGGCCTGGGCAGAACCATACACAGCCCATGGTCAGGAGAGAACCTCCTTGCTAAGTGCACCATCCAAGTCTGAAAAGGGTCCCTGGAGACAAAGGAGCCTCACATCAGGTCTTCATGTTCTCATTCACTGGCCTCCTTTTGGGCAAAATCTTGATGGACAGCATAGATAGATAGATAGTGAAGTCGCTCAGTCGTGTCCGACTCTTTGCGACCCCATGGACTGTAGCCCAGCAGGCTCCTCTGTCCATGGGATTCTCCAGGCAAGCATACCGGAATGGGTTGCCATTTCCTTCTCCAGGAGATCTTTCCGACCCAGGGTTCGAATCCAGGTCTCCGGCATTGTAGGCAGATGCTTTACTGTCTGAGCCACCAGGGAAGTCTGATGAACAGCATAAGCAGTCACAAAATAAAGCCCGTCAAATGATTTGTAAGTGGCACCCACTCCACAGTCTGTGCAAAAGCCCTTCTTCCTCCCCAGGAGAGCCCACGGCAGCAAGGATCACTTATCCACTGACAACCTTCAAGTATTAACAGAAATTTCCAGCTCAAGGTGCTCTGGAGCTTCAGTCAGGACTGACCTGGACCTGGACATCTCCCCCTGCAGCTCAATGTGTCCCCGAGGTGGGGGAATCCTCCCCCGACAAACCTCTTACCCCTCTTCTCCTGAGTTCTAGGGTACCACCTCTCTCATGGACAGAGGTTCGTTAATATTGTACAAGAGGCAGTGATCAAAACTATCCCCAAGAAAAAGAAATCCAAAAATGCAAAATGGTTGTCTGAGGAGGCTTTACAAATAGCTGAGAAAAGAAGAGAAGCGAAAGGCAGAGGAGAAAAGGAAAGATATATCCATCTGAATGCAGAGTTCCAGAGAATAGCAAGGAGAGATAAGAAACCCATCTTCTTGAGTGAACAATGCAAAGAAATAGAGAAAAACAGTAGAATGGGAAAGACTAGAGATCTCATCAAGAAAACTGAGATACCAAGGGAACAAAGATGCAAAGATGGACACAATAAAGGACAGAAATGGTATGGACTTAACAGAAGTAGAAGATATTAAGATGAGGTGGCAAGAATACACAGAAGAACTGTTCAAAAAAGGGTCTTAATGACTCGACCACGATGGTGTGGTCACTCACCCAGAGCCAGACTCCTGGAGTATGAAGTCAAATGGGCCTTACAAAGCATTACTACCAACAAAACTAGTGGATCTGATGGAGCTGATGGAATTCCAGCTGAGCTATTTCAAATCCTAAAAGACGATGCTGTTAAAATGCTGCACTCGATAAGCCAGAAAATTTAGAAAACTCAGCAGTGGCCACAGGACTGGAAGAGGTCAGTTTTCATTCCAACCCCAAAGAAGGGCAATCCCAAAGAATGCTCAAACTACCACACAATTGCACTCATTTCACATGCTAGCAAAGTAATGCTCAAAATCCTTCAAGCTAAGCTTCAACAGTATGTGAACCGCGAACTTCAGATGTTCAAGCTGGATTTAGAAAAGGCAGAAGATCCAGAGATCAAATTGCCAACATCTGCTGGATCATGGAAAAAGCAAGAGAGTTCCAGAAAAACATATACTTCTGCTTCATTGACTATGCTAAAGCCTTTGACTGTGTGGATCACAATAAATTGTGGAAAATTCTTAAAGAGTTGGGAATACCAGGCCACCTGACCTGCCTCCTGAGAAACCTGTATGCAGGTCAAGAAGCAACAGATAGAACCGGTTATGGAACAACAGACTGGTCCAAAACTGGGAAAGGAGTACCTCGAGCTTATATATTGTCACCCTGCTTATTTATCTTATTTGTAGAGTACATCATGTGAAAAGCCAGGCTGGGTGAATCACAAGCTGGAATCAAGACTGGGAGAAATACCAACAACCTCAGATATGCAGATGACACCACCCTAATGGCAGAAAATGAAGAGGAACTAAAGAGCCTCCTGACGAAGGTGAAAGAGGACCATGAAAAAGCTGGCTTAAAACTCAACATTCAGAAAACGAAGATCATGGCATCTAGTCCCATCACTTCCTGGCAAATAAATGGGGAAAAAATGGGAAGAGTGACAGACCTTATTTTCTTGGACTCCAAAATCACTGCAGATGGTGACTGAAGCCATGAAATTAAAAGATGCTTTGCTCCTTGGAAGAAAAGCTTTGACCAGCCTAGACAGCATATTAAAAAGCAAAGACAGTACTTCGCCAACAAAGGTCCACCTAGTCAAAGCTATGATTTTTCCAGTAGTCATGTACAGAGGTGAGAGCTGGACCATAAAGAAGGCTGAGCACAGAAAAATTTATGCTTTTGAACTGTGGTGCTGGAGGAGACCCCTGAGAGTCCACTGGACAGTAAGGAGATCAAACCAGTCAATCCTAAAGGAAATCAACCCTGAATAGTCATTGGAAGGACTAATACTGAAGCACCAATAATTTGGCCACGTGAAGATGTACCAGGTGGGTACTCCCAGTTCAGAGAAATTTCCAGACTCTCATCAACTCAAGGACAGACCTGGGCCCTCCACACCTGTCCCTTACCTCATTTCCCTGCCAAGTCTTTGCAAATGGTTGGGCACAGAAAATGTGTTTGTTTCTTTACTTTTAAAAAATATTTTTAATTTTTATTTATTTGGTTGTACCAGGTCTTAGTTGCAACATCTAGGATCTAGTACCCTGACCAGGGCTTATACCTGGACCCCCTGGACTGGGAGTGTGGAGTCTTAACCACTGGACCAGCAGGGAAGTCCTGAAAATGTGTTTATCGCTCAAGTGAAAAGCTGACAGCTTTACCAAAAGAGAAACGGGTAACTGCTGATTAGCTCTGCAAAAAGTGGACCAAAGCCCTCCAAGCTGCAACATCTCTGGGTTGCTTTATCTTCTATATAATTTTTTAAATTATTTATTCGGCTGTTCCAGGTCTTAGTTGCAGTATGTGGGATCTAGTTCCCTGACCAGGGATGAAACCCCGGCCCCCTGAACTAGGAGCACAGAGTCTTAGCCACTGGACTACGAGGAAGTCCTCTCCATATAATTAGTGAAGTTGCTCAGTTGTGTCCGACTCTTTGCGACCCCATGGACTGTAGCCCACCAGGCTCCTCCATCCCTGGGATTCTCCAGGCAAGAATACTGGACTGGGTTGCCATTTCCTTCTCCACTATACATGTACACACTCCATATAATGTTGAGGTATAAAAATTGAAGGTGGGACTGATCGCCAGTGAATTTTGTCTTCAGTCATCATGTAAAGTTCATTTGAAACCCAGCTTTCCCTAAATACCCATATTTCTAAATTGAAATAAAGTTCTGAGCAAGATGTAAAGTCCAGGGAACTTCCCGGGTGGTCCAGTGGTTAGGACTCTATGCTTCTGCTGCAAGGGAGGCGTGGGTTCTTTACTGGTTGGGGAACTAAGATTCCACATACTGCGCTGTTCAGCCAAAAAAAAAAAAAAAAAGATGGACTTTAGTCCATTTAGGATTTTTTTTTTTAAGTCAGCTTAGACAAATTATTTAGGGCTGGGTAGACCAAAAAACAAAGCTGTTTGGATGTCTCTCCTCCCTTTCACTCAGATGTAATGGAGACAGCCTGGCTGGGACAAGCAGGTGTTTCACTGGGGACAGAGGCAAAGGGGGTGGAAGATCCAAGAAGATCCTTCGAGCCCCTAATCTCAGACAGCCAAATATCTTCTAGAATTGGCTTCATTTTTATTTTTTGCAAAGATCAGGGGTGGAATACAAAAGCAGAGTAGAAGGCGGGAAGATAAGAGGGAACAGGAGACTGCTGGCTCCACTCGGTGACCTCGGGCTGAGAGAGCACCCTTGACAGGATGAAGCCCAATTTAGTTTTCTAAAAGCAACTTTGGAGGATAAGTTACCACCTGGGCTTGAGAGATACGTGAAAATACCTCAGGCAGATCTGAAGAATGACTCCGAGGCACTGAAGCAAGAGAAATGAGTAGGTGGGAGACGCCATCCCCAGTTACAGGAATGATCCTTGAAAACTTCCAAAAGGATCCGCCCTGGCTCTGAGACCCGAAACATGAGCCCAGACACAGGGATGGAGGAGGAAAGGGCTGGGGAGGAGGGATAGTCAGGGAGCTCGGGACTGCCGTGTACACACTGCTATATTTGGACTACACAGGGGATTTCCCTGGTGGTCCAGTGGCTGGGACCCCATGCTCCCAATGCAGAGGGCCCCAGTGTGATCTCTGGTCAAGGAACTAGATCCCACATGCCACAACTAAGAGTTCTCATGCTATAACTGAGACCCTGTGCAGCCAAATAAATAAATAACATTTTAAAAAATAAAATGGATAACCAACGAGGACCTATAGTAGAGGACAGGGAATTCTGCTCAATATTATATAACAACCTAAATGGGTAGAGAATTTGTGAAAGAATAGATACATGTGGACTCCCCTGGTGATACAGTGGATGAAAATCTGCCTGCCAATGCAGGGGACATGGGTTCAATCCCTGGGCCGGGAAGATCCCACATGCCGAGCCACAGCTAAGCCCCTGAGCCACAGCTGCGGAAGCCTTCAGCCCTACAGCCTGTGCTCTGCAGCAAGAGAAGCCCCGGCAAAGAGAAGCCCGAGTGCCACAACTAGAGAGTGGCCCCTGCTCGCTGTAGCTAGAGAAGACCCAGCACAGCCAAAAGTAAACTCTAGTACAATTTAAAAAATCGATACACTTTAAAAAACAGAATGGATAACCAACAAAGACCTACTGTGTAGTGCACGGAACTGTACTCAGTATTATGTAATAACCTAAATGGAAAAAGTTTAGGAAAGAATAGGTATATGTATGTGTATAACTGAATCACTTTGCTATACACCTGAAACTAACAAAAGCTTTCAATCAACTAGCAATAGTCGTTCAGTTGTGTCTGACTTTTTGCAACCCCCTGGACTGTAGCCCGCCAGGCTCCTCTGTCCATGGGGTTTCCCAGGCAAGAATACTGGAGTGGGTTGCCATTTCCTCCTCCAGGAGATCTTCTCAACCCAGAGATTGAACCTGAGTCTCCTGAGTCTCTTGCATTGGTCACCTGGGGCTCTTCCAGAGTGAACCTGGAAACCAGGACATTTGGTCGCCCTACTCCCCCTCTGTCTTCATGTGCCAGGGAGGGTCTGGAGCCATCTACGGGTTCCCAAGGAAGGGCTTGAGCTTTCCAGGTGGCGCTCTTGGTAAAGCAGGAGATGCGGGTTTGATCTCTGGGTTGGGAAGATCCCCTGGAGGAGGGTACGGCAACCCACTCCAGTATTTTTGCTTGGAGAATCCCATGGATAAAGGAGCCTGGTGGACTACAGTCCACGGGATCACAAAGAGTCAGACACAAGTGAGCACGCACACACACATGGAAAGGCTCAGCCAGCGTACCCCAAGAGCTGAGCTGTCCTCGTGAATGAAGCAGGAACAGTGTCTATTTCCAGCCTCCCGATGTGCCGCGAAGTGGCTCAGTGTAAAGCCAGTGTGTTCTCACTGCCTCTCAAATGCCTGCCAGAGCCTGTTTCCAGCCAGAGTGAACCTCACATACCGAGCCTCCGGGAAGGAGCCAGGCTGAGCGGGGGTGCGGTGATGAGACAACAGCCTCAGGGGACACCAATCACCTCCTCCATCAACAAGATGATAGGGACCGACATACACACAGGACTACACAGAAAATAGATTAACTACTCAGGACCTACTGTACAGCACAGCCGAGAAGGCAATGGCAGCCCACTCCAGTGCTCTTGCCTGGAGAATCCCAGGGACAGCGGACCCTGGTGGGCTGCTGTCTATGGGGTCGCACAGAGTCGGACACGACTGAAGCGACTTAGCAGCAGCANACCTGGGCTTGAGAGATACGTGAAAATACCTCAGGCAGATCTGAAGAATGACTCCGAGGCACTGAAGCAAGAGAAATGAGTAGGTGGGAGACGCCATCCCCAGTTACAGGAATGATCCTTGAAAACTTCCAAAAGGATCCGCCCTGGCTCTGAGACCCGAAACATGAGCCCAGACACAGGGATGGAGGAGGAAAGGGCTGGGGAGGAGGGATAGTCAGGGAGCTCGGGACTGCCGTGTACACACTGCTATATTTGGACTACACAGGGGATTTCCCTGGTGGTCCAGTGGCTGGGACCCCATGCTCCCAATGCAGAGGGCCCCAGTGTGATCTCTGGTCAAGGAACTAGATCCCACATGCCACAACTAAGAGTTCTCATGCTATAACTGAGACCCTGTGCAGCCAAATAAATAAATAACATTTTAAAAAATAAAATGGATAACCAACGAGGACCTATAGTAGAGGACAGGGAATTCTGCTCAATATTATATAACAACCTAAATGGGTAGAGAATTTGTGAAAGAATAGATACATGTGGACTCCCCTGGTGATACAGTGGATGAAAATCTGCCTGCCAATGCAGGGGACATGGGTTCAATCCCTGGGCCGGGAAGATCCCACATGCCGAGCCACAGCTAAGCCCCTGAGCCACAGCTGCGGAAGCCTTCAGCCCTACAGCCTGTGCTCTGCAGCAAGAGAAGCCCCGGCAAAGAGAAGCCCGAGTGCCACAACTAGAGAGTGGCCCCTGCTCGCTGTAGCTAGAGAAGACCCAGCACAGCCAAAAGTAAACTCTAGTACAATTTAAAAAATCGATACACTTTAAAAAACAGAATGGATAACCAACAAAGACCTACTGTGTAGTGCACGGAACTGTACTCAGTATTATGTAATAACCTAAATGGAAAAAGTTTAGGAAAGAATAGGTATATGTATGTGTATAACTGAATCACTTTGCTATACACCTGAAACTAACAAAAGCTTTCAATCAACTAGCAATAGTCGTTCAGTTGTGTCTGACTTTTTGCAACCCCCTGGACTGTAGCCCGCCAGGCTCCTCTGTCCATGGGGTTTCCCAGGCAAGAATACTGGAGTGGGTTGCCATTTCCTCCTCCAGGAGATCTTCTCAACCCAGAGATTGAACCTGAGTCTCCTGAGTCTCTTGCATTGGTCACCTGGGGCTCTTCCAGAGTGAACCTGGAAACCAGGACATTTGGTCGCCCTACTCCCCCTCTGTCTTCATGTGCCAGGGAGGGTCTGGAGCCATCTACGGGTTCCCAAGGAAGGGCTTGAGCTTTCCAGGTGGCGCTCTTGGTAAAGCAGGAGATGCGGGTTTGATCTCTGGGTTGGGAAGATCCCCTGGAGGAGGGTACGGCAACCCACTCCAGTATTTTTGCTTGGAGAATCCCATGGATAAAGGAGCCTGGTGGACTACAGTCCACGGGATCACAAAGAGTCAGACACAAGTGAGCACGCACACACACATGGAAAGGCTCAGCCAGCGTACCCCAAGAGCTGAGCTGTCCTCGTGAATGAAGCAGGAACAGTGTCTATTTCCAGCCTCCCGATGTGCCGCGAAGTGGCTCAGTGTAAAGCCAGTGTGTTCTCACTGCCTCTCAAATGCCTGCCAGAGCCTGTTTCCAGCCAGAGTGAACCTCACATACCGAGCCTCCGGGAAGGAGCCAGGCTGAGCGGGGGTGCGGTGATGAGACAACAGCCTCAGGGGACACCAATCACCTCCTCCATCAACAAGATGATAGGGACCGACATACACACAGGACTACACAGAAAATAGATTAACTACTCAGGACCTACTGTACAGCACAGCCGAGAAGGCAATGGCAGCCCACTCCAGTGCTCTTGCCTGGAGAATCCCAGGGACAGCGGACCCTGGTGGGCTGCTGTCTATGGGGTCGCACAGAGTCGGACACGACTGAAGCGACTTAGCAGCAGCACAGCACAGCACAGAGAACTCCATGTAATACTCTGTAATGCTTCCCTGGCGGCTCAGACGGTAAAGCGTCTGTCTGCAATGCAAGAGACCTGGGCTCGATCCCTGGGCTGGGAAGATCCCCTGGAGAAGGAAATGGCAGCCCACTCCAGTATTCGTGCCTGGAAAATCCCATGGACTGCAGAGCCTAGTAGGCTACCATCCCATGGGGTCGCAAAGAGTCGGACACAACTGTGCGACTGCACTTTTCAGTTAATGACCTGTATGGGAACAGAACCTAAACAATAGTGGATATGTGTGTATTGATAACTGAGTCACTTTGCTGTACACCTGAAGCTAACACAACATTGTAAATCAACTATGTGTATGCTCAGTCATGTCCAATTCTTTGTGACTTCATACAGGGACTATACCCACTAGGCTCTTCTGTCCATGGGGATTCTCCAGGCAAGAATACTGGAGTGGGTTGCCATGCCCTCCTCTAGGGGGTCTTCCCTACCCACAGATTGAACCCACATCTCTTCATCTCCTGCAGTGGCAAGTGGATTCTTTACCACTAGCGCGGCCTGGGAAGCCCTTAAAGATCAGTAGTATTTTCTGAAATCAAAACTCAAAATTAACACCAAGAAATGCATGACCAATCAAACAGCAACCTTTCCTAGAAAGGCAGGCTCCCACACTGCACTCGCTCACTCACCCTTCTCTCTTCCCCCCATCCCAGCCCTCCTTGTGTCATCTTTGCTTCAAATGTTGGTATTTTGCTTCTTAGGCTTTCTCTTGCATTCACTGGGTGTGTCCATTATTGCACTGTGATATCATTTCTCTCGATCTTGAGCTTCTTGGCATTCCCTTAAACTTTGGGCCCAAGGTGAGGGTCCTGCTTACCGTCCCTCAGTCTGGGCTCCCAAGGATGCGCACGATTCAATAGCACTGTCTGACTTTTTCCTCATTTTGTTTTTTAGTTCCACTCTCATTAGTTTTGTCGGTGCGCATCAGCAACTAAGTTTCCATTTTCAAAAAGCTTTTAGGTTTAAAAAGTAGATTCGCAAATTAAAAAAGAAAATGTTCTAGGGACTTCCTTGGTGGTCCAATGGGTGAGAATCTGCCTGCCAACAGGAGACACAAGTTCCATCCCTGGGCTGGGAAGATCCCACGTGCCTCGGAGCAACTAAGCCCGTGCACCACAACAGCCAGTGCCCTCTTAGAGACGGCGCTCTAGAGGCCCTCGCAGTGACAAGTCCTCGCACCACAGCTAAAGTGTAGCCCCTGCTCGCCACAACTAGAG
Source organism: Neotragus pygmaeus (assembly GCA_006410875.1). Classification (NCBI taxonomy): domain Eukaryota; kingdom Metazoa; phylum Chordata; class Mammalia; order Artiodactyla; family Bovidae; genus Neotragus; species Neotragus pygmaeus. The sequence continues at coordinate 156,442 of SJYV01010802.1, read as the reverse complement.
AAAAGCCCACACAGCAATGAAGTCAAAGCCAAAAACAAAAATAAATTTAAAAAAATTTTAATGAAAATGTTCCAAAATTGATTGTGGGGATGGTTGCATATATTTGTAAAGATATCCAAAACCACTGAACTGGTTTACATTGGTGAACTTTATGAAATGTGAATTATATCTCCATACAGCTGTTATTTTTANTCTAGAGGCCCTCGCAGTGACAAGTCCTCGCACCACAGCTAAAGTGTAGCCCCTGCTCGCCACAACTAGAGAAAAGCCCACACAGCAATGAAGTCAAAGCCAAAAACAAAAATAAATTTAAAAAAATTTTAATGAAAATGTTCCAAAATTGATTGTGGGGATGGTTGCATATATTTGTAAAGATATCCAAAACCACTGAACTGGTTTACATTGGTGAACTTTATGAAATGTGAATTATATCTCCATACAGCTGTTATTTTTAAAAAATCAAAAGAAAAAGGTAGACCATTTAAAGAATGTTAAATAAATATTTTCATGGACTACCTGCAGATATGCACCTTGCCCCATGATCCCATCCAGTCTATGGTTTTAATAACACCCTGACATCTCCAAGCTCCAGGCCAGATTTATCTTCTGAATGCCCCACTTGAGTTAGCTTCTGGAACCTCCTTCCAGGTGACCTGAGGTGACCCCCACACCTGTGTGATCACCTCCCCTTGAGTATGGTCAGGACTTGTGTTAAATTTCTTAGCAGTAGGATATGGGGACTCGTGAGAGTCCCTTGAACTGCAAGGAGATTAAACTATTCAATCCTAAAGGAAATCAATCCTGAATATTCACTGGATGCTGAAGCTCCAATACTTTGGCCACCTGATGCAGACAGCCAATTCATTGGAAAAGACTCTGATGCTGGGAAAGATTGGATGCTAGAGGAGAAGGGGGCGGCAGAAGATGAGATGGCTAAATAGCACTATCGATTCAATGGATATGAACTTGAACAAACTCCAGGAGATAGTGAAAAACAGGGAAGTCTGGTGTGCTGCAGTTCATGGGGTCACAAAAAGTCAGACAGGACTTAGCAACTGAGCAACAACAAAGTGGGGACTTGCCTGGTGGTCCAACGGTTAGAACTTCACTCTTTGTCTGTCTGGTTTCAATCTCTGGTCAGGGAACCAGATCCCATGAGCTGACCATGATCCCAGGGTCAAAAAGAAAAAAAAAAAAAAAAAACGGCAGTAGGATATGGCAGACGTGATATCACTGTCAGGACTAAATTATATCATATAAGACGCCCATCTTAGCAGACTGAAGACCTTCCTGGCTGGCCTGCTGACAGGGTGAGCTTATTGGAAGAGCCTGTGTGGGGAGGAGCTCTGGGTGCCTCTAGGAGCTGAGGGTGCCCACCAGCCAGACCCTTAGTCACCTGCACCAGTTAGGAAGTGGATCCTTCCCTATCCAGCCTTCAGATGAGAACACAGCCCAGCCAGCCTTCTGACCGCAGCCTCGTGTGACCCTGAGCAGGGGACCCAGCTAAGCCAAGCCAGACTCCTGACCCCCAGAGACCAAGAGAAGATAGACATGAGCCGGCTCAAGCTGCCAGACTGACGGCCATTTGCTACCACAGCCCAGTGACCGACAAATGTCTTGGGCCTGACACACGCCCAGCCGACAGCCCTTCTCGGCCCCAAGGATACCTGTTCCGCCCAGGCTCCCCGCCTCAGACAGAAACTCCATGCTCAGCAGCACTCAGGCCTCCAACCGCCTGAGGTCCTCCTGAGGCCTTTCTCGCAACCCCCGTCCAGTCTGCCTGATAATGCTGTCAGTGCCTCCTCCAAAAACGCCCACGGGGGATTCCCCTGGCGATCCAGTGTTAGGACGCCCCCTTCCAAGGCAGGGGCCTCGGGGTTGATCCCTGGGTGGGGAGCTAAGGCGCCACATGCCTGGTATCCAAAAAGCAAAACATAAAACAGAAGCAACACTAACAAATTCCATAAAGACTTTAAAAATGGTGGCTCAGTGGTAAAGAATCCGCCTGCCAACACAGGAGACTCGATCCCTGATCCGGGAAGATCCCACATGCCTTGGAGTGGCTAAGCCCAGGCCCCATAACAATCAGTTCTGTGCTCGAGAGCCCAGGAGCCGCAGCTACTGAAGCCTGTGTGCCCTAGAGCCTGCGCTCGGCAACAAGAGAAGCCACCGCCAAGAGAAGCCCGCACACCACAATTAGAGGGTAGCACCCACTCACCACCACTAGGGAAAAGCCCTCGAAGCAACAAAGACCCAGCACAGCCAAAAATTAATGATTTGTTAATGGTCCACATTCTTTAAAGACCCATTAAAAGCCACGCTTTTAAAGTGCACTTAGGATTAGGCCACCTGCACCACCTCTGGGTGTGCTAAGCCACTCCATTTGTGTTCAACTCTTTGCGATCCCCTGGACTGTAGCCTACCAGACTTCTTGGTTCATGGGATTCTCTAGGCAAAACTACTGGAGAGAGTTGCCATTTCCTCCTCCAGGGAATCTTCCTAACCCAGGGATTGAACCCATGTCTCTTATGTCTCCTGCCTTGGCAGGCAGATTCTCCAACACCTGCACCACCTCTGCCCTGGGCTAAGCAGAGATCTCCCAGGCCTTGTCCTAGGGCTGGCTGCCGAAACCTGACCCTGCAGGTGTGTTCTTTACCACTGGCTGTACCTGGGAAGCCCACCCGGGAAGTCTATGTGGCAGGCATTGCACTAAATGATATTTACACGTTACCTAACCTATGATCACAACCGCCCTACATGACCAGTGTACTCTGACTGAAGAGGAAACAGAGGCACAGGAGCTGGGACATGTGCCCAAGGTCATAGGGGGTGGTTCTAAAGGAGGTCCACAGATTTCTTGCCACTCTTCTCTTTGGTGGAGCCTAAATCTCTTCCCTGAATATTCACTGGAAGGACTGATGCTGAAGCTCCAATACTTGGGCCACCTGAGGTGAAGAGTTGATTCATTAGGAAAGACCTCGATGCTGGAAAAGACAGAAGGCAGGAGGAGATGGGGCAACACAGGATAAGATGGTTGGATGCCATTATCGACTCAATGGACATGAATTTGAGCAAACTCTGGGAGAAGTGAAGGACAGGGGAGCCTGGCATGCTGCAGTCCATGGGGCTGCAAAGAGCCGGACATGACTTAGTGACTGAACAAACTTCTCTTCCCTTAGAGTGTGGATTAGACTTGACTCATGCCTAGTGAATAAAAATGCCAAAAGCAATGGCCTGAGACCTCTGAGTAGGTCGTAAAAGGCACTGAGGCTCTCCCCTGCCTGTCCCGGGGGAGTTGGCCACCATGTAGTAAGGAGGCTCAAGCAGCACCGTGGGCAGTCCTGCTGGGGAGGAGTCACGTGAGGGGCCTCCTGGAAGCTCCAAGCCCTGTCCCCATCAGGCCTTCAGAGACAGCCACCTTATGAGGGACTCTCAGCCAGAATCCTCAGACAAAGCACTCCCTAATTCTTGCCCAAAGAAATTGGAATAATAAACATTTGCCTTCATGTGTGAACTTTGGGGAGAATTTGTTACACAGCAGCTGAGAACTGATACACAAGACTCCAGGCCCCAGGACTTTCCTGCCTGGCTTTCAGTTTTCCTTCTCAGGAAGCACACATTGTATTCTTGGTGTTCCACACCATTCTGCCGTGAATCTTCATCTTGTGAGTTTTTTAAAATTTGGCTGCACCAGGTCTTAGTTAAAGTATGTGGGATCTTTAGTTTGGCCTGTGAGACCTAGTTCCCTGACCAGGGATAAAACCCGGGCACCCTGCCTTGGGAGCACAGAGTCTTAACCACTGGATCACCAGGGAAGTCCCTCCTTGCTTGTCTTTTAACAGCTAACTATATCTCATTTGTTCAAACCATAATTCAACCTCTCTAAGAGGAAATAAGGGGCTTGGAGTCACTTTTTTCCAAGCAGAGTCAACTATCAACTTAGCAAAGCCTTGGGATTTCCCTGGTGGTCCAGTGGTTAGGACTCTGCCCTTCTAATGCAGATGGTGTAAGGTTCAATCCCTGGTCAGGGAACTAAAATCCCACATGTCCTGTGGTGCAGCCAAAAAAAAAAAAAAAAAACCAACTTCAGCAAAACCCCAAACCTTACCCCAGCTTTGCTCCCAGGCTCCTACATTTCTTTCGCTCTTTACTCTCAACTCTTTGCCCACCTCTCTGTGTAACTTTTTTCACTCATCCAAGTCAGTCTTCCATCCCACTGGTCTTCCCTCTTTGCCTCCACGGCAGCCAGCGCTGATCTGTACAACAGGCTTCCCTCTGCATTGCGACCTCTCCTGTTTCTCCCCACCCGGCTCCACTCATCAGGCTCAAGTCCAGCCAGGACACTGCCCTTCCCCAACGCCCAACCTCATGAAATCAATCACTCAGCAAGCCTTTAGGAAATTTAATAAGCTTGGTCTTTTTTTTTTTTTTTTCC
>SJYV01010802.1:92314-144384 GCA_006410875.1 Neotragus pygmaeus | reverse complement strand
ATGCATCAGCAACCCCGCCCAAGGCTCAGACTTTCCCTGTGGGAAGGAACATCTTGCCACCTTGACCAGAACGTCAGAGCATGGGCAGCCGAGGCTCAGGGAGAGCCAAGATCTGGGCTTCTCTCTTTTTGGCAGCATTGTTCAGCTTTTGGAATTTCTAGTTCCCCAGCCAGGGATGGAACCCCGGCTGTAAACAGTGAGAGAACCAAGTCCTAGCTCTGGACCAACAGGGAATCCCCTTTGCTTCTGAGTTTCTGATGGAAAACTCAAGAGACACACAGTTGTGCCTGGCCAGCCCCGTGTTTGGACAGGTGACACCATCTTCGCATTTCCCTGCCTCTAGATTCCCGCTGCGGGCTCGGGCCTCAGCCGGGGTCCCAGTGCCAGCCTGGTGCTCCAGGCAGAGCCCCATCCTTCTGTCTGTGGGTTTCCTCTGGTTCTCCTCCTCTCTTCACCTCACCAGCACTGCACCATCACCAGGGAGGATCCCCTTGGCCCAGCAGTCACTGGTGCAGCAGCCACGCTGGGAGGCAACCCTGTGCTAATCCTCAAGCCCAAGGTGCTTTTCTGAGGGACAGAAAAGCAAAAACCATACCACCTACAAGGGGCCAGGCTCACAGCAGAAGGCCCTGGGCAAGGCCACATGGCAGGAAGACAGTAGGCAGACACCAGGAGGCTCCACCCCTCATCCAGAGCTCCCCGAAACCTGGGGGACCCTCACCTTGAACGTAGGGAGGCGGATGGTCTTCAAGGTGTAGAGGCAGAAGGCGATGCCCAGCGCATCCTGGAGGATCCAAGCCCACCTGGAATGCAGCACAGCCTCATCCTCGGGCAGGGTCTCCTGAGAGCCTCCACCGGGCGGCCCCACCCTTCCCGGCCACCAGATCCAAGCCACCGGTGCCTAGCCTCCCACAAAGTGCCATGGCCCCATCCCTCTGCAACAGTGACCTTCACACCTGGGGCACAGGATGGGGCAGGGGGTGAAGGGAGGGGAGCTCTACAACTACAGATTCAAACTTTTCAAAAATATCTTTTAAATGATCCAGAAAACCAAAACTCGCACACATACCCCACTTTCCCAGCCAGGTGCCACACACACTCTCTTGGGAAATAGAGGCTTGGGGTTCTGAGGACACAGTCTGGAGCCCCAGGAGGCAGGGCCACTTCCAAATTTGCAAGTTGATGCTCTGATGAAGCTCCAGTACTGGGGAAATCGGCCCCCACCACCTGCTCCATCCTCCCTGCCCCTACTCCTCAGAGCTTCATTTGAGCACAGGGTGAGAGTCTCTGGGCCAGGGCACTGGTGGGAACAGTGAAGGCTCACTGAGGCCGCGTGGGTGCCCAGACATGGTAGAAACCAGGGCCTGTTCTAATTTCAAGCGGGGGAGTGGGCCTTCTGGCAGGGACTTAATCTTGAGAGCTCGTATTCTTTTTGTGTACAGAGAACTCCAAATATTTTCACGTTTTCCTTCTGCCAGTTAAATCTGTTGTGGCTCCAAACGGCAGCACAGCCAAGAGTGTTTAACGGCCCCGGAGAAGCTCAGAGAAAGTGCCAGATGGTGTCGGTGACAGCGGGGGTGGGGACATGGGGACCGGCAGTGGCTGCCTCTGGTGGGAGGCTGCCCAGGGGACACGGGTGTTTGCAGAGGCAGAGCAGAGGGCCCGGTGGCGCCAGGCCACATCCAGGCTGCTGCTGAGCCCATGGCTCCACGCCCAGGCAGCAATGCCAGTGGCATCTTCCACCCAGATCGCAATTGCAGACCCCAGGGCACCAGACAGGCCAGGAGGCAGCTAGAGCTGGGCAGCCATCCGTTGAGCCTGGTCGGCACCTGGACAGCATGCAGTCACTGTGTCCAGAGCCACTGACAGCAGGGCTTTTCATAACTGGGAGCTGGCCCAGATCCAAGGGCCCGGGTCAGACAGCTTGGGGAGCGAGGGAGGTCAGAGCACCCGAGGACAGCACCCTGCTGCCCCCCCGCCCCCCTGGGGCGGCGGCAGTGCACTCACTGGTCCTCATTCCGGAAGATGCCCCACACCACGCTGACGGCCGCACACAGCAGCGCCAGGAGCAGTGTGCAGACCTGAGGGCGCTTGTGGAAATAGGGCAGGCTGTTGTCAGGGACCCTGCAAGCAGGCAGGGGCATCAGGGCTCTGATCCTCACAGCGCTGTCTGCCCAGCACTGGGGGATCGGCTCAACTCCCGTCCCAAAGCCTTCCATCCCATCCCCCTGTTGCCTTACCTGGCGCCCCCCACCCCTACCTGGATCCCAGGGAGCCTGACCCTGAATGGGATGTGGGGGGAGGAAGGCCGGCTCAGAGCCATCCCCACTTTCCCAGGAGCCCCCAGCCAGCACTGAGGGGGCACCTGCCATATGCCTGACCGAGGGCTCTGGAGAGGGCCCTCAGCCTCACGGAAGCTGTGGCGCCTCAGAGGCAGGACAGGGAGGGGAGAGGCCGAGAGGTGGCAGAGTGGGACACCCGCGAGTAGAGCCAGTGCGGGCCGCCCCAGGGGGCTCACCTGCACTTGCAGAAGGGCAGCCTCTGCACGAGCGGTGACAAGCAGCTGTAGAGGCCGGTGGAGGAGGCCAGGCAGAAGATGCCAATGATGACATAGACTGGTGGGAGTTGCAGGGTGGGGGGCAGTGAGGGGCTGAGGGGGTCCCTGCACCTCACTCCCCTGGCAGGGGGCGCACCAAGGGAAGGGACGGGTGGCCCCCACCTGAGGCACTCCTTGAAGGCAGGGACCACAGCCTCCACCCCCAACACATGGCCCCGGGGGCTGAGGCCGGGGACCCACCGAGCTGGTCATAGCAGAAGTAGAGCAGCACCAGCATGGAGCAGCACATGACCACGAAGACGCAGATCATGACAGGCGTCACGTCCACAGCCTCATCCTCCTGCTTCTCGGGCCCATCATCCCGCTTGTGCTTCATGTATCTCCTGGAAAGACGGGCCAGTCAAGGGGCGCCCTCGGCTGGCGCTGCTCCTGGGGCTGTAGGCACGGGGACGGGCAGGCCGAGGGACAGCGAACCTGGCCCCCGTCCAGGCCCACCATGTGTGTGAGGGCCCCCCTGACGGAGGACCTGGCCCCCAGGACCTCACGGGAGGGCACCGGTAACGGCAGTCCTCACAGGGAGGACTACCGGAGCTGGGGCTCTGGCACGTGGGCCAGGCTGTGGTGATGCTCCGGGAGGAAGGCTGTGGGTCCCATGGGGCCGCCTTGGCCCCGCCCCAACTGTCCCACAGGCTGCCCTGGCTGCANCTCAATTTGTTTTTCTATGCTAGCTCAGTCTGAACTCAGTCTCTGCAAACTTAAGTAAGTGCTCCTTGTTTAATAACTGGAGTTTGGAAAAGAATCTTTAAGTTCACCCTTTATAGCACATCTACCATGTGTGTGACAGCATGCTAAGCAGTGGCAAATTTTTAAAAATGACTGGCACTCACCCTTCTGTTTGGGAGGAAGTCTGAGCTCTGATGCCAGAGAGCTTTGCATTCGGGACCCCATCTGTTGCTTATTAGCAGTATCTCTTTTATATGTCATTATGTTCACTGACTAACACTATACCTGACACAAAGTAGATGCTTATTGTGTGTTAATTAAATAGATATCTTTTGGCTATGTCATTTTTTTCTCTAAGTTTCTTCATATAAAATGGGAATAGCGATACCTGATATCTAAAGGAGTTGTGAGGATTAAATGAGATAAGAACAGAAACCTCCTTGGACAATAGAATCTCTCAGTAAACAAACATCTCCTTCTCTTGCACAAANTTTCAAAAATATCTTTTAAATGATCCAGAAAACCAAAACTCGCACACATACCCCACTTTCCCAGCCAGGTGCCACACACACTCTCTTGGGAAATAGAGGCTTGGGGTTCTGAGGACACAGTCTGGAGCCCCAGGAGGCAGGGCCACTTCCAAATTTGCAAGTTGATGCTCTGATGAAGCTCCAGTACTGGGGAAATCGGCCCCCACCACCTGCTCCATCCTCCCTGCCCCTACTCCTCAGAGCTTCATTTGAGCACAGGGTGAGAGTCTCTGGGCCAGGGCACTGGTGGGAACAGTGAAGGCTCACTGAGGCCGCGTGGGTGCCCAGACATGGTAGAAACCAGGGCCTGTTCTAATTTCAAGCGGGGGAGTGGGCCTTCTGGCAGGGACTTAATCTTGAGAGCTCGTATTCTTTTTGTGTACAGAGAACTCCAAATATTTTCACGTTTTCCTTCTGCCAGTTAAATCTGTTGTGGCTCCAAACGGCAGCACAGCCAAGAGTGTTTAACGGCCCCGGAGAAGCTCAGAGAAAGTGCCAGATGGTGTCGGTGACAGCGGGGGTGGGGACATGGGGACCGGCAGTGGCTGCCTCTGGTGGGAGGCTGCCCAGGGGACACGGGTGTTTGCAGAGGCAGAGCAGAGGGCCCGGTGGCGCCAGGCCACATCCAGGCTGCTGCTGAGCCCATGGCTCCACGCCCAGGCAGCAATGCCAGTGGCATCTTCCACCCAGATCGCAATTGCAGACCCCAGGGCACCAGACAGGCCAGGAGGCAGCTAGAGCTGGGCAGCCATCCGTTGAGCCTGGTCGGCACCTGGACAGCATGCAGTCACTGTGTCCAGAGCCACTGACAGCAGGGCTTTTCATAACTGGGAGCTGGCCCAGATCCAAGGGCCCGGGTCAGACAGCTTGGGGAGCGAGGGAGGTCAGAGCACCCGAGGACAGCACCCTGCTGCCCCCCCGCCCCCCTGGGGCGGCGGCAGTGCACTCACTGGTCCTCATTCCGGAAGATGCCCCACACCACGCTGACGGCCGCACACAGCAGCGCCAGGAGCAGTGTGCAGACCTGAGGGCGCTTGTGGAAATAGGGCAGGCTGTTGTCAGGGACCCTGCAAGCAGGCAGGGGCATCAGGGCTCTGATCCTCACAGCGCTGTCTGCCCAGCACTGGGGGATCGGCTCAACTCCCGTCCCAAAGCCTTCCATCCCATCCCCCTGTTGCCTTACCTGGCGCCCCCCACCCCTACCTGGATCCCAGGGAGCCTGACCCTGAATGGGATGTGGGGGGAGGAAGGCCGGCTCAGAGCCATCCCCACTTTCCCAGGAGCCCCCAGCCAGCACTGAGGGGGCACCTGCCATATGCCTGACCGAGGGCTCTGGAGAGGGCCCTCAGCCTCACGGAAGCTGTGGCGCCTCAGAGGCAGGACAGGGAGGGGAGAGGCCGAGAGGTGGCAGAGTGGGACACCCGCGAGTAGAGCCAGTGCGGGCCACCCCAGGGGGCTCACCTGCACTTGCAGAAGGGCAGCCTCTGCACGAGCGGTGACAAGCAGCTGTAGAGGCCGGTGGAGGAGGCCAGGCAGAAGATGCCAATGATGACATAGACTGGTGGGAGTTGCAGGGTGGGGGGCAGTGAGGGGCTGAGGGGGTCCCTGCACCTCACTCCCCTGGCAGGGGGCGCACCAAGGGAAGGGAGGGGTGGCCCCCACCTGAGGCACTCCTTGAAGGCAGGGACCACAGCCTCCACCCCCAACACATGGCCCCGGGGGCTGAGGCCGGGGACCCACCGAGCTGGTCATAGCAGAAGTAGAGCAGCACCAGCATGGAGCAGCACATGACCACGAAGACGCAGATCATGACAGGCGTCACGTCCACAGCCTCGTCCTCCTGCTTCTCGGGCCCATCATCCCGCTTGTGCTTCATGTATCTCCTGGAAAGACGGGCCAGTCAAGGGGCGCCCTCGGCTGGCGCTGCTCCTGGGGCTGTAGGCACGGGGACGGGCAGGCCGAGGGACAGCGAACCTGGCCCCCGTCCAGGCCCACCATGTGTGTGAGGGCCCCCCTGACGGAGGACCTGGCCCCCAGGACCTCACGGGAGGGCACCGGTAACGGCAGTCCTCACAGGGAGGACTACCGGAGCTGGGGCTCTGGCACGTGGGCCAGGCTGTGGTGATGCTCCGGGAGGAAGGCTGTGGGTCCCATGGGGCCGCCTTGGCCCCGCCCCAACTGTCCCACAGGCTGCCCTGGCTGCAGAGGCACGCTTTCCTGGGGACGCCCCTGCCTGGCCAGGCCAGAACCCCGGGGGCCTCTCAGCAGCTCTCCTGGGTGTCATGCTGCCTTTCTATAGAGGCCCCTCTTGTGGTCCCCTGCCCAGTGTCCAGGCTACCTGGCTGGCACCCACCCACACACATGGGGCACTTACTTCCTGACATCCCGGCTCCCGGCCCAGTAGCCCCCGAGCGCGACGGTGCCCACGGCCATGAGGAAGATGATGACCATGTTGTAGTCCAGCATGGGCTCCTTGGGGGCGTGCAGCGCCGCCCGCACTGCCTGGCCAAAAGTCTGCCTCGGAGAGCACAACGGAGCTAAGGCTGGGGAGACCCCACCTCGCCCCATCCCATGCCCTCACCCAACACGTCTGACCCCAGAGAAGTGGGCCCTGCTGGGACAAGCTAACGAGGGGGACATGAAGCAGCCGGAGGCTGACAGTGGTCCCTCAGTGGGGAGACGGGGAGCCTAGAGCGGGACCCCGACTGTGCCCACCCCACTCGTGTCCTGATGCTCACCTGCTGTGGACCCGGCTCCCCACATCAAAGCCAACCAAGCCTCTGGTCAGCCCAGGCCAGGAGGGCATGACGGGGCTGGCACTTAGGGTCTCTGGCACGTGGGCAGGGACAGGGTCTCCTCTCCTGAGGTTCACAGCACTGCAGGCCCATCTCCCCAGGCCGTGGCCCAGCTGCAGATGGTGGGGAGCAAGTGGGCAGCCCTACCTGGAAAATGTCCAGCATGTCTCGGTAGCTGAGCAGGGCCACGGGAATGCCGATCTCCTCATACTGAGTCTTGTTGCCTCCTGGGGGGACCTGTGGAGGTGGGGGCAGGAGAGGATGACTGCCCCTGGGTGGGGCACTGCGAGCCACCTCAGAGCAGGTGGGAGGGTCCTGCATGTGTGTCGGGGTCCTCAGGGCCAGGAGGGCAAGCCTGTGGGTTCAGCCCCTCCCTCCCAGGGCTGGGCTGGGGCACCAGTCAGTCTCGGGGAGGAAGAGGCTGGCTCGTGCCCCATGCCACCCACCCCCTCAGAGATCCTCCTCATGCCTGGTCATACCCTGAGCACAGCTCTGGGATACGACCCCCTCCAGACCACAGTCTGAAAACCAAGCTCTCTGTCTCCTTCACCCAGACCCCGGCCTCAAACCTTAACCCGGTCCCGCCCCCAGGGTCCCAAGCTGCCCAGGAGGCCTGGGGGCCGCACCAGTGCCTCCTTGCTGACAATGAGCAGCCCTCGGGCCCCGCTGCCCTGGGCCAGCCGCACTTTCTCGTAGAAGGTGCAGTTCCCCCGTGCCACCAGAGGGATCTGGTTGCTGAAGCCTTTGGGGGGGAGGTCAGCAGGAGAGCAGAGCACAGAGCTGGTCCAGTCCTGCACCTGCAGGAGAGACTGAGGGAGGAAGGCCTTCAGAGAGGCAGAGGGGATGGTGGCCCGGGCAGCCAGGTGGCAGGGACCCCACGGGGCACCCGGGCCACCAGTGACTGCCACCCCCACACTGCCTCACTGCAAGGTCTGGGGGCCAGCCCCACATCACGCTCTGCACAAAACACACACATGCGCACATGCACACACACGCAACCCACAACCACACCACACACAGACACATGCATGCACGTGTGCACACAGACGCACAACACACAGACCCCAATCACCAGGCAGACGGGGGCGTCTGGAGCCCGTCACAGACACCACACAGGGCAGGCAGGAGCTCTGGCCTCAGTGACGACAATCGATCCACCTGCTAAACCAGGCACTGGGCATCCGTGTTCTCTGGGAGGAGTCAGGCCGGACCAGGGAACAGCATGTCTGGGCCACCCCAACGACAGGGATGGGCAGACCTCTGTGTCACTCGTCTAAGGATTTCTGGCCAGCCACCCCAGCCCAGCATAGTGGGAGGGAGGGGAGGTGGCTGATGACCCGGACAGGGGACATCCCGCAGCAGTGCCCCAATCTTTTACTTACAACCGAGGAAACCAGGGCCCAGAGAGGCTGGGAGCTCCTCTGGGGCCACGTCCCTCCTCGGACTCCCAGCAGAGCCCTTCCTCCATCCTCAGGGGCCCTCCCCAGGATCCATCCTCCAGAGTTCCCCCAGGGACCCAGGGCAGGAGTGGAGGGAGAGGTGCCTTGGGTGGTGAGCCTTATGGGGAAGGGCCCCAGCGAAAGGCTGCCTGCTGGACTCACCGCTTTGCTGAGGTCATGTGGCAGGTGGGCCCACTGCGGGTTGTAGAGGATGCAGTAGTCTTTGCCTCTGGGGCCACCGGTCTCAGACACCACATGCACCATGCCATACTCACAGGCCACCTGGACAGGGGGTGGAGTCAGAGTAGGCAGGGGCTGGCCTGTGGCCCTGCTCAGCTCTGGATGATCCTGCCCTCTGCCAGCACAGCTGGGGCCCTCAGCTCAGGCGGACACAAGGGAGGGCAGGGCCAAGCCTCAAGGAGATCTGGGCGCCAACTGTGGCCGTGCCAGGGACCCTCCATGTGGTTCCAATGGCTGAAAGGGAGGAGTAGAGCCACGCCACACACACACAGGGCCTGGGCCCACCCCAGCCCCTTGGCTTCTTGGAGCCAGAGGGGCCCAACGGGACCCCAGCTCTGCACACACCAGTTCCAGGGTCCATCTCTCTGTACCACCCGGAGGCGAGACACAGACTGTACCCCTCGGTAACCCCCTAGAATCTTCCCCAGAGACAACAGGCAGGAGCCCCTTTGTGCTGGTGACAGACCCACCCCCACCCCAGAATGAATTGTTGTTGGGGGGCGGGGGGGCCGTGGCCCCGACAGCATGCCTGGAACACAGTCTGGCTCTCAGAAGGCCGGGTCCTCTGTGAACAGAGGCCGGGTCAGCTGGCGGTGATGCAGAGAGGGGCTGGGGTCCCCAGCTGGCCCCGCGTCTTGGTGTGTCACCTGGGGCTGCTGGGTCCAGTGTTCGGCAAAGCTGTGTGTACAGGGCTGGGGCGCCAGAGAAGCTGGGTGTGCAGGCGCTGCCACCAGCGCTCGAGGGAGGGAAGGTCGGTGTCGTCCTGCACCTGCCCCTGCCCAGCCAACCCTGTTCCCTCTACCTGAGGCAGGACTAGGAGCCCCGGCTTCCTGGGTGCCCCACTCAGAGCCCCTGCCACGCCCCCACCTTGGGCCATTGCAGGGAGTCCGTGGTCCCTCAACCCCCAGGCTGAATCCGGCCCACCTTCTGTATTTGTCAATAAAGTTTTACTGGAACATGGCTGCCTGGTTCCTGAATGCAGAGCCTATGCTGCTTTCTGCAGAGCCAGGGAGTTGTAGCAGAGGCCTTGTGGCCCAAAAAGCTCTTAGAAAACGTCTGCGGCCCCCTGGTCTATGAGCCCAGAGTTGCTGGTATAACACGGGAATGGCTAGAAGCATTTCTTTTTAATTTAAAAAGATCACTTAGAAGCACGAGAGCACATGTCCCAGCCCGCCCCCCGCCCCACCACTATGTGCACAGCTGGCTTTCTCTTAAGATATCAGCCTGGGCTTGTGGCAAAGCCCAGAGAGCACAGTCTTGCTGTGGGTACGGTCTCCTCCTGGGGGAGGCACAGGACTGGGAGCAGGCTCAGTGCCCCTCCTTCCCCTCATTCCACCACTGCCCATTCCGGTTTGGAGAATGAGAAAAGCCACTAAGGACAGGCCACCTCCCAATGCATTACAACCACAAAGCAGGTTCAGGAACTTCAAGGGAAATTATGCTTCAAGATGACACGGACGGCATCCATGCCAGGGTGCTTAGTGAGAAGCTAAGGGGTCCGGATGGGGAGCCGTCTATGTAACACTCTAGGAGAGAGTGGGTAATAAGGACCTGGGAAGCTTAGAAAAAGATGTTTAGGTGGAGGAATGTGGGGGAGGGGAGCGGGACAGGAGGGGAGCAGTNGCCACACGCCCCGCCTGCCCTTTACCCCATGCTGGAGCCGCTGCGCTGCTGCTCCCCCCACAGCCCCACCTGCCAGAGCACCCGCCAGGCCTCCACCTCCCTCGGGTATAACCACTGGAGTGTCCTAAGGGCCATATAGTGGACCCTCAACATCTCCAGATAAATCATCAGCTCTCAGGAGGCGAGGGGAGAATGAGACTGACACACACACTATCATATATAAAATGGATAACGACCAAGGACCTACTGCATGGGTTTCCCAGGTGGCTCAGCGGTGCAGAACCCACCTGCCAATATAGAAGACTCACGTTCGAACCCTGGGTTGAGAAGATCCCCTGGAGAAGGAAACGGCAACCCACTCCAGTATTCTTGCCTGGGAAATCCCATTAACAGGGAACCTGGTAAGCTGCAGTCCATGGGATCATAAGAGTTGGACACGACTTAATGACTAAACAACAAGAAGGACCTACTGTATAGCACAGGGATCTCTACTCAATACTGTGTAATAGCCTCTATAGGAAGTAATCTAAAAAGGGGTAGATAGATATATAATCGATTCACTGTGCTGTACACCTGAAACACAATATGGCAAATCAACCATACTCCAATAAAAACTAAATAAATATCTATTAAAAAAAATTAAAATCACCAGATTTCACACCTCCAGCCCTGCCCTTGTCACCTGCAACTTTCTCCCTGGAACACCTTCTTGACCCAGCAAACTCCTACTCATCCTTCAGAACGCCCCTCCGGTACCCTTGCTTCTTGCTTCTGAAAATCATTCCCAGGCCAACCGCGCCGTTCCTTCTGTGGTATTCTTGTGACCCTTCACCCACCTATCGCTTTGCCATTTTTTTCCTTTTTCTAAATATTTAGAGAGCTCAAAATCCCTGCTTCCAATGGGTCAGACCGCTGAGGAAGACGAGCAAAGAGGGCTGGGGGAAGTACAGGGGGCTGGCAAAGCACCTGGGGAGGAGGTGGGTCAGAAACCTGCTGGAATGTGGCACCCCTAAGCTGAGACCAGAAACACACCGTTGGGGGGAGTCAGGTTTCAGGGAAACAGAGCCCAGCGAGCAAAGTGCCTTTAGTATGTTAGAGCTGGAAGCAAAGGATAGTTTCCTGTCAGCCAGATCACGGAGTCCTCCTGAATGTGTCAGTGGCACCAGAAAGCTCTCATTTGGACACAAGATCTGACACACTTTGAAAGAGATCCCTACTGCAGGGCTGAAAATGAACTGGAAGTCTGGGGGACAAAAGCAGCCTTGGAGAGAAGCCAGCAGCCTGAAGCAGAGGTTGGGGCCTGGCACAGAAAGGGCAAGGTGAATGGCCCAGTTTGTAGGGCTGTTGGGGGGGGGGGCACCATTTCCGGAGTTGTGGAATTTGGGAGAGAGGGAGAGTTTGGAAAATAAAAAATGCACTCAGGGTAATGTACATCACCCATCTCCAGGTCTGTCCCCCAGTGGCGACCCTTGAGGTTAAGTGACAAACAAGTAGCATGCCCCGCGTCCGGGATCCCCTACATCATCTCGCTGACTGCGCACTCTATACTTATCCTTCTTTTGCAGATGACCAACTCAAAGCGGGAACTTCCCTGCCAAGATCACGGGAGAAAAAGATGGGGCGGCGATTCGACCCCACTCCAGGGCTGGGCTCCTGGACGCTTCTGGACGCCGCCAGTCACTGGGTGCCACGCTGGACAGTTGACTACAACCACGGGGAATGGGGGTAGTATCGCTTTCAAGGGGATGCCAGGGTCAGAGAAGGGTAGCCCCCGGCTAAGGCCACGGAGTCAGAGAGGGGGGTCCCAGAGGCGGTTGGAGATCCCGAGACAGACCAGCAGGGGCCGGGGCGGAAGCGGGGTAGTGGGACCTCAAACTTTAGGTCCAGGCGGAGCCCAGTGACACCACGGCTGGGAACGGCGTCCAGACAGGGAAGGGAGACCGGCCGGGGGACAGACCCGCAAGGTCACGGCCGGGCCCCAGGCCCACGGGTTGCCGGCACCGGGGGCGCGGATCCCCTAAGCTGGCCCCAGGCCGGTCAGGGCGGGGTTCTGCGCGGGGCCGGGGAGGGGTGAGGAGCCGGGGCGCCGCGGCCGGCGAGGCCAGCGGGGTCGGCGCCGCCCTCACCTGGGCCGCGAGGAGAAGGAAGGCCGCTGAGAGCCGCGCCAGCGCGGCCGCCGCCGCCGCCGCCGCCGCCATGTCGCCCGGTCCCCGCCACAGGCGTCGGCAGATGTTTCCCAGCAACGCCCCAGCGCAGAGCGCCGCGCAGGCGCCCTGCGTCTTGCGCGCATGCGCGCAGAAGTAGGTACAAAGGGCGCAGTGGCGGCGCCTGCGCATAGCAACGCGGCGCGACAAGATGGCGGTGAGCTTGTGGCGCTGCTGGTGGGGTTGGCGGGGTTCGCCGGGCTGGCGGGGTTCGCGGGGCTGGCGAGGTTGACTGGGGAGAGTCCAGCCGTGCTCTCCGCCTCACAGCGTTCTACATCCCCTGCAGGACAAAGAGAAGAAAAAGAAAGAGAGCATCTTGGATCTATCCAAGTACATCGACAAGACCATCCGAGTGAAGTTCCAGGGAGGCAGAGAAGGTGAGGCCCCGCTGCCCTCTCGCTCCACTGTCCACGAGGAGTAACGGGAGGCGGTACCGGTAACGGATGCCTGGGCCGCGCTTTAGGCGCTTGGCTCGGACAACTCGTCCGGCCTGCTGCCGGCGCCGGCCTGTAGGAACGGTTACACCCCTTTTGCAGGTGGGGAAACTGAGACACGCAAAGGGGCCCAAACCTCACCCGCAGCCACAGGGGCTAGGATTCAGGTCTTTGCTTCCTTTGGGTCTGGTCTCACCCTGGCGGCTTCCCCAGCCCCCCACGGGCCCCCTCAGCACCAGGGTTTCTCAGATTAGGCACTGCTGACATTAAGGCCCTATTGTTCTCTGTAGGGGGCCGTCCTGGGCGCTGTAGGGTGTGGAGCAGTATCTCTGGTCCCACCCACTCGATTCCAGGAGCCTTCTAGTCCTGATGACCACAGGCATCCCAGACCTGGCTTAGTGTTCCCTGGCAGGGGCAGAATTGACCCAGTTGAGAACCCAGGCCCTATACTCAATTTACACAAAGCCACCTGAGGCACCTGTTGAAAGCAAACCTCATCTCCTTGTTCACCACTGTTCCAGGGTAAAGAATGAGCCTTTTGCTTTTGAGTGAGGCAGGCAGCTCTCAGCTGCTTTGGGAAGCTCTCCTTGACTCTGCATCCCAAGTCAGGGTTCTTTGGTATAAGCTCCTGGTAACAGCTGTCAGGGCTTGGCAGGTTTTTTTCAGTTACTATGAGGCTTTAACTGCATCTCCCTCTGCAATCTGGTGAGGAGACTGGCAGGAAAGATGATGCAGGGTTATGTGGAGAGTGCGGTCCAGGGCAGAGTACCAGCTCACTGGCTGTGGGACTTTGGGCAAGTCGCTACAATCTCTGAGTCTTATCTCATCTATCAGAGGCTGTTAACTCCACTTAGCTCAGCAATGGTGGTGAAATTAAAGGATAATGTCGTTAGCCAAGTTCCTGACACTTAGGGAGCACCGAGTGCTTCACTTATTCAGCTATCTCTTATTTTCAGTTTCTTTGTTCGTAAGATGGTGATTCAGACCCCTCCTCCTCTGAGATGTGGACGCCTGGGTAGCATCCAGGAGGCTAAAAACACAGTGCCTGCCCATCTAGGTACCCAGCCCAGTGAGGCTCTGAATCTGAACAAACACTGGCACCATGCCGGTTCTGGAATGTACAAGGAGATGGGGCTCCTGCTTCTCAAGGCGCTTGTGTTTTGTTTGTTTTTTTTTTAATTAATTTAGCTGCATAAGGTCTCAGATTCCAAGCCAGGTCTGTCTAATTATGCCATATGGGCTTAGTTGCTCCATGGAACGTAAGACCAAGGATGGAGCCCACATTTGCTGCACTGCAGAATGAATTCTTAACCACTTGGACCACAAGGGAAGTCCCTTCTGTTCATTTTCTATGCTTCAACAACCCATTTTTATCTCACAGCACCTGTGGTTCCAGACTCTGGGTGCCTCAGGCTCAGGTCTCTGATGAGGTCGCAGTAAGGGAGTGTCTCTGGGAGCCTGTATCTCAGGCCCGGGGTCCCCGTTTTCTGGCAAGTGTTGGCCAGGGACCCTCTGGGCTCCTAGAGGCTGCCCACTGCCCCTGCCACAGACACTGTCCACAGCATGGCAGTTGACTCCTTCTTGGCTAGCAGAAAAATCTCATTTTTTCGACTTCTGTTTTCAGAAAGGATCCATCCTTTTAATGGCTCACCTGTAGGTCAGGCCCCCCCAGCATAGCCTCGCTTTAGATTCACTAAGAGTGAACTGACTCATGGACCTTGATCACATCCACAAAGCCCTCTGTTACAGCCTGAATCCACAGACTGACGTCTGATCGAGGGTCCCATCCCACACCAGAGGCGGGGGTGGGAAATGCTGGATTCATCTGAGAATTCCACCCACCTGCTGCAGCACCTCCCCCAGTAAGAAGGGAGGACCCATAGGTGTGGGCTCACTATCCCGGCCCGGGCCAAGTGCCCAGATGGATTCTTGGATTTGTCACTCTCCATCACCCCACTTGGTGAGCACTGTCACAGGGTTGAGGAGGTCTGTAAACAGCAGAGGAAGCAGAGCCAGGGCCTTGCACTCAGGAGGGGCTGGCAGACTTGTTCTGCAGAAGACCAGACAGGGAACATTTTCAGCTGTGCTGGCCAGACGGTCTCTGCTGCAGCTCCTCAACTCCACCATTGCAGCAGCTGAGCTGCCACAGCGACATTTAACAAATGAGCGCAGCAGGGCGCCAGTTAAACTATTTACAAAACAGGCGCAGGCGGATTTGCCGACTGTTGCAGTGGCGATGGTGTGGGGTCAGCTGTCACTGCTCGTCTCCCGCATCTCCCGCAAGCCCTTCCCTTGCTCCCCCTTTGGTCCTGCATCTGTCCTGTCCCTGGAGAGGCTGCTGCCACGCCTGCGTCTCGTTGGGGGGTGGGGCCCCTCACCAGTGAGGGCACTCCAATTTCATGTGCTGACACCCTCGTGCAGCTCACACTTTCCCCAGAATGACCATTGATGTTATGCTTGTCCATCTCTCTTCTCTGCTTGGTGATTCCGACAAGCCAGTGGAATCCTGAAAGGGTTCGACCCGCTGCTCAACCTCGTGCTGGATGGCACCATCGAGTACATGCGAGGTGAGTGCAGCTGCAGGGCTCGGAAGCATCCTTGCCAGGCCTGCCTTACTGTTCCTAGGCTGCCACCCACATGCTGAGCCGCCGTGAATGTGGCGCCTGGTGGGTCAGACTGCTGACAGGTGTGTTTGCTCTGCCACTGTCCTGGTGGGGCTCAGTACACTGTCCCCTCAGGACTTCAAGGGTAGAGTGTTTTCCGGATTCACTCGTCACCAACCCTGAGCACTTGCTAGAGTTGAAGTCTGCCTGGTGGGGCTAGAGAGGTACTGCACCTGCTAATAAAGCTGGCTTCCAGGGGCCTCGTCCTGCCCCCTCTCTCCTGCTGTCTCTGTCAACGCCCTGCTGCTGACAAAGGGTCCCCTCCCCTTCCTTTCCCGTCCCTGTCTCCACAAGTCCCCAGACCCACCAGCTCAGCTTGAGTGCGGCACGACAGAGCCCCCAGGTTCAGGAGAGAAGGGGGTCTTGCTCCTCCGGGGACTGTCGATGTTGAAGTACACATTACTCTGGTGCAGAGTAAATGCGGCCACACACAAGTGTCAGAGGCACCAAGCAGAGGCCCTCTTTGTGGGAGGAGCAACCCTGTAGGGCCTCTTGCCTGCCCTTGTTTCCTCTCTCCCCTCGGGGTTTACCCAGAGTCCTGCTGCTGGGACCTGGCCCAGCCTCCTCGGGCAGATGACACTCTGGAAAAGGACAGCCTCACCCTGTGGGGCTGCTGGGAGAACCACATGAGCTGGTGTGTGCCATGCACTTACATGGGGTCCCGGCTTGCTGGTCCAGCAACTTCTTGCCCTCTCCTCACCCAAGAACAGCCCCAGGCCCAGAGCCAGCCAGACCCATCCTGGCAGCTCCAGGAGGGAATGGGCAGGCTCGGACAACTGTTGTCCTGCAGGGCCTGGGAGTGGGGAGTGGCACCCCAACTCAGCCTCTCCCATCATGCAGTAATCCCTGAGAGTAAGCTCTCCTCCATGTACTGTCACTTCCCTCCACTGGGAACAGCCCGTTGGTGTGGGGGTGAATGGTGACCCTCCAGGAACTCCCAGATCCTGCAGATGGGTTTTTCTTCTCCCCAGCACCGCTCTGAGCACTCGGTCCATCTCCCCAGGGCTGTGTTCTCATTGTGGAAGGAGGGCAGGCTGCACAGGGCTGTTTCCGGAGCTTTTCCTGAGCCTCTCGGTCCATCTCCAGAGAAGCTGCCAATGGGCTGGGGGAAGCGGAGGTGGGGGGTGGGAGCTTGGCCTGCCTTCCCTCCCCCCAGCCCCACACCCCACTTCTTCCCACCCAGGAACATCTCTGGGCACCATCCCACACTGCCTCACTGCCGCCCCTCTTCTCCCACAGACCCCGACGACCAGTACAAGCTCACAGAGGACACGCGGCAGCTGGGCCTGGTGGTGTGCAGGGGCACTTCGGTGGTGCTCATCTGCCCACAGGATGGCATGGAGGCCATCCCCAACCCCTTCATCCAGCAGCAGGATGCCTAGCAGCCAGGCCCCTGCTCCCCTGACTTGGCCACCCGTCCGAATAGAACTCTTTTTTGTATAACTTACATTTTTGTTTTCTTAATAAAATTGCAAACCTCAAGTGTCCAGAAGCCCTGGAATCTTCCTTTCAGCTTTGGTGTTCTGGCAAAACCCGAACCTGGGGATTTGGTTCATCTGGCAGAGCTTGAGCGCTGGCCAGGGACTTGGTGGTGACTAAGCATGCATAGTGCAGGGGGAAAATGGGTCATGCCTCTGCAGAGACCCCCCAGGAATCACCGCCTCTGTGGACACCCCAGCCAGTCTTCTCAGCGGCAGGTCCTGTCCTTTCAGTGCCTCTATGCTCTGGCCCAAGGGGTCCTGCAGAGCCGGGTCCACTCTGTAATGTCCCAGCACAGCCATGACCCCACAAAGAACAGACTAGATGGAGCCTTGCTGTCCACCTGGCCCACAACCCCAGAGGTGATCTGAACCTCTTCCCCGCTCATCTCAGAGGACAAGCCCACCCCTGCCCCTCAGCCGGCAACCCCAGGCCATCATCATGAACGTCCCCAGTCCCTGTCCTCAGGAGCAGGGCTTTCTCTTGGCCTCGTTCCCTAAACCCAGTGTCCTTGTTAGGACCCTGCCCCCAGGGGGCCATCCCTGCTGATAGCAGGCTCGTCTCATTTGTCTTTCTGGGGCACTGATGAGGGTGGACGGGGGAGGCTGGGAGTAAGCATGAGTTGTCCTGGCAGAAAGTTTAAACTAGTGTCCCTCCACCAACACCTGGGGACACACTGGAAGCGGCTACAGAAGGAGACCAGGCTGGATGACTCCCTCGCTACTTGTCCTCCGTCGTCGCCACCAAATAAAGGGAGAGCAGCTGGCTTATCTCAGAGATCTGAGCTCTGCCACGGCCCAGCAGCATTAGCCCCTGCTGCCGGGAATTAGCTGTGGGGCCGCTAGCCAGTCCCACATGCTCCTCCTCCCTCTGCCCCACTTCCCTGCCATCTGGCGGCCCTGCCTCCTCCCGTCCCCTGGCCAGCAGGCGGGGGCCTTGGGCAAGCTGGGGTCGCAGCCCCAGGGAAGGCTGTGTCCTAGAATCTGCGCGCACCCAGCCTGCAGACATCCAACCCCTGTGCTCTGGTCTTGGGGAACAATCGACAGCTGGTGCCTGGGACCAGACAGGGGCCTCACGCAGTGAAGGGACCAAGAACCCAGGCACAGGAACCTCTGTTCTGCACCTGCGCAGCCTGCGCTGTCAGACCAAGATACAAAGGCGGAGACCCAGAACTCAGGGTCAGAAGGCCCAGGGGCCTGGACCCCAGGGTGGGGTGGGAGTGGGGTAGGGGAACAGCAAGGCCTGAGGCTAATCGGACCTCTTTGGAGCCCCCAAGGTAGCCAAGGGCCAGGACAGAAACTCAAGAACACCTGATTTTTCCAGCCCCCAGCAAGGCTTTTCTCTGGACCCTCTGCCCCCGCACAGCAGTCCCCCAGGCTTCAGACCACTCTCCACCCACCCCTCCCCTCCCAGCTGAACAGACAAGTTCTCTGTGGCCACAAAGTCCAAGGTTCCAGTTCTCCTTCCCCCACTTGCTGTGTGACTGACAGCAAGTGTCCCAACCTCNCACCAAGCAGAGGCCCTCTTTGTGGGAGGAGCAACCCTGTAGGGCCTCTTGCCTGCCCTTGTTTCCTCTCTCCCCTCGGGGTTTACCCAGAGTCCTGCTGCTGGGACCTGGCCCAGCCTCCTCGGGCAGATGACACTCTGGAAAAGGACAGCCTCACCCTGTGGGGCTGCTGGGAGAACCACATGAGCTGGTGTGTGCCATGCACTTACATGGGGTCCCGGCTTGCTGGTCCAGCAACTTCTTGCCCTCTCCTCACCCAAGAACAGCCCCAGGCCCAGAGCCAGCCAGACCCATCCTGGCAGCTCCAGGAGGGAATGGGCAGGCTCGGACAACTGTTGTCCTGCAGGGCCTGGGAGTGGGGAGTGGCACCCCAACTCAGCCTCTCCCATCATGCAGTAATCCCTGAGAGTAAGCTCTCCTCCATGTACTGTCACTTCCCTCCACTGGGAACAGCCCGTTGGTGTGGGGGTGAATGGTGACCCTCCAGGAACTCCCAGATCCTGCAGATGGGTTTTTCTTCTCCCCAGCACCGCTCTGAGCACTCGGTCCATCTCCCCAGGGCTGTGTTCTCATTGTGGAAGGAGGGCAGGCTGCACAGGGCTGTTTCCGGAGCTTTTCCTGAGCCTCTCGGTCCATCTCCAGAGAAGCTGCCAATGGGCTGGGGGAAGCGGAGGTGGGGGGTGGGAGCTTGGCCTGCCTTCCCTCCCCCCAGCCCCACACCCCACTTCTTCCCACCCAGGAACATCTCTGGGCACCATCCCACACTGCCTCACTGCCGCCCCTCTTCTCCCACAGACCCCGACGACCAGTACAAGCTCACAGAGGACACGCGGCAGCTGGGCCTGGTGGTGTGCAGGGGCACTTCGGTGGTGCTCATCTGCCCACAGGATGGCATGGAGGCCATCCCCAACCCCTTCATCCAGCAGCAGGATGCCTAGCAGCCAGGCCCCTGCTCCCCTGACTTGGCCACCCGTCCGAATAGAACTCTTTTTTGTATAACTTACATTTTTGTTTTCTTAATAAAATTGCAAACCTCAAGTGTCCAGAAGCCCTGGAATCTTCCTTTCAGCTTTGGTGTTCTGGCAAAACCCGAACCTGGGGATTTGGTTCATCTGGCAGAGCTTGAGCGCTGGCCAGGGACTTGGTGGTGACTAAGCATGCATAGTGCAGGGGGAAAATGGGTCATGCCTCTGCAGAGACCCCCCAGGAATCACCGCCTCTGTGGACACCCCAGCCAGTCTTCTCAGCGGCAGGTCCTGTCCTTTCAGTGCCTCTATGCTCTGGCCCAAGGGGTCCTGCAGAGCCGGGTCCACTCTGTAATGTCCCAGCACAGCCATGACCCCACAAAGAACAGACTAGATGGAGCCTTGCTGTCCACCTGGCCCACAACCCCAGAGGTGATCTGAACCTCTTCCCCGCTCATCTCAGAGGACAAGCCCACCCCTGCCCCTCAGCCGGCAACCCCAGGCCATCATCATGAACGTCCCCAGTCCCTGTCCTCAGGAGCAGGGCTTTCTCTTGGCCTCGTTCCCTAAACCCAGTGTCCTTGTTAGGACCCTGCCCCCAGGGGGCCATCCCTGCTGATAGCAGGCTCGTCTCATTTGTCTTTCTGGGGCACTGATGAGGGTGGACGGGGGAGGCTGGGAGTAAGCATGAGTTGTCCTGGCAGAAAGTTTAAACTAGTGTCCCTCCACCAACACCTGGGGACACACTGGAAGCGGCTACAGAAGGAGACCAGGCTGGATGACTCCCTCGCTACTTGTCCTCCGTCGTCGCCACCAAATAAAGGGAGAGCAGCTGGCTTATCTCAGAGATCTGAGCTCTGCCACGGCCCAGCAGCATTAGCCCCTGCTGCCGGGAATTAGCTGTGGGGCCGCTAGCCAGTCCCACATGCTCCTCCTCCCTCTGCCCCACTTCCCTGCCATCTGGCGGCCCTGCCTCCTCCCGTCCCCTGGCCAGCAGGCGGGGGCCTTGGGCAAGCTGGGGTCGCAGCCCCAGGGAAGGCTGTGTCCTAGAATCTGCGCGCACCCAGCCTGCAGACATCCAACCCCTGTGCTCTGGTCTTGGGGAACAATCGACAGCTGGTGCCTGGGACCAGACAGGGGCCTCACGCAGTGAAGGGACCAAGAACCCAGGCACAGGAACCTCTGTTCTGCACCTGCGCAGCCTGCGCTGTCAGACCAAGATACAAAGGCGGAGACCCAGAACTCAGGGTCAGAAGGCCCAGGGGCCTGGACCCCAGGGTGGGGTGGGAGTGGGGTAGGGGAACAGCAAGGCCTGAGGCTAATCGGACCTCTTTGGAGCCCCCAAGGTAGCCAAGGGCCAGGACAGAAACTCAAGAACACCTGATTTTTCCAGCCCCCAGCAAGGCTTTTCTCTGGACCCTCTGCCCCCGCACAGCAGTCCCCCAGGCTTCAGACCACTCTCCACCCACCCCTCCCCTCCCAGCTGAACAGACAAGTTCTCTGTGGCCACAAAGTCCAAGGTTCCAGTTCTCCTTCCCCCACTTGCTGTGTGACTGACAGCAAGTGTCCCAACCTCTCTGAGGTCCCATTCCTTGCCTCTTAAGCTCAGGAAAAGCCATAGAATATCCACTCTGCAGCCGGGCACTGGGACCCTGCCCAGCTGGTTAAGAGTACAGGTGTTTGCCCTCAAGTCTAAGGATGGGAACAATGCTGTGGGGGCCAAGAGAGGGAGACCCCGACCTCCTGGGGGCTCAGAACGCCGCAGAAAGTCAGGTGAAATGAGCCTGTTCACTGAACAACATCCACCCTGGAGAGTCACTTTGACCTTGTTTTTAATAACCTAGCTGCCCATCACTGGGGAATCTGCTGTAGACTCAGGTTCCTCCAGCCACACACAAAGTGACTTATTACAGAGAGGCAGAGCTGTCTGTGCAGAGGTGGATTAAATATAACCACAAATTCCCTGAGTTAACCCAGGTGACACCAGCAGAATAATTTCACTGCCAACCTACAGAATCACGAGGATTAATATCTTTTATGCCCCTATGTTGGGGGATGTTTGTTACACAGTGGACACGTCACTGGGCCTTGCTGACATACAAGTGTAGCATGCGGGTGGTGTAACACCATTTAGTCAAGATGATTTTTAAGAAAATCTTATGTTTCTATGCTTTTAAATATATATAGAGAGAAGGAGCTGGAAAGATCCTGCTGATCCGGGATTGAAGATGATGATCAGAGATGGATGTTAGACTGTCCTTAATGTTTTAATATTTCACAAGGAGAAATTTAATATTTAATATTTTACACTGAGTGTTATATTGAAATTTTAATATTTTACAAGGAATTTGAGAAAGAGATGGCCAGAAGCAGATAGGGAGATACAGAGAGAGACTGAGGGAGACGAGGAAAGGCAGATACAGAGGCGGAGGCTAGAGCAGGGACAGGGAGAAACGAGGACACAGCGGCCTGGCTGGTGACACTGATATTGCCCTCCCCACCCGCCACCCTGGAAGAAATCCCCAGTGGCCGGCCAGCCCGCCTGCCAGCCCACCATGCTCTCAAGAGGCAGCCCGCTGACCCCCACCCGGATCCCGCCCTTCCAGCTCCCAGCCCACGGTCAGCGCCTTCGGAGCACCAGCCGGGCGCTGCAGCCATCAGCCGGGGGACCTGCACTGCTCCACGTGTCCACGGTCACCGCAGCCCACGGATTCCAGGTGCTGGCCCAGAGGCCCCAGGTGCTGTCTGCCGAGGCCCCGCTCTGGGGGACATCACCAGAGACCCCTGCAGACCCCAGCTGGAGCCCGGACCAACCTGAGATTCCCAGGACCCCGCCCCACGGCAGATTCCAGAATCTCTCGAAGGTAGACAGGATCTTGACC
This sequence comes from Neotragus pygmaeus, assembly GCA_006410875.1. NCBI lineage: Eukaryota > Metazoa > Chordata > Mammalia > Artiodactyla > Bovidae > Neotragus > Neotragus pygmaeus. The sequence goes on along the minus strand of SJYV01010802.1, from coordinate 122,343 downwards.
CTGCTGACGGTCAGCCCTGCCCCTCCCTCACTGCCTTGTCCCCCGAATGGCTTTAGTGACAGAATGGGCTGATGTGTACCTGGTTCAGTCAGTTCTGGTTCACTCAGCTCCCCACCAATCCCAAACCCCTTCATTATCCCCATTCACAGACAAGGAAGCTAAGGTCCAGAGAGGTCGACCAATGTGTCCTGGGTCACACAGCCGGGATGCTAGTCCAGGGGGTGGGCTGCCTCCAGCACCATCTGCCCCCCACATCCCTCCTGTGTTCTGAAGCCCATCATGTGGGTGCAGAAAGTAAGACCCAAAGCTGGATGTGTTTTGGGGGACACACACTGGGAGGGGAAAGTGCTGGATGCATGAAGGGGGGCACATGTTGGGAGGGGAAGGCACTGCCTGCCCACCCAGTCCCAGGAACTGGGAAGAACCAGATTCTCCTGCTCTCACAATCCAGGTCTGCCACCCACAGCCCCTGGAGCCCTCATTCCAACCCAGAGCACCAGGGACACCGCAGAGCCCTGCAGTCCCCCAGGGCGATCCAGGCACGGCTGGCCACCCTCAGGTTCCTAGCCAGTGATGCAGGAGAGAACTCCAGTTCCGTGTGGACATGGATGTAAAAATAGGATGTTTTGGTCAACTTTGCAAATGGGAGGTGGGGTGGAGAAGGGGTCTTCAATCCCTGGGGCTGTTGGTTTGAGCTCAGGCTGGTCCAGGTGAGACTGACGATGCTCCTGCCCCGGGGGTGTGGCCTTCCTGCTTCCCACTTCCCCCTGCAGCTCCAATCCCACCTGGAGCCTCCACTATCCGCACAAATAGGTCCCCCTGCCACCCCCTCATCAGACTGGGAGCTTCGTGGGGGTGGGCTCTGATGCTCAATAAATATCCTCTGCTGGTGAGCACATATCTTCTCATGCTTCCTGCTTTTATGTTCAGGGCCCAGGTCAGCTTTCTGACTCCCCACCCCCAACCAGCACCCACCCACCCTGTCCCCAGCCATTCTGACCAGCAGGGGTCAGGGCTTACCTAGGAATGAAGAGCCCAGACAGANGACGACAGAGGATGAGATGGCTGGATGGCATCACTGACTCGATGGACATGAGTTTGGGTGAACTCCGGGAGTTGATGATGGACAGGAAGGCCTGGCGTGCTACGATACATGGGGTCACAAAGAATCGGACACGACTGAGCGACTGAACTGAACTGAACTGAACTGAAGCTTTATTTCCTTTTTAGGTCTTAATTTTTTTCTTAAAGTTGCTTTTTCATTATGTCATATTGCATCATCATAACTTCAACATTTTTCAAATGCATCATTTTGTTGGTCATCCTAATGAAGCATAGATAATGAATCTAAGAAACTCCCATCCCAGAGCCCTTCATCCTCCTTAATCTGGAATGCTGTAGGTTTTTGCACTTGTTCCCTCTTGCTTAAATACTCTTTGTCCAGATTTTTACTTTTTATTTTTGAGATTTCAGCTAAGTACAAGTTCCTCAGAGAGTTACCATGATAGGTAAGTTCCTCAGAGAGGTACCATTATAGGTAAGGAGCTGAGCCACTTCTAAACCGCCTCTATTATTCCTCTGTCATTTTTTTTTTTTATCATCAGTGTATAATTGCTTTACAATATTGTGTTAGTTTCTGTTGTACAATAAAGTGAATCAGCTGTATATATACATATATCATCTCCCTCTTGAGCCTCTCTTTATACTCTCCTATCCCTCCCCACCCCCACTAGGTCATCACAGATCACTGAGCTGGGCTCTCTGTGCTATACAGTAGGTTCCTACTAGCCATCTATTTTCACATGGTAGTGTATATATATCGGAGAAGGCAATGGCAACCTACTCTAGTACTCTTGCCTGGAAAATCCCATGGGCAGGGGAGCCTGGTAGGCTGCAGTCCATGGGGTCACTAAGAGACAGACATGACTGAGANACAGTAGGTTCCTACTAGCCATCTATTTTCACATGGTAGTGTATATATATCGGAGAAGGCAATGGCAACCTACTCTAGTACTCTTGCCTGGAAAATCCCATGGGCAGGGGAGCCTGGTAGGCTGCAGTCCATGGGGTCACTAAGAGACAGACATGACTGAGAGACTTCATTTTCACTTTTCCCTTTCATGCTTTGGAGAAGGAAATGGCAACCCACTCCAGTGTTCTTGCCTGGAAATTCCCAGGGACGGGGAGCCTGGTGGGCTGGCGTCTGTGGGTTCGCACAGAGTCGGACACAGCTAAAGTGACTTAACAGCAGCAGCAGTGTATATATGTCAATGCCACTCTCCCAGTTTGTCCCACCTTCTCCTTCTCTGCTGTGTCCACATTTTTTCTTTTCTTTAGAGCACTTATCCCAATTTGAAGCCTCCTCACTTGATTGCTGTGTTTTGTCTGTTTATTCGCCTGTATCCAGCCCCACCTCTGCCAGTGAAACATCAGCTCTGTGAGTAATTGTTTTGCTTTTCAAAAAAAATCATTCTTTCTCAAATATGTGAACAATGGCTAGTAAGGAGAATGTACTCAAGGCATAGTGGTTAAGTGAATGAATGAACTGAAATGTAGTGAAACGTGAAAAGGCCGGGCAGGAAATAGCTCCAAGCAGTATAGGGACACTGGAAAAGAATAAGCAGACCAGAATGAAAATACCCAATGTTATTGCAAAATAAATTATACAACACAAATTGTTCTCTGCCTAATGCCCTTTAGTGGCTTTTCTTACTCTGAAGTCCAAACAGCTTCATATAGGTGGTACTGCCCACTTCTCCTGCTTGATGACCAGCCACTCCTCTATTCTCCAGACTCCAGCTATTCCAGTCATCCGTCAGCAACCCAAATGAACCCTCATCATCCTTGTTCAATGAGGCTTTATACATGCACGCCCTGTGTCCTACCCACTCTCTTCTCTCTTTCTGTCAAGCTTTCTTCCTAAGTGCAATTCCACCCTCAGGGAGGGGCTTGTGATTCTCCAGACTACCATCAGAGCCCCCCAGCCCTGCACTCATGTGCTATGTGTTCAGGCACTTAGTCCTGTTCGACTCTTTGCGACCCCATGGGCTGTAGCCCGCAAGGTTCCTCTATCCATAGCATTCTCCCAGCAAGAAGACGAGTGAGTAGCCATTCACTCCTCCAGGGGATCTTTCCAACCCAAATATTGAACTCGAGTCTCTTAAGTCTCCTGCATTGGCAGGTGGATTCTTTACCACTACCATCACCTGGGAAGCCCCCTCCTGTCCCAAAATACTTGTATTTCCTTGGTCATCAGTACTCTTTGTCCCCTTTTCTTTCTGGTGTTTATTAAGTAAATTTTGAAGACAACCCTGATCAATATCATCTGTGATTTTTACTAAAAAAAAATACAGACTCTCAGCCTCCACCTTCAAAATTACTGTATTAGGATCTGAAGATGAAATCAATTTTTTGTAATGGGTCCTGGCTTATGGGTTCTGATAATACTATCTCTGCCCTGAATCCCTCTGCTCCTAAAGGTGGTAACAGATTTTGCCTGGATTATAACATCTGGGTTGTGTCACCATCCCTCCTTTGGCTTTTCAACTTTTCCATTTTAAAAGTCTGTGCTGCCCAATGACATTCCCCAAAGCTTAGAAGATTTCCCTTTGTGCTGTAGGCCCGTAATGAATATTTGATGACTCCATGAAAGAATTAGAAATTCTGTACATAGAAATTAGTATTGATCTAATGGCTCTTTATTAAAATTCAGTAAATGACCCACTGAGTGTTTCTTTTATTATAGCTTTTAAATGTCCAAAATTCATACCTACAAGGTGAATATATATATATATATACACATACATATATATATATATATATATATATATATATATTTGACCACACAGCGCAGGATGTAGGACCTTAGTTCCTCACTGAGGGACTGAACCTGTGCCCCTGCATGGGAAGTACAGAGTCGTAATTACTAAAAGGTGAATTTTAAATAAAAAGGCTCAGAGCACAGGTCCCAAATTGCAGAACCCATGCTTGTACCTGGTTGTGCACTGGTCCCCAATATTCCTTCCGTTACTGTGGCTCTAAGGTCTAGAGAAAGAGGGAAATGATGACATTGTTTTCCCACCAACTCATCCTGTGTTCCCCATCTGTATCTCTCCACATAGCCAGCCCTCTAGGTCTAACCTCTGTAATCCGTTTCTACCTCTCTGTCCTCTTGTGCCAGAAAAAATAGTTCTTTTTCATCTAAACCTTAGAATATGACTTCTACATGAGATATCCCTGTGAAAATGTTTTCCCAACCCGGTGTAGCTTCCTGCCTTTTGTTTGAAAAGAGTGAAGCAACACGGACTTTACTTTTTGACCTTTGAGCATTCATGAGGGAGACAGAGGAGCAGGCAGCAAGGAGGCCTGGGAGAACGCAAGCCCATAAACCGCTGTCATCATTCGAGCCTCTAAAAGGGCAAGCTTGTTGCTAAGGAAACTGCTGCTCTGGGAGGGCTAAATACGCAGTGAAATCTCAGGGAGAGAAAGGCACAAACAAGTCAGATGCTTGGGGGGAGGGGTGGCACGAAGCAGCTTGAGAACTTCTAAACCTTTACCGCTAGGAAACATCAAAGGCTGGGGGGAGAGGCGGGGGTGAGGGTAGGAGGGTGCAAGCACCCATGCCCCTTCTTAGAAGATGACTAGTTGGGATTTAAAGGGATTCTAGACTTCTTCGTGAATTTAATTTCGCCCAGTGCACAAGCGTGAAGACAAAGTGGCTGCTAATTTTCCGTTCATCTTCAGGAAGTTTAGAGCAATTTTTCAAGCTTAATCACCTTCATTTGTTATAGCTCTTTAGAACAGATTTACAAGGCTCAATAACATCATTTTTATTTATTTCGCACTTGATGTTTAATATTAATGGGGTAACTAAAGAGACAATCATTTTGGAAATTGTGTGGTGTTCTTTTTAAAGTACTGCATAACTCCCCACTTTTCTTAAAATAAAAATGATGTCCTTAGTTAGAGAAGGATGTTTGACACTATTTCTGTTATTCATTTGTAACCAAAGGAATCTTGAGTTGCTTAAGTGAAGAAATCAGCTGAATTAAAAAATATTGGAAATATTACTTTTAACTTTCTACTTAAAAATTGAGGAATATAACTTCAAAAGTAGTGTATAATATAAAATAGACCTCCTTTTCATACCAGTGAAAAGTTGCATTTTTAATGAAATGAGTTCACACAGCATCTGATATAGATAATCTTTGGTCTTTCCATTGCCCTGAATTGTAAAAAGATATGCTTACCTCAATAAACACTTCCTTCTCTTCCATCTTTTCCTCTCCCAGAATAAAACATCAGTTCGTAGCTCTTTTATCTAGATTGGTACATTATCAAAGCTAGATTGTTGCTTAACGATCATGTAATCCAACTTTTTTAGATAATATGTGATGACGTCCAAATGCAACTTTTGTTTCTTCTTTCTGGGGTCATTTCCAAACCCATTTATGAATAGGTATCTATAAAACTCTAAGATTAAATTCATGTGGTTACCACCAATGCACCTAAAATGTTGGCTTTGATGATCCCCACCTCTTTGTTAACATCAGCAGCATCCAGAAAGATTTTTTATCTCAAGGAATATTTTGCCAAAATAAACATGTGCAGTAGAACCATACGGATTTAAAAATAAGGATAATTCTTTATAAGCATCAGAAAGTTAAGTTGAGCTATAACAGTATTAAACGAGAAGGCAGCAGAGAAGTCAAGAAGCATTCACCCACCTTGTGCCCAGTATCATATGTACAGATACACAAAGTCAAGTATATGTGTCTGTCCAGGCATGTGTGGGTGTGGCGAGAAGAATGAAAGATAATCAAAGATATAAGCCTAGTTTCATTGGAAGCCAGAATCTAAGCAGGTTACTTGAAGGAAGCCAGTTTATCACTAATAAGTGTTTTGGTTCAATAGGTATTTACTTCAAGAGATATTCAAATGAATGGCAAGTGTGTAGTTGGATGATCTCAAAATGCTATTAAACAAATGCAAGTTTGTGTGCCTGACACACAGTGAGACCAAACAAACCAAAATGTTGGAGTTTGGAGCAGAGAAAGAGTTATTGCAGGGCATTGCAAAAGTCCCAAACTTCTGGAAGGGTTTCGGGAAGGTATTTTTAAAGGCAAGGTGAGAAAAGGACGTGGTTAGTTGTTGCAAACTTCTTGGTGTTAGAATCTTTTTTTTTTTTTTTTGGTAGCTGTCCACGTATGTCAGGTCATGATGTTCCTATAAATCTCTAGTAAGACAAATGTTACTCTCTGTTCTGCAACTTATCTCTTTATGAATGGACTCTTAAAGGTCAGAGCCCTGAGAATAGGCTATCCTGTATGTTTCAGTCATACAGTTTTGCTTTTACAGTCATGTTTTTCAGTCATGTTTTTCTTTTACAAAACATTGGCAGCCCCAGAATGACCAAGCACAGGTAACAAAGCACAAAGGTTCAAGTAGAAGGAACAGATCTGATATGGAGTCAAATTCATTCTTATCTGTTATAAACCAGGCCCTAAACCCCTATGCAAACTAGACTTACCAGATTTCGTTGTTCATAAGGTCAGTGTTTGACTTCATAAGGTAGATGGAGGATGCGTGGGTGCCTGTTAAGTCGCTTCAGCCATGTCCGACTCTTTCTAACCCCATGACTGTAGCTCGCCAGGCTCCTCTATCCATGGGATTCTTTCTCCAGGCAAGAATACTGGAGTGGGTTGCCATGCCCTACTCCTGGGGATCTTCCCGACTCAGGGATTGAACCCTCATCTCCTGTGTTACAGGTGGATTCTTTACCACTGAGCCCCCAGGGAGGCCCCAAGATGGAGGAGGATGCTGCTGCTGCTGCTAAGTTGCTTCAGTCGTGTCCGTCTGTGTGTGACCCCATAGACAGCAGCCCACCAGGCTCCCAGTCCCTGGGATTCTCCAGGCAAGAACACTGGGGTGGATTGCCATTTCCTTCTCCAATGCAAGAAAGTGAAAAGTGAAATGGAAGTCGCTCAGTCGTATCTGACTCTTCTAATTTTACCCAAAAAGGCAAGTTCTTTTTTTTTTTAGATTTGTGCTGGATTTCGAACTCAGTATTTTATGGAGATATTTTGAAAGAAGCTCCTGAGTTCTTAGTGATATTACTAAGTAGTCTTAAGAAGAATCAAACAGACAAAGCATCCTAAAGAGTCCTATTAATAGCTGATTTAAGAAAATTGTGAAAATGGGAAGGGCAAGAGTGCCTTAAAGAGAAAGGAAGATAGAATAAAAAGCAATTTGACAAAAAAAAAGGTAGAGTTGGAAAGATATCTGAGAACATGTAGATTAAGAAAGTTTAAGGCAGATGGGGGTGTTTCATTCATTTTCAAAAATTCTTTTATTCATCATCCAACAATTACTGAGGCCTGACTGAATTCCTGGCACTGTTTGAGGTATTGCATGGGAATATAACATTGATAAAATACAGTTTTTTTCCTCAAGTAGCTCATTCTTTAATATGTGGACTAAGGACAGAATTTATGCCAATAATAATATATAACTTAATAGGGGACTTATTTTCTACTTTATAATATTTAAATATGGGGAAGTATTAGAAATCACCTGTCATAATTCCTTTAAATAAAAGCCAAAATAACATTTCACGATGAAAAGCAGAATCTATTTTACTGTCCTGCTTGTTTGGCCAGTGATGAACTTCTGAAATGCATAAGTCACATCAAAAATATGTTAATACAGTTTTAGAATATCCAAAACACTGATACACCCATTATCCTGTCTGATTTACACAATGTTAGTGCTAGATTCATCACCTCATTGCATCGATATAGAAGTTAGGACAAAGTGAAGTGAGTGACTTTTCAAAGTCCCTTGGCTACCAAGAACTAGTTCTAGACTCTGTATCTTTTGAAAAGAGCACAAATGGTCTTCTTTTTATAATATCCACTGCATCCTGAAGCTATGAGTGTGTTTTAATTTTCTAAAGAATATTTATTCTGATTTTAAGAGTATTATATTGCATGCACTTAAAAATGAAAATAATGGTACTTCATTATTGAATATTATTTTTATTAGTCTAAAATATATGCAATATAGTGTATAAAATACACAAATCTTGAGTGTATGGATCAAGGAAAAAATTTAATTTATCCTGTAACCATCATCCAAATTAAAATACAGAATATTCCATAGCCCAGAAAGTTCCATCATACAGCTTCTGAGCTGATAGCTCCTTTCCTTTCATGTGTGTGTGCTCACTCGTGTCCGACCCTTTTGAGACCCCATGGACTGTAGCCCACCAGGCTCCTCTGGTTAATTTTTTATGTTCTTGAAATGTTATGGAGTCTTACTATATATTGACCTTGTGACTGGATTTCTTTATTCAGCATTATATCTGAAGATTTTTGTCTGCATGGTTGCTTCAATCCATAGTTTTTCTCCTTTATGATTGTTACACAGTATTTCATTATACTCTCAGTTCAGTTCAGTTCAGTCACTCAGTCGTGTCCAATTCTTTGCGACCCCAAGAATCGCAGCACGCCAGGCCTCCCTGTCCATCATCAACTCCCGGAGTTCACTCAGATGCACATCCATCGAGTCCGTGATGCCATCCAGCCATCTCATCCTCTGTCGTCCCCTTCTCCTCCTGCCCCCAATCCCTCCCAGCATCAAAGTCTTTTCCAATGAATCAACTCTTTGCATGAGATGGCCAAAGTACTGGAGTTTCAGCTTCAGCATCATTCCTTCCAAAGAANGCTGCCTCCACAGCTATCCCCACCCCAAGATTCATCCCCACAACTCCTTGAATAGTCCAGGTCCAAAAAACCCTGGGCTCACCCTTGACAAGTACTGACAACTCTACTTCAGAATTGATCCCAAAGCTTTTCAGGAACAAATTACACTAATCCAGCTTCAGAAACCTGGAGAGGAAGGAACACTCCCTAATTGCTACACGAGGGCAGCATAAGCAAAATCTGTCAAAAAGCACTGCAGAAGAAGAAAACCACAAACCAATATCCCTCATGAATACAGACGCAATACATACGAAATCTAGCAGGATGACACTGATGAGCTATTTGCCGGGCAGCCATGGAGACCCAGGGGCTTTCCAGATGGTGCTAGTTGTAAGAAACCCGCCTGCCAATGCAGGAGACGCAGGTTCAATCCCTGGGTCAGGAAGATCTCCTGGAGGAGGTCATGGAAGCCCACTCCAGTATTCTTGCCTGGAGAACTCCATGGACAGAGGAGCCTAATGGGCTACAACCCATGGGCTCCCAAAGAGTCAGACATGGCTGACATGTCTTAGCACAAAATGGAGATGCAGACATAGAGAACAGACCTGCGAATACAAGAGGGTGGGAGGAAGGAGAGGAGGGGACGGAGAGAGTATGTAAAACAGATGGCCACTGGGAATTTGCTGTATGACTCAGGGAACCCAAACCAGGGCTCTGTAACAATCTAGAGGGGTGAGAAGGGATGGGAGGTGGGAGTGAGGTTCAAGAGGGAGGGGGACATATGTGTACCTATGACTGATTCATGTCGATGTATGGCAGAAATCAAGGCAATATCGTAAAGCAATCATCCTTCCATTAAAAATAGACAATTTAAAAAATACAGATGCAAGAATCTTTCACAAAACATCAGTAGATTGGATCCCAAGGACTGTACATCATGACCACAGAGTATGGCACACACCAGGAATGACAAGGTTGGTTTAACACCGGAAAACCTGTGGATGGGATTCACCTCATTGACACAAGAAAGGAGAAAAACCCTATGACCGTTTTTTTCATAACTGCAGAAGAAACATCTGACAAATTCATCACTCAATTCAGGTTGAAATCTTGGCAAATAGAAAGAGGGAATTTCCTCAACCTGATAAAGGTCATCTGTGAAAACCTGACAGCTGACGTCACCATAAATGGTGAAAAACTGATAGCTTTCCCCCTAAGACCAGGAGCAAGGAAAGGTTGTCCATTGTCATCTTGGACATTGTACTAGCCTGAAGAGTATGAAAGGACAGGAAAATGAAATTAATGATAAATATCAGAAAGGAAGAACTAAGGAAATTCCCTGGTGGTCCAGGGGCTAAGACTCCATGTTGCCAATGCAGGGGGGCTGGGTTCCATCCCTGTTCAAGGAACATGAGCCACAGCTAAGACCCAGCACAGCCAAATAAATATTTTTTTAAAAGAAGAAGAAGAAAGGAGGAACTAAGATGAGCTTATTTGCAAAATCTGAAACTGCTTACTACTGCAAGATTTACTTGCTGAAAATCCTTGCAAGTGATTCAGGCCCCAGGCCCCAGTGGGTGATTCAGGCCCCAGTACCCTGCAGCTAGATCATGATGGTGCCTGCTGTGGGTTCCCTTGGCTGCAGTCAGATAGGTCAATTCAACCAAAAAAGAGCTGGGTTTTGGTTAAGCTCCATGGGGCACGTGCACAGAGGCCCTGAGTGGACTGTTTATCATAACCATATCAGGGACCTACGCTTACTTGGGACTTGGGGGCTGCCATCGAGGGCCCACCTTACTCAGGAGTTAGTGTCAGTCTGAGGCCACTATGTGGCCACACAGAAAAGCTGCAGAAGCCCCAGTGCCATGTCTGGGAAGCCCTCCAGCCTATGCCTTCACTGGGTTCTCCGCTGTTGGGCCGTTCCCACCCTCTGCAACCCTGAGAGCTTGTCGTGCCAGCTTTGGGCCCCTTTGCTCAGCGGGAGCATCCCCAGGCACAGCCCAAGGAAATGTTGACTAAGTAAATAACACCACTGTTTATTGTGGGTCAGGCAGACCTGTAAACAGCACAGGCCCCTGTCAATCTCCTAGAGGTCCCAGCAGGGACCTGCCTGGGGTAGCCCCTGGGGTCTGGGGTCCAAGGTCTCAATCCCTCGGTACTCTTGCCTCCCGGAAACCCAGGATTCCACTCCCATTACAGTGGGAAAGCCACTTGTCCGAGGCCACAGCTGAGCTTCCCAGGCCATGTGACCCCTGCTTCCCTCGGCCCCGACTGCCAGTCCTACACATCTCGCCGGAGAAAGGAGAGAAGAGAAGGCCTTTAATTTTAGAAACCATTACTGCTGCCTAAGGGCTCCTACGGGCTCTCCCAGGTAGGAGGACACAGGACGGGGAGAGTCAGGGCCCTGCTGCACTCACAGCTGGGGGGGCGGTACACGGGGTGCTAGGCCCCCTACCCAACCTACAGCTCCCCCATCTGGAGCCGCCCTCTCCTCCCAGGGGTCTGTCTCCATGGCAACATCCCCATCACAGGTGTTCGTAACCTTGGCAACCAGGTACTGCCACCCCACCACCTGGGAGGCTGGAATCCCTAGCTACACCCCGTTCCCACACCCACCTCTGCCCTCACGGCAGCATCCCACTGTGGAAGCTGGGCCCAGAGAGGCCATTCAGTGGCTGAGCCCACCTCCATGTCCCTGCTAAATGCAATAGAACAGCAATGCCAATGTGCACATTCTCGCTGGTTACTGAGGGCCTACTACATGCTCCCAGGCTTCCTTTTGGTATACTGAGCAGGCTGACACTGACCAAGAATGGAGAAATGATAAGACAGTGGTTCCAGGCAGCAACAGACACTTCCCCACTCAGACCCCCCCCAGAACCCCCACTTCCAGGGGCAAAACCTACAGCCCTCAGCATCACTGGACCATTTGTTTATTCAGCCAGCATTTACTGGACACCTACTCTGTGTCTACTGGAGCCATTCCACAGCAGGAAAGAAGGAAAAGCCCATGATTAACAGGATAAATCAGTAAATTACATGGTGTCTTAAGTGAGGAGAGTGCCGAGGAGGCAGGGAGGGAACAGAGGAGGCAAGGGATGGAGACATGAGTCAGGAAGGGGTGAGCCGGGCTGGTGGCTGGGAGAAAGGTGCTTCCTTCCCATGGAAGGAAGTGCCATGCAAAGGTTCTGAGGCGGGCAGCATCCAAGGCCTCATCCTGCCCTTCAGCCAGGCTTCTGGAGCAATGAATGAGAGCTGGGCAGGGCCACTGAGAGCCCTGGTTTTCCCCTGTGTCACTGAATGGAGTCCTTGCTATCCTAGAAGATGGGCTACAGTTTGGGTTCCCATTTTACAGATGTGGAAACTGAGGCTGGAGGGGAGTCTCCCACAGTTCCACAGCTTGGAAGTGGGTTCCAATCCTGGCCACCACATCAGTTACCCCTGCCGCCTGCAGGACTCATCTCAAGAGCCCCTTCCTTGGAAGAGCATCACTGACTCCCACCCTAGATTCGGTACCGGTTCTCTGCTGAGTTTCCCACCACACCCTTTCGTGGCTGTCTCACTGGTCTGCTCCCCCAGGACCATGGCGAGCCCCCTGCCTCATCTCCTCCTTCTGGTGCTTGACCTGGTACACAGTAGGTGCTCAATAAACACTTTCCTCTAAGAGCCCTGGGTGGCAGTTACCAGAACCTCATTTCACAGGAGACAGAAGCTCAGAGAGGGAAAGTGACTGCCCCGAGATTACACAGCCTCTACAGCAGTGATTCCTCTGTGTGGGGGCTGTGCTGCCTGTGGGGATGGAGAACCACCAGGGAGGGGACCCCATGTCCTCCTCTTGGACCTCTGCAGGCCAGGAAGGGATCCGTCCTCTTGTCCCTTGGGCACCTGGCCTGCAGCCTCCCAGGATGCAGTTTCTGGGCCTCCAGCCAATGCGACAGTCTGGGAACGAAGCCTGCTTGAGTCACAGGTGGCTGAGTTGACGCCAAGCCACCATGGGAGCAGCTAGGAGGGCATAGCGGGTGGGAAGGGCTGGGGGTGGAATCTTGCAAGGTTACACACCTAGCCTCCTAGAGCAGCCAGGCCCACCTGGAGCCCCTTGCTTGGGAAAGATGGCATCTTTGAGCCTCAACTTGCTGATTTGTGAAATGGGGATAATTAGCCTCCACCTGTAACCGGTGGGGCTACAGCAAGCACCAGAGGGCTCATGTTAAGAACAGAGCCCAGGGACTTCCCTGGTGGTCCAGTGGCTAAGACTCCACACTACTGATGCAGGAGGCCCTGGTTCGATTCCTGGTCAGGGAACTAGATCCCACGTGCTACAACTAAGACCCAGTGCAGCCAAATAAACACAAAATAAACATTAAAAAAAAAGAGAGAGAGAGAGAGCCCAGCATATAGTGAGCATTCAGTAATCTTGCTACTAATCATGTCTTAGCATGACAGTTGGGGGGGGGTTGGGAGGTGCCCCCCTTCTCTGCCCCTGCGCCCCCCCACACTGGAGTACCATCTACCTCCCACCCCAGACTCCACAGCATAAGATCCCTAAACGGAGCCAACCCCGGGCAGGCCCAGTACCGGGGGATCAGGAAACTACATACATCACAGTACGTAAAAGTAAGAGTCATTCTTTCCACTAACATCCACTGAGCAGGCTGCTGCATAAACACGAGTGATCACACACTGGCCAAGAAGGATGCAGGGAAAGGTAGAGGGAACAGTAAGAGGAAAGGCCCCACCAGGCAGGGCCCTCCTGGTGTGTTCACAGAGGAGCAAGGGGCCCTTCCGGGGAAGGAGTGAGGCACGAGTGAGGCGGCAGGAGGAAGGCACGGGTACCGAAAATCCAGAAACATACACCGCGTTTGGACATGAATCCAGGTTCAATAGGGAGCCACACTCAATTGCGGAGGCCAGTGCTTAAGCAGCCTCTGCGACCTGCAAGGGGAATGGGCCTGGAGGGCTGGCAGGAGCGGAAGAGGCTGGGGCAGGGGTCCAGGTGTCAGGTGCTGGAGACCTGGAGTGGGGGCAGCGAGGAGGGGCAGAGGCCAGACAAGCGCAGATGGGGAGCCCTGCGTTTCCCGCACCGCAGCCTCTGCAGGTCCACAAAGGCCCGGGTCCGCGGGCGGGTGCGCACGGGGCAGCACACGCTCCCAGATCCTGGACGCCCTGCCCCCGCCCGCCGCCCTGGCGCGCGTCCCGGCACCTGCGCGCACGTGTCCTGGCTTCCTGCAGCCCCGCACACCTGCGGTTAGGACGCCGTGCACCCCGGCCGGCGGGCCGCGCGCATGGCGGAGCGCAGTCCCGCGCGCCGAGGAGGGCGGCGGCGGGCACGCGCCGGTGGGGGCGCGCACGGCGGACCCGGGAGGCGGCGGTGGCGGCAGCTCCTGTCGGCTCCGGGCGGCCCCTGCGCCGCAGCCCGCGCCGTGTCCACGGCGGAGCCGCCCAGGTGAGTGTCCGCGCCGGGCCCGGTGACCCCGCACCACCTGCGCGCCGTAGCCCCCACGCGCGCCCCCCATCCTCGCCTGGGGGGCCACTCTCCCTGAGCGCCCCTCCCGGGTGCGTTGCTCCTCGCCAGGCCCCCAGCGCTCCCCCTGGAAACTTTGGGGAGCCACTCGCCATGCTGAGGTCCCCCTGTCCCTTCCCGGGGCGCCGAGGAGCAAGGGGCCCGGTGGTCGTCTCTCTGGAGGCAGTGGGGACGCCTGGAGGAATGCGCTCCCCTCCAAAGGGGGTTAGGATAGGGCACTGGCTGGGTCTTGGAATCGAGGACGGTTGGGTCCGGAGCCTTTCCGCCCTCCCTTCCGGTGAGGTCTGGTCCAGCCTGGGGGGCTGCGCCAGGAAGGCGCAAGAGGCGTTAACACCGGGACCTGCTGCATCGCTGGGCTGGGGACAGTCCAGCCAAGTGGGAGGATTTGGGAGCGCAGGGCCAGGCCCCCTGCCCCGCGGGCCTGTGTCCAGTCAGCAGCAAGGGTGGGGTGGGGGCTTCTCTCTGTCCCCTGAAGCTTGGCATAGGTGCCTCGCAGGGCCTGGCCCAGGAGGCCACTGAGCCCCATTCAACAAGTTGGGGAGGGCAGCACCTTGTGCCCTTATCCCAGTGCAGGAAAAGACCTGGTCCTTATTTTCCAGACCACGTGCCCCAGGCACTAACAGTACAGGCACCCCAGCCCCCCAGTTCTGAGGAATCAGGACTTCTGGGGTTTGTGCCCAGGAGCCTGCATTGTTAACAAGCAGTCCACAGTGAATCCATGTCTGTACAGAGATGGTTGAGAACCTCTTGCTTCTGGCGGGGGCGTGGGGAGGGGGTGTCTGCGGCAGCATGGCAGCAGACAGCGGGACCATCTGGGTTTTGATCTGGGCGGGGTGGGGGAACTTTCAGGGAGAGTAGGGCTCTGAAACCTGGAGCAACACAGGAGGGCTCCCTGAGGAGGTGTGGAGGCTGGGAAGGCTGTGGTGTGTGAGGACCCAGAGACAGAGGACATGGGGTTTCTGTGGGTGAGGTTGGTGGAAGCCAGGTGCAGGCAGGTAGGGAGAGGTCTGGAGCCGTTGGGCTGTGAGTGTCCTGCCTTGCTCCATTCCCCCTCTGAGCCAGAGTGGCAGCCATCTGAGACAGGATCTGAGTTGGAAGGCCACCGTAGGCTCCCCCACAGGTGTTGCGGCTCCTCCTCCTTCTACCCGGATGGCATGGAGTGGTGGGAAGGGGCTGCCCACCATGGGATGAGGGCTCGAAAGGGCTAAAGCCAGACTTCCACAGCCTGCCTCTCTGTTCCCCATCCTCGCTGGTGACTTCTGACGAAAGACAGCCCTTCCAGTTTTGAGATGGACATCAATGCAGGGTGTAAGAAATGCAGGTGCATTGCACCCCCAGCATGGGGCTGCCATGAGCTAGATATTGTGTGATGGTAGGGCAGCCATGATCATCCCCACTGTTAACATAGCAGCTCGGCCTCAGTGTGTTCATCTGTAGAATGGAGTTGGCTGCTCCCAGCCACCCCCACAGGCCGCCCAGGATCCGAAGGTACCTTGCTGAGTGGGAACATAAAACAGATCTCAGGCATCAGCTTGATTTCTCTTCCCACAAGGCTGTCATTCTCGGGTGCCCCTGAGTCATCACCTACTCACCAGGTAGAGAGCCTCTCAGAGAACTCACCAAGCAAAGCTCGTTCCTGGTGGGCCCAGGGCGAGCTGCCCACCACCACATGTCAATCCTGGGCCTCTGAAGAGGATCTTCCAATAGGGCTCTGGGACTCAGTGAAAGGGAGCTGGCATTGGACCAGGGTTCAAATGTTGGCTGTCAAGCTGAGTGCTGCCAGGTAAACTGGGGACCACTCTGACCCTCAGTCTCGTTTTCTCCAAGTGGGCTTCACTGTTCCTGTCTTCGGGGCTGGGCTGGGCTAGTGACTGAGTGGCTGTGGTAGATGGTACACATTCAAGTGTGGTTCTAGAGGCCTCACCTGCCAAAGGCGGCCAAGGAAAGTGGGTCAGGAGGCCCCCCAGTCCCCTGAAGGGTTAAAAGGGACTAATGGCTGACAGAGACTAATTAGGGCTTAATGAATTGTCGTGGATGAAAGTCCCGAAAGGGCCAGATCTAGGACGAAGGATACACTAGTCCTGAAGAGGTCGGCAGTATGTCCCCAAAACCGGGCCTCAGAGGGCTGCATGCTGCGTGGGGCCGGGCCCCACCTCCCAAGTCCATCTGGAAGCCTGAACAGGGAACACTTTGAGGGCCCACCAAACAACACTGCCCTGGGTCCCTCTGGCCCCAGCTGTGGTGGAGTAGGGGGAGGGGCCAGAGGGGCCAGCTGCCACCTGCATCTATTCATCCCCCTCCCTGTCCTCCTATGGGTTTAGCTGCTTCCTTCAGGGGGCTTGGCTTAGTCTCACCCAGAGCAGTGTTCAGCATCCCCCAGCCTAGGAGGGAATGGGACGACTTGTCCCATGTGTCTGTGGGGGCAAAGCTCTCTCCATGGGGTGGGGCAGGGAGGAGTTGGGCTGCCTCTGATCCTGGGGAGGGGCCCTGGCAACCCCAGCCACCACCCCACTGCCTAGGTTAAGAACTTCATGGTAAATTTGGGTTAAGGCCTGCTAGGGGCTCTGGAGAGGAGGTTCTGTCTGTCTGTTGCCCTGGACAGACAGATTTTGGGTTCCTCCCCCAGATAGCTTCCTGCACTGCTGCTGATACTGATGGCAGATACTGCGGGGAACAGGGCCCCCTCCCCCTTCCAGCCCCCAGAGCGGGCGCACAGCTCCGCAGAGGCCTCCGCCCACCTCTTCTTCAAATCTGCAAAGACCCTGCACAGGGCTCCCAGGGGTGCTGCCACAGATTGCCACAAACCTAGTGCTCAAACCACACACATTGATTCTCTCACAATCCTGCAGATCAGGAGTCCAGCTCAGGCCTTACATGGCTAAACCCAGGCGTGGGCAGGGCTGGTCCCTCCGGAGGCTCCTGGGAAGCACCGGCTCCTGTCTTTTCTAGCTTCTAGAGGCACCTGGCTCACGGCCCCTCCCCTCCATCCTCACAGTCAGCAGCCCAGCATCTCCCATCTCTCTGTGCCTCTGACCCTCCCACCTTCCTCTTATAAGGACACTGTGATGTCACTTGGCCCCTGGGGAATCCAGGATTGTCCCCACCTCAGGGTGAACCAATCAGCATCCTTAATTTCATCCCTCTTTGCCACATCAAGTAACATTTGCAGGTTCCAGGGGTCAGACTGTGGGCATCTTTGGAGGGGCTGTTCTTTGGCCGACCACAGGCCCCACCTCCCCATTATTCTCTGTTGCACCGTCCACACATGGCCTCTGGTACTCTTTCTTCTCTTTATCACCTGTGGATGATTGGCAGGGATTCCATCTGTATTTTTCAAAGCTGTTTCCCTTAAGAACTAGAACAGTGCGTGGTACACAGAAGGTGCCCATTAAATGCATGTGGAATGACTGGCTGAGAGCAGAATAAGGCTTAGGACTCAGGGCACCTGACCCCAGCCGGCACCCAGTGGAGACTTTTCCGAAGGCCCCAGGTTAAAAAGTACCTTCTCTCTATGAGTTCTCACCTGCTACTCCGTCAGTGCCCGGAGGGCGGTTGTTGGTCACCTGAGTCTCTTTTGCAGAACAGGAAGCTGAGGTTCAGTGCCTTACAAGTCTCTTCCAAGGCAGTCAGGGGAAGGCTCCCGTAGGGACCCTGGAGATCTCGTCCTGTTGCTGGAATCTCTCTGCTTCCCTCATTGGCCCACAGAGCACCCAGCTCTGTGCATGCAGGTGGTGGGGGGTAGAGAGAGGACTGACGTGGTTCCCCCCTCAGAACAGCGCTGTCCAGGAGGGTGACTGTCTGGGTTCATGTGATGTAGGGTGACAGGCCCAGAACACACAAACCCAGATGCATCTTCAGATGCCAACTCAGCTCCATCATGTTCCTTCTCAAACCTCCCCATCGCTCTCAGAATCAAGTCCCTACACCTCACTGTGGGTTCAGCACCCTGCATGGTTCCACCCTTGCCAACCCCAACTCCCAGCCCCAAACTCAGATGTACCCTCAGCCTCCAGTCACCCCGCCTTCTGTCCTCCCAGCACCAGCCCTTCCCCCCGACCTCAGGGCTTCCCCTGGCGGGCCCCTCCATCCGGAACACCATCTCCCAGCCTTCCTCCTGGCTCACTCCTGCCCACCCACCCCCACTCGAGACTCAACTCAGACACACCTTTCCAGCCATGCTGGACAAAGCGTCAGACCATAGCAGACCCCTGCTTCTCCCAGACGATATACTTCACAGATGTGTTTGCATCTCTTGCCTGCTTGCCTGCCCCACACAATGTTCAATGAGAAAAGCAGACACAGAAGCACACACAGGGTGTGACTCCACTGATGGGAAACATCCAGAACAGCAGCTCCACAGACACAGAGTGGGTTCCTGTTGTCAGGGGCTGGGAGTGGGTGACTGCTGATGGGGACAGGGCTTCTTTTGGGGAATGGAATGTTCTGGAATTAGGTAGTGGTGATGACTACACACACTTGTGAACACACCAAAAAACCACTGAACACTTGAAATAGGAAAAAAAAGTGCTGAGGAAAGCTGAGGTGCCGCTGCGCCCCCAGCACCCATGCTTGGCCTGCTGGGGTTTGGACTGTGGCTGGTAGAGCCCTGCCCGCATGGGACCTGCCCCTTGCTGGGGAAGGAGATGGGTAGGTTATCAGCCACCAACCCCTAGGCTCTGGATCCCAAGTCTGGAAAATGAGGGTAGGGGGCCCTGGCTCTGCAGAGGGGTCTGAGTATTCAGGGGATCTGGTCTAACCATACTCAGCATGAGCAGTGTGTGATCATGTGGCGAGGAGTTTTCCTGGCATTGGCAGCCACACAGGGGCAGGGGACCCAGGAAGGGCCAGGCTGGACCCAGGGCCTCCTCCACCCCTGGCCACAGGTCGTGTGCTCACTGACCCCGAAGCCTCCATAACATGGGAGGAGGGAGCCATGCTCTTAGGCAGCCCTGGGGTGTCTCGGTTCTGGCTGACTGACACAGGGCAGCTTCTGGGTCTGCAGAGCTGGCAGAAGTCAGGGTTCCACGGAGGTGGGGGTCCCCTCGCCCTGACCCCGAGAGAGCCATGGGAGAAGAGGGTATGGAGCCTTGGGTTGGAATCTCACATGTACTTCTCTCCTCTTGGGTGAGTCACTTCCCCTCCCTAGGCCTCTGCTTCCTCACTGATAACACAAACAGATAATCAGCCTGTTTCTTCTTGGGGCATCAGCTGGATGCCTGCTCTGTGTCCAGCACCTTCTACAACATGGATCTTACCTGGGTGATCCTGCCCCCAGGGGACATGGGTGATGTCTGGCGACATCTGTATTTGTCACGACTATGCGGCTCCTGGTGTCAAGGGAGTGGGGGCCAGGGAGGCTGCTCCACACCCTGCAGCACCCAGGACACCTCCCCCCACACACAGAGAATGACCTGGCCCCAAAGGTCAGCAGGGTCAAGAGACCCTCACACAACTCCAGTCCATTCTGCAGGCAGGAACACTGAAGCCTGAGAAGGCAGGGTGTCTGCTGAATGCTGGGGAGCTGGAGCCCATGCTGGCAGGCGGGGGCCTGGCGGTGGCAGAGCTGCAGAACAAAGTGGATCTGGGATATATTTGGAGGTGAAGCTGACTGCACCTGGTGACGGATGGGCCGGGGGTGTGAGCAAGGAGCTGCCAGGGGAAGCTGAAGTTGGGACGCTGCAGGGCCTCCGGGTGATGTCAGGGATGTGGCTCCAGTCCCTGGGGCTGGAGCTCAGAAGAGACACAGGACTGGGAGTCATCAGTGAACAGATGGTGTCTAGTCCTGAGCAGACGGGAGGCGAGGCCCCAGGTGGGAGGCGGGTCCCTGGGGGGAAATGGAGGGTGTGGAGGGCAGGTGGGGACCTTGACAGCCCTGTGTGGGTCACCTCCCCCAAGGCCACAGCCTCACGGAGGAGGGAAGGGGCAGAGAAAGTGTAGACTCAACAGCAGCCTGTCCACGCAGCCTCACTTTGCCATCTAGCATGGCCCCCACTCCATAGCCTTTGCCCACCCTGTCCAGCCTGCCCTTCCCACCACCATCCACAACTGGTGTTCTCACCGCTTTTCAAGAAGCGGGCTTGATGCCCTGAAAACTTAGCAGCAGAAGCGGGACTAGAATTAGACTCCCAGCCTAACTGGGGGGCTTCCCCGGTGGCTCAGCGGCAAAGAATCCACCTGCCAATGCAGGAGATTCAGGTTTGATCCTTGGGTCAGGAAGATCCCCTGGAGAAGGGAATGGAACCCACTCCAGTATTCTTGCCTGGGATAATCCCATGGACAGAGGAGCCTGGCGAGCTGCAGACACGGGGTCGCAAAGAGTCAGCCATGACTGAGCATGAGCACCCTAATCAGGGCCTGGGAACCTGGCCTTCTAAGCCCAGTGCAAGGCCCAGGCCTCCAGGCGAGGAAACAGGCCCAGAGAGGGTGACTCACTTGCTCAGGGTACCCAGCCCTTGATTATCTGAGAGCGGCAGGGATGCAGGGCATTTGGGCCTCTCAGCTCAGTTCTGTCACCCTCAGCCCTCCCCCAAGCTCTCCCACTTCCCAGCCCCACAACATCCAGGAATGTGGGTGAACGCGGCTACTGGAGGCAGTCAAGGTCCCAGAATCCCTTCCCACCACGGAGGGGCCAGAACCCTAGTCCGGGAGGCATCGGAAGCGCCAGCCCAGTTGCGAGTCCGCCCACCCCCTGCAGAGAAGATGACAGGCTCACCCTGGGTTGGGAGAGGCTGGAGTTCACAAACTAGGTCACAGCTGGAGTGGCCCCTGCTGGGCACCAAAGGACCAGCTGTCCTCTCATCCTGGGAGCAATTACAACATGAGAGCCCTGAGGACACGGAGGTTTCGCTGCCTTTGGCAGGCGAGGTTCACGGAGGGCACGTTTTTCATCGGAGGTCACACAGCTCATCAGAACCAAGGTCTCTGCAGGCCTTTCCAAGAAACTGCATCACAGTGGCTGTGCCCCAGCTGTCCTGACCTCTCGAATTGAGTACTTCCTTCCTGACAGTGTTCTTAGCTGCCTCTGCGACAACTATTTTTTAAAATTCTTTCCAACTTAAAAAATGTGGGGGGAGGAGACTTCCCTGGTGGTCCAGTGGTTAGGACTCTGTGCTCCCAATGCAAGGAACCTGGGTTTGATCCCTGGTCAGGCAACTAAATCCCACATGCTGCACATAAGACCTGGCACAACCAAAGAAGTAAAAACTTAAAAAAAATTTTTTTTAATATTTTTTAAATTGGTAGATAGAAAGTCCACCTTCCTGTCCCTACAGTGCCTGCCCCCAGTCTCCTGGGCTGACCAGCCTGGTCCTGCTGCCCCCCATCTGCTAGGCCCCTTCTCTTCCTCCCTAACTCTTTGCACAACCATCTTTCCTCAGTAAATTGATGATGATGATTACAATCCCCTCGACACCCCGCTGTCATCTTCCTGATTTATTCCTCTTCATTTATGGCTGCCGGAGGGGGAAGAGCATGTATTTACTTCTTTTATTATCTGTCGGCTCCCAGAAAGCTGACCCGTTTGTCTCAGGCACTCTGGGTCCCCAGCATTTGGAAGATGCCTGGCACACGGTAGACGTTTGTTGACTGACAAGTGGACAGAATCGATGAATGAGAGGAGGCGAGCATTGCAGGGCCAGTGAAAACAGCGCTGTGTTTTGAATCCTAGGCGGATGAACTGCCAAGACTCTCTCCTGCCTGTTTAAAAGAGAGAGAGTGTTACAGGATTGAGCACCACCAACCTCTCCCTGAGACTATCCCCTGCCACCTCTGACGTGATATGTGAACTTATGCTAAGACACGTCTAGCTCTCTGCAACCCCATGGGCTACAGCCTACCTGGTTCCTCTGTCCCTGGGGTTTCCCAGGCAAGAATACTGAAGTGGGTTGCCATTTCCTTCTCCAGATCTTTTCAACCCAGAAGTCCAGCCCACCTCTCTTGTGTCTCCTGCCTTGGCGGATTCTTTACCACTGCTGCTGCCTGGGAAGCCGTGTGTGTACCTGAGCGGTGACTCAAATTGCTTTGTGCCTCAGTGTTCCCATCTGTAAAATGAGGGTGACAGTGGGGCTTCCCCCTCCCAACGAGGATGTTGTGGGACTTAAACGGACCCATTCAGATAGCCCAGAGTAGTGGCCGCTGCAGTGTTCGCCATGTGGATGAAGACAATGACCAGCTTTGAACAGTTTAAGTGGCATATAAGAGAGACTGGGAGGGTACTTGAGTACTAAAAGTCACCAAGGAAGTGACATTGAGGGCCAGATCCAAATAAAGTCAGGGAGAGAGCCTTGTAGGGATGGTGGTCTGGGTATTGCCTAACATATGCAAAGGCCCTGGGGCAGGACCACACCAGGTGTGTTGGAGGGGCAGTGAGCAGGCTGTGCATCTGGAGCAGAGTAGGGAGAGGGAGAGAGGGAGGAGGGGAGGGCAGGGAGGGGACTGGGGTGTGAATTCTCTCCTGCAGAAAGAGAAGAGCAGGCCTCTCTGCCCCCCACCCCTATGAGGAGTCTGTTTGGAGCACTGAACGACACCAGTCATTTCCTTCTGGGGGCAGAGCTGGCGGGGCCTGGCTGCTCCGAAGCAGACCACTGAGGAGTTGTCCCCTATCCCTGGGTGACAGACAGTGACCCCTTGACCACGGGGAGCAGCCCAACCTAGGAGTGACTGCAGAGCCAGTTTAAGGTAGAAAGAGATGGATGAATAGGGGACCATTGTTTCTGTTTTGTCCCCTCGTGGGACATGGCCCCTCTGCTTGCTGTCCAGGGCAACAACATGGAAGAGAATGACCTAGAAAGAGAGCCTGGGAAGGCAGCTTGCCTCAGGGAAGGATTGTGATCCCTGCGATACACGGGTTGGGATTAAGGACAGTTGCAGTGGGAAAGCAGAACCAGATGCTTCCCGCTCCCTCTGTCCGCCTCCCCACTGGGTTCCCCCGCCAGGGGTTAGAGAGCTAAGACCCCTGGCCTCCTGGAGACCGGGGGTGCCTTGGTCTCCTCATGGTGTGACCACGCTCTCCGTGACTGCAGCTCCATCCCTGCCACTCACAGTGCTGTTCACACAGTGTGTGAATCCCCGGACGTGTTTATGTGCACACCCAAATCAGGAGTTGAGTTTGGTGTTTGATTTTACTTCCTGATGAATCGGCTTGTGCTGTCTGTGATTGTTTGGCAACCTGGATTCCTCCAGCCTCTTTTGGAACTGCAACTCAGCCATCTCTCCTTGTGGGTGCATTCAGATCTCCCAGCATTCCACAATAACCTGCATTGTGGCTTCTTTGATCCCCTGTTGATGGGTGCCTAGGTTAGTTCCATTTTTCCTCCATATAAGTAAATCTCGGCTTTCTTTCTCTACTAAGTACACACGAATCTCCTGGATTCCACAGCAGGCACAGACCCTAGCTTATTTAACCAATGCCCTATTGATGAACCGGCTTCCCGGGTGGTGCTAGTGGGAAAGAATCCACTTACCAATGCAGGAGATGTGAGATGAGGATTCAATCTCTGGATCAGGAAGATCCCCTTGAGTACAAAATGGCACCCCACTCCAATATTCTTGCCTAGAAAATTCCATGGGCAGAGGATCCTGGATGGCTACAGTCCATGGGGTCGCAAAGAGCTGACACAACTAAGCACCCGTTGATGGACCCTGAGATTAGTTATACATGCACCTTCACTGTCTTTCTTCATTGGTACATAAAAGTCTCCCTGTGTTCCACAGCAGGCATGGACCACAATTTATTTCCTGGATCCCCTGTAGATGGATATCTAGGTTAGTTCCAGTTTTTTGGTTTTCCAAATGACGCTGCAGCAAACCTCTTTGTTGATGCCACTCTGCTCTCGTGTGTGAGTTTGTTTTTTTTTATGGATATGTGGCTACTCATGAAGGTCTTGTATTAGTATCCAGTAGCTGCCATAATGAAAGACCATAAACAGGGTGGCTTAAACAACAGAAAGTTATTCTCTCTGTTCTAGAGTCCAGACATTCAAAGTCAAGGTGTCAGCAGAGCTGTGCTCCCTGCAGAGACTCAAGGGGTGGATCCTCCTTTGTTTCTTGCAGCTTCTGGTGCTCACTGGCAACCCTGGTGTCTCTTGGCTTATAAATGCATCTCTCCAATCTCTGCCTCCGTCATCACATGGCCATCATTCCTGCATGTCTGCATCCAAATTTCCCCCTTTCATAAGGACACCCGTCATTGGATCAGGGCCCACCCTACTCTGGCATGACCTCATCTTAATTTGATGACACCTGCAAAATACAAACTTCTCCTAGTGACATATGATTCGCCTCTAGCATTAAGCCAACAGTTACTCCGGGCTCTGTTGTCTGTTTCACCTAAAATTCTCAGAAGGGTCCAAGCAGGCAGGAGCTGACCTCATGGGTGAGGATCTAGAGCCTGGGTCCTTGCTGGGTCAGGCCTGTGGGAACAGTGAGGAAAGAGGCAGTAGGGATGTGCCGGTGGGGGGCATTCAGGGGAAGCCTGGGGGCTTCAGCTGCTCAGATGCTGAAAATAGCTGCCCGGCCAACAGAGCAGCTCCCTCCAGCTGCCATCTGGCTGCTCCTTCCCCACCCCCACCCACCTTGGCCCTGGGATCTGGGCTGCAGCCCAGCAGAGCATGGGGGAGATGGGGGATGGAGGGCCAGCTGGCTGCCTGGAGAAATGGAGCAGCTCGGAAGGCACAGGTGCAGAGGCCCAGGCGTTTGGCATCTGTTCCTCTGGTCCTTCCGGGTCACATCATCGGCCTCTGTGGCCCCTCCAGTGCATCTCCTGGTTCCCACCCCAACTCATTCCACTTGCTCCTGCTGCCTCAGGGCCTTTGCACTGGCCATTCCTCCAGCTTGAAACCAGCTTTCCCTAACACCCACGGCCCTTTCCTTGTCCTCCTATGGGTTTGCATGAGCTTCCTGTGGCCAAAACAAAGTACTACAAACTGAGTGACTTAAAATAACAGAAGTCTATGCGCTCTGGCTTCTGGAGGCCACGAGTCTGAAATTCAGGTGTTGTAGGGCCATCTCCCTCCAAAGGCTCCAAGGGAGGGTCCTTCATGCCTCTCCCAGCTTCTGGGGACCCCGGCCATCCTCAACTTATATAGACACATCCCTCCAGCCTCTGCCTTCACATGGCCTTATTCCCTCTGTGTGCATCTCTGTGTGCATCCAAACTGCCGTTTTGTTACAAGGACATCAGTCATTTGATTCAGGGCCAACTGAATCCAATATAAATTCATCTCAATTCATCACATCTGCAAAGAACCTATTTTCAAAGGAGGCCCCTTACAATGAATCGGGGGACTTCTGCGTGTATTGTGTGTGTGTGTGTGTCTGTGTGCTCATGACCAACTCTTTGCAACCTCATAGACTGTAGCCTGCCAGGCTCCTGTCTCCGTGGGATTCTCCAGGCATGAATACTGGAGTGAGTAGCCATTTCCTGCTCCAGGGGATCTTGACCCAGGGATTGAACCCACATCTCTTATGTCTCCTGCATCGGCACACAGACTGTCTACCACTAGTGCCATCTGGGAAGGTTCTTTTAGGGAGAACACAAATGAACCCTGTAAAGGGTCTCAGCACAAATGTCACCTATCCTGATCTGAAGTTACCCCTCTGTCCACCCTAATCATCCATCCAGGCTGCTTCCCTCACAGCCCTTGGGTAGATGCCCAGGAATGGGATTCCGGGTGGCATGGTGGACAATTGCTTCCTGAGCACACTGCTAGGATGGGATGGGACAAGCCTGGAGTACGGGTACTAATGCTGACCCTGCCCACAGGTGCCCACGAGGATGGTGGCGTGGCCCTAGGCCCAGGCTCCGCACCATGACCTGCTGGCTGTGGGTGCTAAGCCTGCAGCTCCTGCTCCTGCCCGCGGCCCTGCCCCCCGCAGGGGGCTGCCCGGCCCGCTGTGAGTGTACGGCGCAGACGCGCGCGGTAGCCTGTCCCCGGCGCCGGTTGACCGCGGTGCCTGACGGCATCCCGGCTGAGACGCGCTTGCTGGAGCTCAGCCGCAACCGCATCCGCTGCCTGAATCCGGGCGACCTGGCCGCCCTGCCGCTGCTGGAGGAGCTGGACCTGAGCGAGAACGTGATCGCGCACGTGGAGCCGGGTGCCTTCGCCAACCTGCCGCGCCTGCGCGTGCTGCGTCTCCGCGGTAACCTGCTCAAGCTCATCCCGCCCGGCGTCTTCACACGCCTGGACAACCTCACGCTGCTGGACCTGAGCGAGAACAAGCTGGTCATCCTCCTGGACTACACCTTCCAGGATCTGCGCAGCCTCCGCCGGCTGGAGGTGGGCGACAACGACCTGGTGTTCATCTCGCGCCGAGCCTTCGCCGGGCTGCTAGCGCTAGAGGAGCTCACCCTGGAGCGCTGCAACCTGACAGCGCTGTCGGGCGAGTCCCTGGGCCACCTGCGGGGCTTGGGCGCCCTGCGGCTGCGCCACCTGGCCATCGCCGCGCTGGAGGACCAGAACTTCCAGCGGCTCCCGGGCCTGCTGCACTTGGAGATCGACAACTGGCCGCTGCTGGAGGAGGTGGCCGCCGGCAGCCTGCGGGGGCTCAACTTGACCTCGCTGTCCGTCACACACACCAACATCACCGCCGTGCCCGCCGCCGCCCTGCGCCACCAGGCTCACCTCACCTGCCTCAACCTGTCGCACAACCCCATCAGCACGGTGCCAAGTGGGTCCTTCCGCGACCTGGTGCGCCTGCGAGAGCTGCACCTGGCTGGGGCCCTATTGGCCGTGGTAGAGCCGCAGGCCTTCCTGGGGCTGCGGCAGATTCGCCTGCTCAACCTCTCCAACAACCTGCTATCCACGCTGGAGGAGAGCACCTTCCACTCAGTCAACACGCTGGAGACGCTGCGCGTGGACGGGAACCCGCTGGCCTGCGACTGCCGCCTGCTGTGGGTCGTGCAGCGCCGCAAAACCCTCAACTTCGACGGCCGGCCGCCGGCCTGCGCCACCCCGGCCGAGGTCCGCGGTGACGCGCTGCGCAGCCTGCCAGACTCGGCGCTCTTCGAGTACTTCGTGTGCCGCAAGCCTAAGATCCGCGAGCGGCGGCTGCAGCGCCTCACAGCGGCCGCGGGCGCCGACGTGCGCTTCCAGTGCCGCGCCGAGGGCGAGCCGGCGCCCACCGTAGCCTGGGTGACCCCGCGCCACCGCACGGTGACCGCCGCCAGCGCCGGCCGGGCGCGCGTGCTGCCGGGCGGCACGCTGCACATCCGGGACGCACGGCCGGGGGACAGCGGCACCTACACGTGCGTGGCCAGCAACGCGGGCGGCAACGACACCTACTTCGCCACCCTGAGCGTGCAGCCCGAGCCGGCCGTCAACCGGACCCCGGGCGAGGGCCGCAACGACACGCAGGTGGCCGCGCGCTTCCCGCTCGACCTCACCACTATCCTGGTGTCCACCGCCATGGGCTGCATCACCTTCCTGGGTGTCGTCCTCTTCTGCTTCCTGCTGCTCTTTGTGTGGAGCCGCGGCCGCGGGCAGCACAAGAACAACTTCTCGGTGGAATACTCTTTCCGCAAGGTGGACGGGCCCGCCGCCGCGGCGGGCCAGGGGGGCGCCCGCAAGTTCAACATGAAGATGATATGAGAGGCCCCGGGGCCCCGCCGCGGCGCCTGCGCCGGAAGCAGCGTCTCGGTCTCCGTCCGAGCCCGCGCCGTCCGGAGGCTGGCCCATCTGACGACCACCTATGCATCTCCCATAGGGGGCGGCCGCGAGCCGGCTCCTGGCAGAACTTCCCCCCTTTTTTGTAGGGACCCAACCACAGGACTGTTTTTTCATCAGGATGCGTCTTTTGCAGAGTTTCTCAAGCGTTTTTTTTTCTAAGGGTTTCACCCTGTCTTCCTGCCCCTGGTGTGGTTGCTCAGCTGGGAGAGGGTGGGATGGGAGCTCAGAGATCCAGGGTCCTCAACACAAAACAACTCACACCTGGTGGTGATGGTCTACACTGGGATCCCAGGGAAAGCATTCGGCCTCCGGGTCAGAGCATGAGAAAGCCCACTCCGTTCACACCTGGATACCCCCCTCCAACTACGCCAGAGCACATACTTACACCCAGGACACACAACAACGATGCACAGATCCGGAGGGGAACACACACACACACACCCCTCATACCCAGCTGACACTAAGCAGGTGCCCCGAGATCTCCACGGGCGCTTTGGGCTCTTGGTAGAAACCAGTCCCCACCTCGGCCAGGCAGCTCACACCTGAGACGTTTCTGCTCACACCCAGACGTTCACTGACCCCCGGCTCCCTCTCAGCTGGCCACGATGCAGACCTCGGTCTTGCTGGTCAGGCTCACCCTGAAGGGGTCCAGCATACAGGATGGCCCCTGACCTGCTGGCCCAAGTCCTTGTACCCAGACTCCCTCCCACCAGGACCTGCCAGGCCAGCAAGCTGGGCTGCCAGCTAGGAGAACCCATTCCTCCGGTTCCTCCCACCATCCTCAGCTGCTGCTTGCTTCCTGTGCCCTCACCACCCCGGAGGGACAGCTGTCCTGGCCCCTGGTCCAGGAGGATTGCTTCCAGGGTGTCCCTTTCCAGCAGGCAAGATGGTGTGACCTTCGGTCCTGAGTCTGCACCACCCCTGCCCTGTTGGCCACTGCTCACCTCAGGAAGGAATCAAGTGTCTGGATGGTTCTGAGGGGCCTTGTCACGTGCACTGTAGGGGCAGGGACAGGGAGCAAGGATGGGGCAGAGGTTCAAGCCACAAGGAAGTCTAACCCTGGGACATTAGATGACAGAGGCACATTTGTCTCTGCAACACTGGGATAGATCTAGGGCCAAAGAGTGGAGAGTCACAGGAAGACTGTCGCTCAGGTGAAAGAAGGTCACTGCCCCAAGGTCTTTGCTCTACAGGTAGTGAGTTCCCTGTCACTGGAGATGTGCAGCGGGAGCTGTGGTTTTGCATAAGCATTCAGATACCAAACAGGAGCCATAGATGACCCTGCCTCCCCTAGCCTGCTCCTTGCCCCGACTCTTTCTACCTCGGCCAAACAGTTGGGGGGAAGGGGCACAGGAAGTGTTGTAGGGCCAGACCTCAGCCAGAGAGGAGCTTGGCTACTGACCAGGAGGTTAGACAGTATTCGCACGGACCTTGTAAGAAGGCTCTGTTTTCACCCAGCTGGGTAATCTTGCTTGGCAACTGAAGACCATTGATGTCCACGTCTATAAAATCAGTCTGATGGTCAAACCTATTGCTCTATACATAGAGGCCAGGCCCACGGACAAGCTTGATGATTGACTTGTTCTCTGGATTCCTCAAGGTCTTTCTGAGGCGAGCCAGAGGAAAAAACTGTCTAACCTGGCAATTTTGAGCAAAGGATTCAGACAGAACTTGGGAATGGACACTGGCCAGTCTCCCTGGGCTAGAAACATTAGGAGGCCCTGGTCCTGCCCCCATATTGTGTTAGTGGGCCACAGGACAGAGTGGCAAGCTATTGGCCACAGCCAGTCCAGGTGGGGACCCCACCCCAACCCCGTTCATGGCAGGACGTGAGTGAGAGCCGAATGGGGTGTCCAGCAGCCCCATACAGAGTCGAACAGAATGGACTAGTTTTTTTTTCCCTTAGCATCTGCCTGACCTTGGTTGCCATGACAACCCTGAGGGTCCCTCAAAAAATGACATCCAAGTGCCTTTAGCATCATCATGACGAGAGAGAGTATGTTCTCGACAGTGTTAGGACAGTGTTAGGACTCATAGAACGTCAGTGTTATCGGGATCTCCCAGCCCCCCTCTGCCTGCCCCCATCCCAACATGAACCCTGTCTCTTATACACATCTAGATGCGTATAAGAGACAGATTTCA
>SJYV01010802.1:59275-92203 GCA_006410875.1 Neotragus pygmaeus | reverse complement strand
TCCCCTCCCACCCCTACCCTGCTGTATTTGGTTGGAATCCAATAAAGATGAAACCAATTTAATAGCAAACATCAGAGCTTTCTTTTTATGGGAAGAGCAGGGAGAGGAAGTAGGCGTTTCTGGGGTCCCTTGGGGAGCTGCCTGGCTTCAGCACCAAAGCTGACCCTGAGTAACAGGGTGTTTGTGGAGAATGAACCGTGTGATGAGGTTGGAGGTCACACTTCAGGAGTGCTCATGCAGTTCCCAGCACTGCCTGTGTTCACGCCCCTGTGAGCTGGGTACTGCTCTGACCCCATTTTGGTGGTGGTTGGTTTAGTAGCTAAGTCGTGGCTGACTCTTGCAACCCCATAGACTCTAGCCTCTGTCCATGGGATTCTCCAGGCAAGAATACTAGCTGCTGCTAAGTCACTTCAGTCGTGTCCGACTCTGTGCAACCGCATAGATGGCAGCCCACCAGGCTCCCCCGTCCCTGGGATTCTCCAGGCAAGAATAGTGGAGTGGGTTGCCATTTCCTTCTCCAATGCATGAAAGTGAAAAGTGAAAGTGAAGTTGCTCAGTCGTTTCCGACTCTTAGCAACCCCATGGACTGCAGCCTACCAGGCTCCCCCGTCCATGGGGTTTGCCAGGCAAGAGTACTAGAGTGGGGTGCCATTGCCTTCTCCAAGGAATCTTCCTGACCCAGGAATCAAACCTGGGTCGTCTGCCTTGTAGATTCTTTACTGACTGAGTTATGAGGGAAGATTATAACCCCATTTTACAGATGGGCAAAGGGAAGGTCAAGCCTACCCAGAGTCCCCAACTAGGGATAAGTAGGGTGCTGAGAGGGGCCAGTGAGACCAAACTGTCCAGGGAAACTCCTGCTCTGAGCTGGATCCAGGGCAAGAGCCAAGCGGCTGGGAGGAAAGGAGAAAGGAGGTGCAGACTTATGCCCTCCCCACTGTGACTCTGGAGCTGGCGGCTTCCTGCCCTGGGGCTGGAGAGTCTCTCCCACCCCCTCCTGATGGATGGGGACAGCAGAGCACAGAGCCTGATGTCAGGGCTCAAACCCTGCTGGGCCCTGGAGGCCTCTGCCATTAATATTTCTGGAAGGAGGTGGCCTGAGGGTACCCAGCAGAAACTATGGCCAAAGGCAGCCTCTCACACCCCAGAGTCACTCTGTGGCCCTCGGTTACTTTCTTTTTGTAAATATTTATCTATTGGGCTGCACCAGGTCTTGGTGGCAGCACGCAGGATCTTCCATCTTCATTGCAGCAAGCGAGACATTTAGTTGCAGCATATGGGATCTAGTTCCCTGACCAGGGATTGAACCTGGATCCCCTGCATTGGGAGCGCAGAGTCTTAGCCACTGGACCAACAGATCAGCCCCAGGACCTCACTTGCTTCATCTGAACATGGGAAGAAACTGCCTTCCTACTCCGCAGGAGACAGAAACAGAAAAGGGGACGTGGGGGGCACTCTGGGGCAACCCCTCCAAGCCTGATTTCCAAGAAGTCAGGTGGGAGTGGGCGGGCTGGGCCGTAGGACCCTCCCTTGGGGCCTCATCTCCCATGTCGTGCTGCAGTAAAGGCAGGTGAAAGACTGCCTCCTCCTGTGCCTCAGTTTCCTCATCCACAGGGGCCACCTGAGTCCCTGGTTCAAACCAGGTACAAGATCCAGGATTTCCTGAATCCTGTCTTATCTTTGGGATGCAGCTGAGGGCTACTCCTTCCTCAGGTGTCCAAGGACAGCAGAAGGGGTCCCATCCAGTTGGTGGGCAGAAACCCAAGGAAGGGCCCCTCAGATGGGCATCTGTGGCCTGAGTGCTGTGTGCCTGGGGGAAGTCACGCCCCCTCTGTGCAGTGTGCACATCCATAAACTGGAGGATTGTGGTTCTCTTTCATGCGGGAACTGTATGAACTTCCTACAGCTGCTGTAACAAAACTTAATGGCTTACAACAACCGAGATTCATCATTCAACAGCTCTGGAGCTCAGAAGTCTAAAATGGATTGGAGTTGGTTCCTTTCAGAGACTCCTGCCTTTTCCAGCTTCTAGAGGCACTGCATCCCTGGCTCACAGCCTCTTCCTCCATCCTCACAGCCAGCAACACAGCATCTCCAGTCTCTCTCTGCCTCTGACCCTCCCCCTCCCTCTTATAAGGACCCCCGAGGAATCCAGGGTCACTCCCATTCTCATCTAATCTGCAACCTTCATTTCCCCCTGTCATGCCACACAACATTTTCACAGGTCCTGAAGATGGATGCCTTTGGGGACTGTAACCCTGCCTGCCACCAAAACTGAGGCATTTTTCTCAGAAATGCCAAGTCATGGAAAATTCAGGAGCATCTGGCATCGGGAACCCTGCTCTGGGTAATGCCAGGGATGCAGGGAGTTTGGCCTTAGCTCCCGCAGTGCTCCAAAAATACTCTTCAAATAAAAGAACAGCTTTAGGATCTGCAGAGGGCCTGATCCCGAGCTGGGGTAGCCAGACGGGGCCACTGTGGGGGTCACACACATGGAGGTCACATTTGAAGGTGAGCTGAGGCAGGCATTCCCCATTTCTAGGCTGAAGGGGAGGACTGTCCATTGGGGCTCGACGGGGTGCTGGGCATGTTGGGATGCTGAACAGATTGCTCTCCTTCACCACAAAGCCCCCCACCCACTCCAAGGGGGGGCCATCTTGAGGGGGTCCCAGACACTAGTTCCCCCCAACTCTGCCTGTCCTGAGTGGAGAATTCCCCGGGGATGTCACTGCTTGTTCCACCCTGGCCCCTCTGCCGGCCTTCCCCCACCCCACCCCAGGGTGAGGTGAGTGAGGCACTGACCCTGAGCATAAAATTTAAGGGGGTGCCCAGATCTCAGTCATCAAGATCAATAGTCCAGGGATCTCCCTGGTGGTTCAGTGGTTAAGAATCTACCTTGCAATGCAGGCGATGCAGGTTCCATCCCTGGTCAGGGAACTAAGATCCCACATGCCATAGGGCAGCTAAGCCTGAACTCCGAGACTACTGAGTCCATGAGCCACAAGAAAAGACTCGACATTAAGCAATGAAGATCTGTGTGCTGCAACTAAAACCTGATGCAGCCAAGTAAAATTTAAAAATAAAAAGAATATTTTAAAAGATCAATAATCAACAAATGGAATCAATTCATGCCCCAAGTCCACAATGGACAGAATACCAACCTTTTAAATAAAGATCCACTCTGCCTTGGCATGACCCTGCCTCACTCTCCACAACCTAATGCTGGCCCTCATTCCAACAAAACTTTATTTACAAAAACAGCCACCAGCCCAAGGGCCACAGTTTGCAAATGAGTTTTTTAAAAATATTATATTACAGTGTTATTTAAGACATTACTCTGCCAACAAAAGTGGCTATAGTCAAAGCTATGGTTTTTCCAGTAGTCATGTATGGATGTGAGAGTTGGACCATAAAGAAGGCTGAGCACCAAAGAACTGATGCCTTTGAATTGTGGTGCTGGAAAAAGCTGTTGGGAGTCCCTCGGACAACAAAGAGATCAAACAAAGAGGCAATCCTAAAGGAAATCAACCCTGAATAGTCATTGGAAGGACTGCTGCTGAAGCCGAAGCTCCAATACTTTGGCCACCTGATGGGAAAAGCAGACTCATTGGAAAGACCCTGATGCTGGGAAAGATTGAAGGCAAGAGGAGAAGGGAGCGACAGGACGAGATGTTTAGATAGCCTCACCAGTTCAATGGGCATGAATCTGAGCAACATCAGGGAGATAGTGAAGAACAAGGAAGCCTGGCGTGCTGCAGTCCATGGGGTTGCAAAGAGTCAGACCTAACTTAGTAACGAACAGCAACAACAAAAATGTTATTTATCTTAATTACTGGGGTGTTTTGTTTTGTTGGCATCACCTTAAATTCTGTGCCTGAACTGAGTGTCTTGCTCGCCTCACCCTAATTAACCCTGGATTGGAGCCATGGCCTGGCTGGGTAACTACCCCTCCCCCAGCCCCAGGGTCTTATGAAGGGAAGAATAAGAACTGGTAATCAAGCAGGGGTTTGGGCAGTGAGGAGGCCATTTCCTCAGTACCCCTGGTCCCTTCTGATCCACCTGAAACAGTCTGGGATTTGTGGAATCCTTGTCCAGCATAATTTACAGACCCTTCTGCAAGCTCACGGTCCTCTCACTGCATGATTCTGAAATCCACCCAAATCACAGGCTGCCCCATGGATTAAAGACAGAGAACATCCATTCTGTGAATTACAGAAGTTGAGTGCCAGTACAGAAAAAATATTGAATCAAGTTACGGACCCTCACACTTGAAATGCTGAGGGTCAGCAGGTCAGAGTGGCCCAAAATGTGGGGGACTCCATGAGATGGATTTGTCTCCTTCCCCACACCCATGGGGCACCCAGTAACGGCCTGTCGACCTCTCAGCCCATCCTGGACCTGTTGTGTGACCCTGCGTGGACTCCAGCCCTCTAAGGGCAATGAGATGGAGCAGGAGAAACTCAGCATGGAAGATGCTCAGACTACAGAACAAAAATGTCTTTGCATCTTCTCAACTGCAGTGACTTCTTGGTTCTTCCTCTACAAAGGGGAAGAGGCTGGGTTTCAGAGAGATGCCACTCACGCCTCCAAGCAGGTAAGGTAAGCCTCAGGCCCCCAGACAGTTTAGACAGCACGTACTTAAGCTAGAATTTCACACTGTCTGGCTTTCCCTGGATTTTCACCATTTCTTGATTTTCCACGTATGGTAATTCTATTATCAAATGTCTTTTTCTAAATCAATGCATTAAGGTGGTGGGGGAAAAGGGAAGTGAGTTGATTAAATTAAAAAAGCAAATCCAGCTAGTGTGGCTGGAGACAGCAAACAGGAGCCATTTTTCTGTATTTGCTGGAACACGGAAGGAGTGGTGACTGGCCCAAAGTCACAGAGCAAGCTACAGAACTGGGGCTCAAATGGAGCAGTACGTGCCGAGGGTCCTGGGATGGGTGGGGAGTGGGGGCATGCATTCTGGGGGCTTCTCAGATGATCCTGCAGAAGGGGAAGTGGCTTCGGAGGAAGTGGAAACCACAGAGGAAAGGTCACCTGGTGAATCTCTCCTTGAATCTTCACTTCTGAGGCTCCCTGCCTCCCCAAAGGTGGGGGAGTCGTAAAAACCTCGATTCCCCCCAACCTCTCAGGGCTCGGTCCTCTCGGCCGCCCACCTCGTAATACCTTCGGGACCTCAGCCCGTCTTCCCTTCTCCTCCTGTCAGCTTTCAGCCCTGGAGCCCATCAGCCTTCATGGGGAAGTACTGCAGAAAGGTCCCCTCCCGTCTGGGCCTGTGGTCTAACAGTTGCCCTGGCGTTTCCGGTTCACTGCAGGGACCGGTCAGACAATCCGGGAGGCCAGGAGCTGCAGCTACTGGGAGTTGGTCCTCAAAGGCCTCCTGCCCCGAGGTCAAGCCAGTCCTGAAGGTAGGGCTCTCCTGGATGGGGGGCTGAGGCGGAGGCTGGGAGGAAGCAGCCGCTTTTCAAGGCTGGGGTGACCTAGAATCTAGGTGGGGCAGGGCTAGGGGTCAGGCTGCTGTTGGTAACTGCTTGATGGGGCTGAGCTCTGCGGACAAGGCCTAAGTACTGGTCCCTGGGTATTGTCACCGGCCCCCAGAGGCTACCCCTGCCCCCTAGATGTCTTGCCCTCCCAGCTGGACATTTTGTCTCTATCACAAGAGTACAAGGTCCTTCTGAAAGGTTGATGGGCGACATTCACCCAGAGAGGTCAAGCAACCCTCCCAAGGGCCACACAGCAGGGGGGCCCTCACACGCATGCCATCCACTCTGACCTTCCCCCAGCAGCATGAGCAACCTGGAGCCACCCACCAAGATGCCTGGGGCCAACACCCCCACCTGTTCAGCACAGCACACCTACAGCAACCTTGGTGAGAGCCTGGGAGGGGTCCTGGGTGGACGGTGGGACAGGTGGCCGGTAAGGCAGCCAGAACGGGAAGGTTGGGTCTTTCATTACCATCTAAGGAATCATTTAACTCAATTATCGCAGCTTTTAAAAAATACGTGTTTATTTGGTTGTGCTGGGTTGTAGTTGTGACATGTGGGAGCTAGTTCCCTGGCTAGTTCCGGGCCCCCTGCATTGGCGGCACAGAGTCTTGGCCACTGGACCACCAGGGAAGTCCCCTATAGCAGCTTTTTAAGTATTTTAATAAAACTCTTTGTTTAAAAAAAAAGAAAAAACCTGGATCGCCAGCTTCTAAAAATGAGGAAACGAGCTCAGAGAGGCTTAGTCACCTGCCCAGAACCACACAGGAAAGTGGGGGCCGGATGTTTCTCTGCCGCTGACTTGTCACTCCTCTGAAGCTTTGTTTCCTTATTTGCAAATTGGAGATGGCATCCTTAAACTCATAGGGCACAAGGTAGTTGAGCGTTGGAATTTTCTTTTTTTGGCGGTGCAGTGCGGGTTTGTGGAATCTCAGTTCCCTGACCAGGGACTGAACCCCGGCCCCAGGAGTGAGAGCGCTGAGTCCTAACCGCCGGACCACCTAGGAACTCCCTATTTTTTTTCCAGTCAAAAAAATTTTTTTGGCTACCCCCACCCAACTTCCGTGGCATGTGGGATCTTATTTCCCTGCTCGGGGATGGAACCAGCGCCCCCTGCAGGGGCAACACGGAGTCTTAACCACTGCACCACCAGAGAAGTCCCCATATTTTCCGTTTTAAAGATGCAGGAATTACGGCCGAGGGTAGAGTCCTGGGCATCCACTCCCCCTGTCCTCACGCCCTTCCCCCACTGCTTCCCCCGGTCCAGGTGAGGTCCGCACCCACCTGCTGCCCTCCAAGGCCTGCCGCCCACGGACATCTGAGCCGCCCGCGACTGACCCGCAGCCCCTGCCCCCACCTCTGCCCAAGAAGACCCTCACCAGGACCCAATCGCTGCCCGCCCACAAAGCCTCCAGCCCCAGCCTCACTCGAGCAGGGCCGCCTCGGAAGCCCCTTGTGGGGTCCCGCAGTGTGGATGAGAGCCTGGCAGGCGACGGTAGGGCGGGGTCAGCCCAGCCGCCTGCAGAGCCGCCCTTCAGTTCGCTGGACACCGAACTGGGTCTCTCCCTCCACGATTTGCACCACCCGGAGGCCGTGCACGCAGCTCTGGAGGCCCGGCAGCTGGAGGGTCTCCGCGCCGTGCACGCCCGGTTGCACACCCGGCTCCTGGGGGGCCGCCCGGGCCCCTGCCAGCCCGACCACGGCTTCCGCCTCCTGGACAGCTCGCCCTGTGTGGAGAGCGGGGACGCCCTCTACTACCGCCTGGTGCGCGTGCATGAGGAGGCGTGGCACCTCCTGGCTGCCAAGGTGANGGCATTATGCCAGCTCCATAAAAACACCCTCACCAGGGACTGGAGGGGGATGGCAGAGATGAGCAGGCTTATCTCAGACTCTGGGCTACTTTTATCTCATATATATATATATATATATATATATATATAGTTATATATAGTTGAAGTATAGTTAATTTACCATGTTGTGTTAATTTCAAGTGTATAGTAAAGTGAATCAGTTTTACACACACATGCGCGCACATACTTATATATATTCTTTTTCAGATTCTTTTCCTATATAGGTTATTACAGGATACTGAATATAGCTCCCTATGCTATACAGTGAAGGGTGAAGTGGAAGTCACTCAGTCATGACTGACTCTTTGTGACTCCACGCACTATAGTCCTCTAGGCTCCTCTGTCCATAGGATTCTCCAGGCAAGAATACTGAAGTGGGCAGGCATACCCTTCTCCAGGGGCTCTTCCTGACCCAGGGATTGAACCTGGGCCTCCTGTACTGCAGGCAGATTCTTTACCACGTGAGCCATCGGAGAAGTCCGGTGCTATACAATAGTTCCTTGCTATTTATCTGTTTTGGAATTGCCAGTTGCTTATGTATTTACTTTTGGCTGCACCGAGTCTTTGTTGCTGTGCGTGGGCTTTCTCTGGTTGCAGTGAGCGGGGCTACTCTCGAGTTACAGTGCTCAGTCTTCTCATTGCAGCGCTTCTCATGCTGCAGAGCGTGGGCTCCCGAGCACACGGGTTGCAGCAGTTGTGGCTCCCAGGCTCTGGAGGGCAGGCTCAGTGGCTGTGGCACAGGGGCTTAGTTGCTCTAAGGCATGTGGAATAGTCCCGGACCAGCGATTGAACCTGGTACAGATTCCTATCCCCTGTACCACCAGGGAAGCTCAGAGTTTCCAGTTTTGTGGTGATTACACAAAGGATGTCTTGGTCCTCAGTGTATACATATTTGTGGCATTCTAGATAATTTTCTTAGGGTCAGTTCCTAGAAGTGGCATTTCTAGGGCAACAAACAGTTATTACCTAAGATCTTCTAGAAATGCTGTAAGAATTTACTCTCCCACTAGCGGCAGAGGCGAAGGCCTGCTTTGCCACAGCCTCACTGATAGGAAGTATTATCATAAAAAAAGGTCTTGCAACACTTGTTGCCTTGATCTGCATGCGAATGCTTGCGTGTGGGGTTGGGAAGTCTCCTGGGGGAGATTTTCTTTCTGCTGTGTTTACGTTAGTCTGGAAGACTGGGGTCTGCTGCAGAAACAAAATGGCTTAAGGCAGGAGGGGCTCAGGACTTCCTGGTGGTCCAGCAGTTAAGACTGTTGGCTTCCACTGTAGGTGGCGTGGGTTCCATCCCTGGCCTGGGGAACTAAGATCCCTCATGCTGAGAGATACAGCCAAGAAAAACAAAAAATTCAATATAAATAAGTAAATAATTAAAATTTTTTTTTCTTAAAAAAAGCAAGAATGGCTCACCACAGCAAGACACCACGTCACACCCACTAAGCTGACTGTTATTAAAAAGATGGAAAATGGCAAGAGGCAGCGAGGATGCAGAGAAACTGGAACCTTGCACATGGCTGCTGCGAAGGATGTAAAATGGTGTGGCTGCTGTGGAAAAGTCTGGATGGCTGAACACAGAATCACCATATGATCTGGGTGCATCCGGGAAAGAGCTGAACACAGGGACTGGAAGAGATATGTGCACCCCCGTGTTCACAGCAGCTTGATGCATGCCACCCAAAAGATGGAGACACCCCCAGTGTCCATGGATGGATGATGGATGAACACAATGAGGTCCATCCACACATAAGTGGAGTATTACTCAGCCTTAAAAAGGAAGGAGATTCTGACTACATGGATGAACTTTGAGGACGTGATGCTCAGTAAGAGAAGCCAGATACAGAAGAACACACACTGTCTGATCCCACTCATGAGAGGTCCTAGAGGAATCAGATCCACAGAGACAGGAAGTATATGGTGGGGCCAGGGGCTGGGAGGAGGAGATGGGGAAAGTAGTAGTAGTGAAAGTCTTAGTTGCTCAGTTGTGTCCGACTCTTTGCAACCCTACAGACTATAGCCTGCTGGGTTCCTCTGTCCATGGGATTCTCCAGGCAAGGATACTAGAGTGGGTAGCCATTCCCTTCTTCAGGGGATCTTCTTGACCTAGGGATTGAACCCAGGTCTCCCACATTGAAGGCAGACTCTTTCCCTGTCTGAGCCATCAGAGAAGCCCCAGGGATGAGAAGTCAGAGTTTCATGGGGACAGAGTTTCAGTTTGGGAAGGTGATAAAGTTCTGGAGATGATGGTGGGGATGGTTGCAGGACAATGTGAATGTACTTAATGCCACTGAGCTGTGGACTTAGACATGGTCAAGACAGGAGATTATGGTATGTGCATTTTACAATAGAAATATTTAATGACATCCCACTCCCACAATCCAGGTGTATTTCTTCCTCTTGCCTGATGGCCTTCTGGGGCCCACAAGGGGTGCTGCTCCCTGGAGTGATCCAAGCACCCCACTCTCTTGGATTTCACTGTGACCCTGGAAGGAATCAGGCAGCAGCTTACGGCCCCAGCCTGGACATGATCCCAGAATGGACAGGATGCCGGATGTGCATTTTCCCACAATGAAAAGTTTCAAAGCAATATTTAGGAACTGGTGGGGAAAGGTACACAGCCACTCTGGAGACTCTCTTTGCATTCTTCTACAAGCTTAAAATTATTCCAAAGTAGGATGTTAAAAATGAACCTACTCTCTGTGTCTGTGGATTGGCCTGTTCTGGACATTTCCCATGGGTGGAACCACACCCTGTGTGTCCTTCTGTGTCTGTTTCTCCCACTGAGCATCATGTTCTTAGGGTTGGTCCATGTGGTAGCAAGTGTCACGGTTTCTCCCATTCTTGTGGCTGAGTGATGCTCCAGTGTGTGGAGGGACACCTGTGTTTGTCTCCTCATTAATCTGTCGAAGGACGTTTGTGTCATTTGTATCTTTTGGCTTTTGTGAATCGCACTGCTCTGGACGTACGTTTACAAGTATCTATTCTAGTCCTCACTTTCTATTCCTTCGGGTGTACACGCAGGAGTGGAATCACTGTCATATGGTGACTCTATGTTTAGCTTTTTGAGGAACTGCCAAGCCATAATATACTCTTAAAAGAAAAAAAAAATGTAGGTTCCAAAATAAGAGGTTCAGACCTTCACTAATGATGCCAGTCTTGTGAAAATAAATCTGTAAATAATATTGAAATGTGAGGTTGCAAAAACATCAGAGGAAAGAAACCTCGAATATTAAACCGTGTCTGTTTTTGAATAAGAGTAGGTGGGTGTTTTAAACACTGTGCTCTTTGAACTTGTCTATGTTTCTAAACATCTGGTTTTGCCTGCTTCACGAGGCATAGAAATAGGAGTTGCTTTTGAAGGAGGTGGGAGGGGCAGAAGGGTGCCAGCCTCCACCCTGAAGGTCTCCTAGTACCTCCTGGGGGTGGGAGGGGGGCTTACGTGTTCAGGACCTTCACTGGTGGTGATTCACTGACAAAATCCACTTTCCATTTCTTCTCAGGGATCCTGAAGTGGCTCACAATTTCCAGCTACAAACAGCTGGCTGCAGGTTTTAGAATGTGCCTTTGAAGGCTAACCCCCCCTACCCCCCAGCACAGGGCAGCTGGTTTCTTTACATCATCAGATGGGGTGAGGGGTGTGGATATTCAGGGACTGAATTTTTCACAGCTGCTCTAACAGGTGTCTGCATACTGGTGGGCTTCAGTCAATAATAATTTGTTCTCTTAAAAAAAAATGTGCTCAGTCGCTCAGTCGTGTTGTGTCCGACTTTTTGCAACCCCATAGACTGTAGCCCACCAGTCTCCTCTGTCCATGGAATTCTCCAGGCAAGAATACTGGAGTGGGTTGCCATTCCCTCCGGACCATAAAGAAGGCTGAGCGCAAAAGGACTGGTGCTTTCAAACTGTGATGCTGGAGAAGACTCTTGAGAGTCCTTTGGACAGCAGGGAGATCAATCCAGTCAACCCTGAAGGAAATCAACCCTGAATATTCATCGAAAGAACTGATGTTGAAGCTGAAGTTTCAGTACTTTGCCCGCCTGATGCGAAGAGTCGACTCACTGGAAAATACTCTGGTTCTGGGAAAGATTGAGAGGAGAAGGGGGCAACAGAGGATGAGATGGTTGGATAACATCAATGACTCAATGGACATGAGTTTGAGCAAACTCCAGGAGATGGTGAAGGAAAGGGAAGCCTGGCGTGCTTCAGTCCATTGGGTCGCAAAGAGTCAGATGCAACTGAGCGACTGAACAACTCCTGCACTGTGAGTGTCTTCTTTACTGCTGAGCCACCAGGGAAGCCCCCATACCACAACTGGTCTTAACCATTTTTGTTTATTTATTTGATTGGTCTCAGTTGTGGCCCTCAGGATCTTTAGTTGCAGCTTGTGAACTCTTAGTTGTAGCATGTGGGATCTAGTTCCCTGACCAGGGATTGAACCCAGGACCCCCACATTGGGAACATGGAGTCTTAGCCACTGGGCCAGGGAAGTTCCAAGAGCTGTTTCCATGGGTAACTCCTATGATGGCCCATGTGTGCTAAAAGTACATTATGTGGACAAACCAACAAGGCTGTTTATATTGTTTCATGTGTTTTGACAGTTTAAATTAAACAAGTTCTCTCCCCTAGCACTGCTGACATGGGGACTGAGTCCTTCTCTATAGGGGTTCGTCTTGAGCACTGTGAGGGGCTCAGCAGCATTGCTGGCCCCATGCACTCAATGCCAGGAGCCCCCACCCCAGTGGTGACACTCACAGTTGTGGCCTAGTGGCCCCTTGGGGCAGAAATCCCACCCACAGCTGAGAACCACAGACCTACCATTACAGACATCATGTTCTTTCATGAATTTCAAAATATGTAGCTCAGGAAGAGTATTCCAAGTTTCCTTAGTGCTTCTACAATAAGCCTATGACTTTTTCTTTTTTTTACTATTTTAAAAATTCATTGATTTGGCTGCACCAGGTCTTAGTTGCAGCAGGCAGGATCTTTGATCATCGTGGCATGTGAACTCTCAGTTGCGGCACACAGGATCTAGTTCCCTGACCAGGAATCGAACCTGGGCCCCTGCATTGGGAGCACGGAGTCTTAGCCACTGGACCACCTGGGAAGTCCCCCAAATCCAGTTTATTAAGTTGGTTTCACCTTTTCAACCCCAATGTCAAAAGCACCAAGATGGAAAAACTCTGCCATAGAAAATGCATGCTGACCTGTAATAACAGAAGGTAGATCAGGGGTTGTCTGGGGCCCAGAAGCAGGGAGAGAGGGAAGGAGAGGTCACAGAAGGGCACGAGGGAACTTTTGAGAGTAATAGGAATAGTCACTGTTTGATTGTGCTCGTACTTTCACAGAGTATGTTTTTGTTGTCTAGATGC
Organism: Neotragus pygmaeus; assembly: GCA_006410875.1. Lineage (NCBI taxonomy): Eukaryota > Metazoa > Chordata > Mammalia > Artiodactyla > Bovidae > Neotragus > Neotragus pygmaeus. The sequence continues at coordinate 79,497 of SJYV01010802.1, read as the reverse complement.
TAAGTTATGTCTGACTCTTTGTGACCCCCCCATGGACTCTAGCTGGCCAGGCTCCTCTGTCCATGGAACGTCCCAGGCAAGAAAACTGGAGTGGCTGCCATTTCCTTTTCCAGGGGATCTTCCCAACCCAGGGATTGAACCCACGTCTCCGGCATTGGCATTCTTGATTGCTGAGCCAACAAGGAAGCCCTTCACAGGGTGTATTTACATCAAAACTTATCAGATTCTGGAATTTAAAGCTGTGCATTTAAATGTGCATATGTCAGTTATACCTCAATAAAGCTTTTTTTTTTTTAATGAAGTCCTCATGATATCTGCTCCCTTTCCTACTGAATTTTTCTCCACAAAGTTTATCATCTTCTAACACTGAAGTTTTCTTACCTTATCATTGTGTTTATAACCAGTATCGACCATCTCTCCCATCCTGATCTCAAGTTCTATGATATAGAGATCTTTGTCTTTTTGTTTGCTGTGTGAAGAGGTGCTTCATAAATATTCGTTAAGATGGTAAAGATTAAAGAATAATTTTGACTACAGCCTATTTTTTTGCTCAAGCTGGATTTAGAAAAGGCAGAGGAACCAGAGATTAAGTTGCCAACATCTATTGAATCATAGAAAAAGCAAGAAATTACAGAAAAACATCTACTTCTGCTTCATTGACTATGCTAAAGGCTTTGACTGTTGAATCACAACCAACTGGGGAAAATTCTTAAACATATGGGAATACAAGCCCACCTGACTTGCCTCCTGAGAAACCTTTATGCAGGTAAAGAAGCAGCAGTAAGAACCAGACATGGAACAATGGACTGCTTCCAAATTGGGAAAGGAGTGTGTCAAGGCTGTCACCCTGCTTATTTAACTTATATGCAGAGTATATCATGCAAAATGCCTAGCTGGATGAAGCACAAACTGAAATCAAGATTGCTGAGAGAGATATCAATAACCTCAGATATGCAGATGACACCACCCTTACGGTAGGAAGTGAAGAGGAACAAAAGAGCCTCTTGATGAAGGTGAAAGAGAGTGAAAAAGCTAGCTTAAAACTCAACATTAAGAAAACGAAGATCCTGGCATCCAGTCCCATCACTTCATGGCAAATAGATGGGGAAACAATGGAAACAGTGGCAGACTATTTTCTTGGGCTCCAAAATTATTTCAGGTGGTGACTGTAGCCATGAAATGAAAAGCCCGATTACTCCTTGAAAGGAAATCTATGACAAACCTAGACAGTGTCATCACTTTGCCAACAAAGGTCCATGTGATCAAAGCTATGTGAGAGTTGGACCATAAAGAAGGCTGAGCATCAAAGAATTGATGCTTTTGAATTGTGGTGTTGGAGAAGACTTTTGAGAGTCCCTTAGATTGCAAGGAGATCAAACCAGTCAATCCTAAAGGAAATCAACCTTGGATATTCATTGGAAGGACTGATGCTGAAGCTGAAGCTCCAACACTTTGACCACCTAATGTGAAGAACTGACTTATTAGAAAAGACCCTGATGCTGGGAAAGATTGAGGGCAGGAGAAGAAGGGGATGACAGAGGACAAGATGGTTGGATGATATTATCAACTCAATGGTCGTAAGTCTGAGCACGTTTCGGGAGATGGTGATGGACAGGGAAGTCTGGCGTACTGCAGTCCATGGGGGCAGAGGGTCCTGACAGCCCCTGAGCAACAGCAAACAGCCTTTGTTTTTATGTTACAGGGAGGTGGTGGGTTGCTTGCAAACTCAAAGTCAGCCAGCAGAGGTCAGTGCTAGTCAGACTCAGAGATGAGATGGCTCTTCCCTGACATGATCTTGATCTGAAGCCCTGAGCATGGGGATCTGACCAGAGGTTTGGGTGTCTATGGTGTCTCAGTTCCAGCACTGAATCAGTTCCCTTATCCACAAATGACCCATCCATTCATCCACCCATCCACCCATCCATCCATCCACCCCATCCACCCATCCATCCGTCCATTCATCTATCCACCCATCCTTTGATCCATCCACTCACCCATCCATCCATCCATCCATCCACCTCCATCCATCCATCCACCTACCCACCCCACCCATCCATCCATCTACCCATCCATCCATCCATCTGTCCATTCACCCATCTATCTCCTACCATTTGCTCATCATTCATCACCCATACCCACCCATCCATCCTCCCATCACTCACTCATTTACTCATGAATTCAATAATATTACTGAGTGCCTATTTTGGCAAAGAGCAGAGGTGGAAACCAAAGTCATAACCAAAAGAAGTTTGGGGAGAAATGGTCCAGGCAGATGTCAGAACCAAGTGAAGGGTTAGAATGAACTTCCGATGTTTGTATAATGGAGGAACAGAGAGGAGGTGTGTGTGGTTGGAGCAGAGTGAGCAAGGGAGGCACTGATGGAAGATGAGCTTGGCCAGGTCATTGGGGAGCATATCAGGCATCACCTTGTGGAGAATTTATTGAGTGCCTATGGCTTATATGCTCTTCTGTTTTCATCCTCTTGACAACGGGTGGGGGTCATCTCCATTTCCTCTTGTCTAAATGTATTTTGTATTGAAGCATAGTTGATTTACAGTGTTGTGCCAATCTCTGCTATATGGCAAAGTGACCGTTATATACATATATACATTCCTTTAAAAAATATTACTTTCCATTATGGTTTATCTCATGAGATTGGATATAGTTCCCTGTGCTATACAGATGGGCCTTGTTGTTTATCTATTCTAAATGTAAGAGTTTGAATTTACTAACCCCAGACTTCCAGTCTATCCCTCTCCCTTCCTCCCCTTGGCAAGCACAAGTCTGTTCTCTATGTCTGTGAGTCTGTTTTTGTTTTGTAGGTAAGATCATTTGTGCTGTATCTTAGACTCCACATAAAAGTGGAATCATACCATATTTGTCTTTCTCTTTCTTACTTACTTCACTTATTAGTATCATTATCTATAGTTGCATCCATGTTGCTGCAAATGGCATTATTTCATTCTTTTTCACGGCTGAGTAATATTCCATTGTATATACATACTACACGTTCTTTATCCATTCATCTGTTGATGGACATTTAGGTGATTTCCGTGTCTTGGCTACTGTGAATAGTGCTGCTATGAACATCGTGGTGTGTTATGTCTTTTTGAATTAAAGTTTCTCTGAGTATATGCTCAGGAGTGAGATTGCGGGATTACATGGTAACTCTATTTTTAGTTTTCTGAGGAACCTATTTGTTGTTGATAGCCAGAGGCTCAGAGAATTGAGGTCAGTTAACCAAACCCTCCCAGGTATTAACTTGCCAGATTCTAACCCAGATCTCATGCTTGCCCGTGCTCCTAGCTACCTTTGAACTAACCAGTCCTCCAACAGCCTCTCTCATCTGCATGTGGCTTCACTGCTCCAACACTCTCTCCATCCAATATAGTGGATGCTTGGTGTATCTATCAGTCAGCAAATGTTCTGGTAATGTCATGTAACAAACTACACCAAAGCTCGGTGGCTTAGATCTTAACTGTCCCTGGTCAGCTGGGCTTCAGTAGGTCTAACTTTGGTTCATTTCATCTTGATTTCAAAGTTTGAATTGGTACAACTATGTTCCATGCAAGGCATGCTGGCAAATGTTTAACCACTGGCTCCTGGGTGGAGGTGGGGTCATGGCATCCTTTTGTCTCTTTTGCCAATTTATTTTATATTTTTAAAGATTTTTTTGATATAGATCATTTTCAGAGTCTTTACTGAATGTGTTACAATATTGTTCCTGCTTTATGCTTTCGTCTTTTTGGCTGCAAGACATGTGGGATCTTAGCTCACCCAACCAGGGATCAAAACTGGATCCCCTGCATTGGAGGTTTTAAGCACTTAACCACCGGGAAGTCCTCTCTTCTGGCAGTTTCTGTGGTGTTAATACTCTCACTGATTTAGAGCTAATATTGTGACATCACTGAGTGCAGAGTTGGGAAGAGATATGGAGGGGCGGGCCATTGTACACTCAGTGCATTCGAGCTGCTGTCACAGAATATCTCAGCGACATTTCTTTCTCACAGTCCTGGAGGCCGGAAGTCCAAGATCCGGGTGTTGACAGATTCAGTGTCTGGTGAGGGCCCGATTGGCTACCTTGGTGTCTCAATGATAAAGAGTCCGCCTGCCAATGCAGGAGACACAGAAGAGGTAGGTTTGATCCCTGGATCAGGAAGATCCTCTGGAAAAGGAAATGGCAACCCACTCCAGTATTCTTGCCTGCGAAATCCCATGGACAGAGGAGATCTATAGTCCATGGGGTCGCAAAAAGCTAGACACAACTGAAGTGACTTAGCATGCACTGAGATATGTTTAATAAAGTCACTTTCCATGCTGTTTCTCCTTTACTCTCACACTACTGACACCAAATGTATGGGGTTTTTTCCCACAGCAAGCAGTTCTCCATGACATCAGCTCAGAGGTCTACCATTGCACTCAGTTCTGACACTCTCTATCTGGAGATGGCATCAGACCCCACAGGCTTAGAGCTCAGTCCCACACAACCGTCCCTACCCCCATACCCACCAGGGTTCTTGGCCTCCTTAATGAATCAATGTGTCCAGTAGCTCAGTCATGTCTGATTCTTTGCGACCCCATAGACTGCAGCATGCCTGGCTTCCCTGTCCTTCACCATCTCCTGGAGCTTGCTCAAACTCACGTCCACTGAGTCAGTGGTGCCATCCAACCATCTCTTCTCTGTCATCCCCTTCTCTTTCCACCTTAAATCTTTCCCAGCACCAGAGTCTTTTCTGGAGAGTCGACTCTTGGCATCAGGTGGCCAAAGTATTGGAGCTTCAGCTTCAGCATCAGTCCTTTCAATAGAAATCAATAGAAATGAATAGAGGCCAGACAAGAAATTCAGGCAAGACTTCACTAGGGGACTTCTCTGGTGGTCCAGTGGTTAAGAACCTGCCTCCCATCGCAGAGGACATTAGTTTGATCCCTGGTCTGGAAAGATTCTGAATGCCGCAGGGCAACTAAGCCTGTGCACCACCACAGCTGAAGCCCCCTGGCCCTAGAGTCTGTGCTCTGCAGCAAGAGAAGCCACTGCAAGGAGAAGACCACAAACTGAAACTAGAGAGTAGCCCCTACTCCTTGCAACTGTAGAAAATGCCAAGAAGTAACGAAGACCCGGTGCAACCAAGAATAAATAGAAAATGAAAAAAATTTAAAGGCTTTATTGGGGTGGCTCCCTTGCTGGCTGCAGGAATGAGTGAAAACAAGTAACAGGTTCCCTGGCTTGTTCCCCAACGGAGGTGGCAAGCGTGTTCCTTATCTGGGGCGAGGCGTATGCAAGGGTCGGGCTAGAGGTGCCCACCCCTCTGTGGTGTTGAGTGCAGTACCCTGCTTTTGCGCTCAGCTCTTCAGAAATGGCAGTTGGGTGTTTTGTCTTTGTATCTTTTGGTCCAGAATTTGCTCCAACGGTCCGTTCACTCAGTTCGGTCCGTTCACTCAGTTATTTTTAGTCCCATATAGTTTCTTTGTATTTTGTAGCTGGAGGAGAGGTGGGTCCAGGTGCAGGCTTTGTGACAAAGGGTCCCAGGTCCCAGGCTTGTCTCAGATGTCAAACAGTGGTCCAGGTTGTCTCCTGTGCTTCCAACCAACTGGCTGGAGAAGGAGGTTGCCAGGACCCTCTCCTCAGGTGCAATTCATTGTTAGAGCCACTCACAGAACTCAGAGAGACAGCTTCCTTAAAAGTTACTGATTTATTATAAAACAGAGGTCCCTAACCTTTGGGTTCTAATACCTGATGATCTGAGGTGGAGTTGATGTAATAAGGATAAAGATAAAATGCACAATAAATGTCATGCATTTGAATCACTTTGGAACAACCCTTCTTCCCGGGGTCTGTGGAAAAAACTGTCTTCCAGGAAATTGGTCCTTTGAGCCAAAAAGGGTGGGGACTGCTTTTATCAAGGGACGTGATAAAGGATGCAGATGAACCTCCAGATGAAGAGATGCCTAGGGCGAGGTATGTGGGAAGGGACACAGAACTCATGTTCTCTCTGCAAGCCCCTCTACGTGTTCACCAGCTGAGGATCTTCTGCACTTCTTTAGTGGTCCAGTGGTTAAGACTCTGCACTTCCACTGCAAAGGGCACAGATTCAATACATGGTTGGGGAACTAAGATCCTCCAAAAACAAATTTAAAAAACTCTCCCCGAGCCCTGTAGTTTAGAGATTTTTATGGAGGCTTCATCATCACATAGGCACAATCCATTATTAATTCCATCTCCACTCTTCTCCCCTACCTGGAGGATGGTGGTGAAGCTGAAAGTTTCAAGTTTCTAATCATGGTGTAGTTTTTCTGGTGACTACTTTCTAGCCAGAAGCCCATCTAAAGTCATCTAGAACAAAAGACTCTCCAGCCAACCAGGAAATTAAAAGGGACTTAAGAACTCTCACCAGAAACTGGAGGGCAAAGACTGTGTGTGTGTGTGTGTGTGTGTGTNCAAATACAGCGGTGCCTTCCCTGCCCTGAAGCCCTCTGCAAGCGCACCAGTGCGGCCACGGCGGCGAGAACGCGGGGCCCGCCAGCGGGGCACCCCACACCGCAAGGCGGCAGACCAAGGCACAGATCTGCGTCCCAGCACGTACAGCGGGTGTGTGACCGAGGGATCCACTGGCTTGATCACAGGCCTCATGGTTCCAAAGCAGCCACTGGGCTGAACGGTGGGGTGGCCTGATGAAGGCGTCCCTGGTGGCACAGGGGTAAAGAACCCGACCGCCAATGCAGAAGACGCGGGAGACGTGGCTGAGATCTCTGGGTCGTTAAGATCCTCTGGAGAAAGAAATGGCAACCCACTCCAGGCTGGAAATCCCATGGACAGAGGAGCCCGGGGGCGACACTCCATGGGGTCACAAAAGAGTCGGTAAAGGCTCAGGTATGGCCTCAGCGTGAGAAAAACCACCTGCTCCGCCAGCAACACCTCGATTCATGCTCCATCCCTGGGGTTTCTACACGCAGACTGGTTTCCTTTCAGTGTCGGGCAGCAGGGTCAATGTCAGCACGGTCATCGTGACTTAGTGTCGTTTCTTCTCGGCCCGTTCATCAGTCTGCGCACCAGAGGCAGGACACATATGAATTTGTGTGTACATACACAGATACGCAGGAGATGTGGGTTCAATCCCTGGGTCAGGAAGATCCCCTGGAGGACGAAATGGCAACCCACCCCAGTATTCTTGCCTGGGACCCATGGACAGAGGAGCCTGGCAGGCTGTAGTCCATGGGACTGCAAAGAGTCAGACACGACTGAGCGCACACACACAAATATAAACACACGTCAGTTCGGTTCCGTTCAGTCGCTCAGTCGTCTCCGACTCTTTGCGACCCCGTGGACTGCAGCACACGAGGCCTCCCTGTCCATCAGCAACTCCCAGAGTTCACTCAAACTCACATCCATGGAGCTGGTGATGCCATCCTAGCCATCTCATCCTCTGTTGTCCCCTTCTCCTCCCGCCCTCAATCTTTCCCAGCATCAGGGTCTTCCAATAAGTCGGTTCTTCACATCAGGTGGCCAAAGTATTGGAGTTTCAGCTTCAGCATCAGTCCTTCCAATGAATATTCCGGACTGATCTCCTTTAGGATGTACTGGTTTGATCTCCTGGCAGCCCAGGGAACTCTCAAGAGTCTTTTCCAACATCACAGTTAAAAAGCATCCATTCTTCGGTGCTCAGCTTTCTTTATAGTCCAACTCTCACATCCATACATGACCACTGGAAAAACCATAGCTTTGACGAGATGGACATGCACCCCTGCATTTGCTCCTTCCTCTAATACCTCTAAAAGAGTGTCAAGACAGCTTGCTGCGCACTACCGGATGCTCCTCAGTTTAAGAGTGGTGAAATTTGCCCACAGCTCCCCAGCAGAATGGCGCTTCTGTCTCATTTGCCAACAGAGCGTCGCGTAAGTGTGCCGGAACCAGGCTCTGGCAGAAGACCACCCTCCCCACTGCCGCCCCCCGGGGCTGGGGTCGGGGCCACCCCTCAAGCCCTCAAATCACACAGAGGAGGGGACATACCCAAGGAGAACGGGGCTTCTTACAGGAAGAAGGCAGGGTGGCGACAAAGCGTGGCTATCAGAGCAGCCCCTGCCTGCATCTGCTGCATCAACCTGCAATCCGCACAGCGAACGGGCTGAAGCCTCTGAAATGAGGGAGCGTGTTCTCCGTGCGTCACATGCACAGTTTTCCAGGGAGAGGATGCACAGTGATCATCCGCCCTCAGCAGGCTCATGGACCCGAGAGAATTTTACAACCGTTTTCCTTTTAAAGGAGCACAATCCTTCATCTTAAATTTACAGAGCACTAGGGCATGCGTTCCAGAAACACATGCCCTAACTCAGAAGATGCAAATGTCTCCCTGGCTTCACTTACCGGCTCCTAGGGCAGGAACCAGAAAACTGCTCGGCCTTCGTCAGACTACACTCGTCTCAAAGTGACTCCTCCTTGAATTCGTCCCGAGAGACTGATTTTCCCGGCTTCTGGGGTAATTGTTGTTTTTTAGTCACTAAGTCATGTCCGACTCTTTGCGACCCCGTGTACTGTAGCCCTCCAGGCTCCTCCGTCCATGGGATTTCTCAGGCAAGAATACTGAACTGGATTGCCATTTCCTCCTCCAGGGTATCTTCCCCACCAAGGGACTGAACCTGCATCTCCTGCTTGGCAGGCAGATTCTTCACCACTGAGCCACCTGGGAAGCCTTGGGGTGTTAAATCCTGAGCAAATCTGCCCTGTGGCCTGTTCAACACTCATTCTTCTAAAGGAAAAAGGGGATCGAGGCGGGTGTCTACAAAGGGATGAAAGAAATAGGACTGCAAATTCTCATGAAGAAGAAGACAATCTGTGGCTTAAAAGTCAAAGAACCAAAGTCAAGGTGTGACGTTGGGCAGAAACCAACACGACACTGCAAAGCAATTGCGCTTCAATTAAAAGTGAATTTAAAACATATTTACGATATCCTCCCAACTCAGCATAAAAAAAGTAAAGGCAGCTTGTCCGTTGGACTGTGTTTTCAGGGTTTTCTACCATTGGCCCCAAATGTGCTGTTCAGAGTCCTAGCTGCACAACCATCAATTGGGTCAGCTGTGGGGACGGAAGGAGATGGAGCGTCTGGAGCTTTCATCTTCCAGCGCTCCCTCAGCTGTTCCATTTCTCTATCTCAAAAGGCTTCACAAATACAAAGGCATCGGCAGCAGCCACTGCGGGGAGTGGGGGTGGGGGCATTATGAAGCCTGTGCCCTTGGGTGTGGCTGTGACATTTTTGCCAGGCAGACAACTGCTGTGCAGACAGAGGTGAAATTATAGAATCCAGATTCACCCTGTAGCCCCCTCGGCCGCAGGGGGGCCCTCTAAACTGACCGTCCGGAACGGGACACTTTGGAGAATGGAAGAGGACACTGTTGAGGATGAAACCAAGGCAAGTGATGTGAGGACGGGCAGCCCCGCTAGTCAGGGGCACGGCCTCCTGCTGGGCTGTGCCTGATAACACTCCTCTCCTCTGCTTTGGCCTGCGTCCTTCATCCAGCGCTTGGCATGTAGCTGACATTGCGTTAAACATACACATCGCCATTCCCTTCTCCAGGGGATCTTCCTGCCCCAGGGATCAAACCTGGGTCTCCGGCATTGCAGGCAGATTCCTTACCTTCTGAGCCACCAGGGAAAGCCCCATTAAACATCACAGAGGATGCAAACCAGCACCTCAAATCCCAGAGCATAGCATGACACACCGCAACCCGGAACGTCTGCTCGCAGGAGCCGTCCGGCTTCACTGCAACACGACTCTGGCTGTCTTTGAGCGACAGCCACGCTGGAAGCTTTGCCATTGAAGCTGACTGACATTCACTCTGACTGAGGCAGAAGAGCATGTGCATGCTTTGGTCTTTAAATCTTTGATCAGAATATACCCGAGTGACTCACTGCACTATTTTGGTCCTGGGAATCAAGCTGCAGTGGGTCTTGCTGCAATCAACAGATACCAGGGTGGACAGAGGACCTCCTAGGAAACCACCAGAACATGTGCGGAGACCAGGGAATCCTGCAGACCTGATGGGGCAGGCACCACTTGAAAACCTCTTGAGCCCTGATCATATTTCTGTATGTTAAGTCATCTCCAAATCCTCTCCAGGGTCAACAATCATTTATGTACAATAACCCCTCTTCTCCAAGTCCTCTTGGCTAAGACAACATCTCAAAATATAGGACTCTGGGTTTCTAGCCTCTTCAACACTGGCCAAGATAAAAAGTAAAATCAAATTTTAAAAGATATCTTACCAAGGANTTTGGCTGCACCAGGTCATAATTGCATCATGTGGAATCTAGTTCCCTAACCAGAGTTTGGGAGCATCTAGTTCCCTGCATTGGGAGCTCGGAGTCTTAGTCACTGGACCACCAGGAAAATCTCTGCTCCTGCCTTTGAAGGTTGGAGTCCCAAAGGTTGTGTCTGGTTTGTGTCTGGTGAGTGATTAGACACCTCCAAGCCCCAGAGACACCAGTTAGGCTGCCTGGAGCCCCTGGTGGCTGCAGAGGGGATCCCAGCGAAGAGTTCATCATCTTGCATCACCCATGGTACCTGTAACCACGGGCACCAGGCAGGTCTGCTGGGACGACACAGAGAGCAGGCAACTCCTGTCACGGCTGCGGTGTGAGTTGGGCTGCCAGGGAGGCGATTAAGGGGCCTCAAGGGGCCTGTTCACAGCTGAGGCTCCACCGGGAGCTCAGCGATGAGATCCTGAGCTTTAGTCTCACTAGTCGTAACCTGGGGTTGTTGTATTCCCTGTTGGCCTCATCTCATGGGGAGAAGAAAAGGCAGCGCTGACAGGAAAAAAAAAGAAGGAAGGGCAAAGATGTTAATTATATTGACTTTAATAATGACAATAGGACTTCCCTGGTGGAAGCATTGAGTCCAGGCTTCCACTGCAGGGGGCCCAGGTTCGATCCCAGGTTGGTGAACTAAGATCCTACATGTTGAGCTTCAAAAAATAAAAACAAAGAGGTTAAGCTCAAGTTGGGATGAGGATACAAGGTCCTGTTTCCTTGGAAACTACCAAATGGAATGTTGTGTCTAGACATCCTTTACTTGAAACTCTATATCTGGGCTGGAAATCCAGGCTGCTCCTCTGGTCAAAGTGACCTACAGGGGGTTCACACCCTCCAAGAAGTAGTAAGATGTTGCATTGTCATCAGCGGGACTCAAAATAGTGACAAGAGTCTATAATTTTAGAGAACAAGGTGGTCCCGCCCTGTATTCTCATGTGGTTTGTTGTCGTTCAGTGGCTAAGTCAGGTCTGAGTCTTTGTGACCCCATAGACTGTAGAACACCAGGCTCTTCTGTCCATGCAATTCTCCAGGCAAGAATACTGGAATGGGTTACCATTGCCTTCTCCAGGGAATCTTCCTGACCCAGGGACAGAACCAAGGTCTCCTGCATTGCAGGTGGATTTTTTATTGTCTGAGCCACCAGGGAAAACCAGGAAAAAGTGTGCGGAAGAGTAGATTTATGTTGGAGAAACCTGATAAACATACCTCAGCCAGGTGATCAACACCAGCATCCACTGTGACTAGTCGTATGAATGGCATGGATAACTGATATCATGCTGAGAAGGGCTTTTCGTCACTACGGTGTCCTCCTTCCTAAAATCTCATCACCTTGGTCTATTCATAAGAAAAACACCAGACAAGCCACCATTGAGGGATATTCCAGAAATTTTCCAACAAGCACTCTGTAAAACTGTCAGAGTCATCAAAAACAAGAATTTCTGAGAAACTGTGTTAGCCAAGAGGTTCTTAAGAGGATGAATGGGGCAACTAACTGTCATGTGGTAACCTGGGTGGGAACCTGAGACAGAAAAAAGACACAGAATTGGAAAATCCACAGAGACAGAGAGTAAAACCTAGAATAGTGTGTACCAGGGGCTGGGAGAGTGAATGGTTCGTGAGGCCAGAGTTGCAGTTTGGGAAATTGAGAAAGTTTTGGAAGGAGATGGTGAAGATGTTTTCACAACACTGTGAATGTATTGAGTATGACTGAATCACTTTAAATGGTCAAAATGGTAAATTTTATATTATGTGTAGTTTACCACATTAAAAAAAAAACACATCTGGAAATGCCAAGAGTCCTATAAGGTTGACCATATGGCTTCTGGAAGATCCCATAAGTTCAAAATAGCAGAAGAGAATTTGCTTTTTTGTATGTTTCCTTTGTTTTTAATCAGCTTGCTCAAACCAACTGATATAATTTGAGGCCCAAATCTGGATACATTTTTTAAAAAATTATTTTTTGGCTGTACCATGCAGCATGTAGGATCTTAGTTTCTCAACCAGGGATTGAACCCATGCCCCCTACCGGGGAAGCACAGAGTCTTGACCACAAGGGAAGTCCCATACCTGGACACTTGAAAACTTTGTGTTAGTCTTTCAGTCATGTCCAACTCTTTGTGACCTCACAGACTGTAACCCACCAGGCTCCACTGTCCGTGGAATTCTCCAGGCAAGAATACTGTAGTAAGTAGCCATTCCTTTCTCCAGGGGATCTTATCCATCCAGGGATCAAACCCAGGTCTCCTGCATTGCAGGCAAAGTCTTTACCTTCTGAGCCACCAAGGAAGATAATTCCTAAGAAATGTGTTAGTAAAAGGGAGAGTTTCCTTTAATCACAGACCTCCCCTATTGCACATCCATCGGGAGTCTCTGGGTGTGAAAATATTGAGAAGTTCCAGGAACAACCCAAGCTCTTGGGCTGCCCTAGAACTCAAGGATGACCCCCAGCTTGAGACCAAGTAAGAACTTGGAAATAGGGAGACCTGGGTGTAGTTAGCAAGACATACTAGGAGCTAGAACCTCAGAAACCCAAACTTCTGGCCAAGAGAGACAAGCTGGGGGAGGGGGGGGCAGGAAAAGAGGGTGTTTCAGTACCACGGAGAGCGCTGAGCTGCCCAGAGGGAGCCCAGAATCCAGATTCTGCTGAAATGGGGGGAACGCAGCAGTGTAGACCAGGGGGCAGAGGAGGTGCAGTCTCAGCCCCCAGGGACTTTGTGGTGGGTGTAGAGTGCCCTGAAAGGGCTCCACCTTTTACTTGGTGAGAGATGGGGTTTCTGCTTTTCTAAACTCTGCGTTCAGCCCTCCATTGCCTTCCTCCTGCCCACAGGCACTTGGGACCCTGCTCATCACAGCCCTGGTGACTGGCATGGAGTTAGACAGACCAGGCCAACCACAGACCAGCTCCCTGTGACTCAAGCAAGTCACTGGATCTATTACAGGAAGGGGAACCCCTTCCAGGGCCCGAGAGTGGGCTCTTGTCTAACACGTGGAAATGAATTGTCCAAGGAGACAAACGTGCTGACAAAGCGAGAGATTTTATTGGGAAGTGGTGCCCGGGTGGAAAGCAGCAGGGTGAAGGAACCCAGGAGAATTGCTCTGCCACGTGGCTTGCAGATCAGGTTTTATGGTGATGGGATTAGTTTCCGGGTTGTCTTTGGCCAAGCATTCTGACTCAGGGTCCTTCCAGGTGGCATACATATTGCTCAGCCATGATGGATGCCAGCGAGAAGGATTCTGGGAGATGGTCAGGTCTGTGGCATCTCCTTTTGACCTTTCCCAAATTCTTCTGGGTTTTGGTGGCTTATTAGTTTTGTGTTCCTTACCAGGACCTCCTGTCATAAAATAACTCATGCAAATGGTTACTATGGTGCCCGGCCAGGGTGGGCAATTTCAGTCAGTATATTTCCCCTAACAGAACCATCAAGCTTCCATTTTTGTTTTCTCATCTGCAAAATGAGATGTTTATAAAGTATGGTGGAGTAGGAAATGGCAACCCACTCCAGTATTCTTGCCTGGAAAATCTCGTGGATAAAAGAGCCTGGCGGGCTATAGTCCATGGGATCGCAAAGAGTTGAACATGACTGAGCATGCATGCATGCATAAAGTATGTGTGCTGGTAAAAGGTCCTCCCCCTCAAAGATGCCCACATCTTCGTCCCCAGAACATGTGAATATGTTAGGATAAAAAGGAACCAAGTAAACAACAAGGTCCTACTGTATATCACAGGGAACCATATTCAATATCCTGTGATAAACCATAATGGAAAAGAACATGAAAGAGTATATATATATATATATATATATGAGAAACAGACTCATGGACTTAGAGAATGAACTTGTGATGAACTTATGGTAGCAGGGGGTAAAAATGGGGGGAAGAAATAATTAGAGAGTTTGGGATAGACAGGTACACATTGCTATATTTAGAACGGATAAGCAACAAGGTCCTACTGTATTGCACCAGGAACTTTGCTCAATGTTATGAGCAGCCTTGATGGGAGAGGAGTTTGCAGGGAGAATGGAAACAGATATATACATGGCTGAGTCCTTTTGCTGTTCTCCTGAAACTACCACAACATTGTTAATTGGCTATACTCCAATATGAAATAAAAAGAATACATATATGTGTATAACTGTGTCACTTTGCTGTACAGCAGAAATTAACACTTTGTAAATAAACTATACTTCAATAAAAAATTTTTTAAAAAGAATTTAGATTATAAGTATTAAGACTTCCTATTTTAAGATAACTCATTCAAGTGGTTATTATGATGCCTGGCCAGGACAGGTGGTTTCCATCAGCGTCTCCCTTAACACACCCGGAGACTGTAAAGTAGGCCTTGAAGATCTGGCAGTGCCATCATTTCCCTTTGGAGGTAAATTTGGTGAATTCACCGAGATTTCCCAGAGCACCTGGTGACAAGAAGTCATCCTCAGTGTGCCAGTCTTTGCCAAGAAAAAAAAATGTTGCATTTCTGGGTCTTGTCAGACCCCGATGGTAAAGACCATCAGAGGAACTGTCTAGCTGAGTCCAGTCCAAATTGTTGGTTGACAGAACAAGTAACATATTAAGGGGTGGTTGTTCTAAGCCACTAAGTTTTTGCTTTTTAATATATTTATTTAGTTGGCTGCACTGAGTCTTAGTTGTGGCATTCAGGATCTAGTTCCCTGACGAAGGATCGAACCCCGGGCCCCTTGCATTGGAATCACAGAGTCTCAATCACTGGATCAACAGAGAAGTCCCTAAGCCACTAAGTTTTGAGGTGGTTTGTATGTAGCAACAGATAACTGGTGTGCATGGTCAAGACCAGGGTCAGTCAAGAAGGGGTATATGTGTTGAGAACTCTATTGGGAGACCCAGAAAACACTCATGGCACAGCATGAGGTACACATGGTCCTCTTGTTGGGACAGACTCAAATATCTGGGGACAGCAATCTGCTCTTACTTTCCAGGGACAGTGTGTGGTGTGTTTCCTGTAAGTCAGAAAGAGACCATTATACACAAGTACATTGTATGTACATGTGTGTGTGTGCATACAAATATGATCTTCTACATATTCCTCAGCATCTGGACTTTTTCTTGTACTCTGTTGTGTCCATTTATCTCCATGAGGACATCTGTCTAAAGTTACATCTGCTGGATGACTTTTGACTTGGCACACAGACTTGTCACCATCCTTCCCTGCCGAGACAGATGTGTCCGTGCTCCCAGTCTTGCCAAGAATGAGTTTGCTGACTCCAGGACCAAGCAAACGAGGTGTCAGGAATGCAGCAAGAGCACGCTTGGAGGCTTCTATTAATAGATTGACTGCAAAGCTGGTATTATGATTGTGTTTGCTATTGCTGCTTTTCTTCTAATCGTGTTAAAATATACATAAATATGGTGGTGGCTGGTGGCTCAGTGGTAAAGAATCTGCCTGGCATGCAGGAGACAAGGGTTCAATCCTTGGGTTGGGAAGATCTCCTGGAGAAGGGAATGGCAAACCACTCCAGTATTCCTGCCTGGTAAATCCCCTGGACAGAGGAGCCTGGAGGGCTACAATCCATGGGGTTACAAAAAAACTGGACATGACTTAGTGACTAAAACAACAACAAATACACACAAAAAGGACACAGATTACCAAGTGACCAGTTTAATAAATTTATTTCTAAACAAACCAACTGAGGAAAAGAATACCTGATCAATCTTCCTCAAAGCTTTCAAGGTATCAAAACTCAGAAAAGTCTGAGAGACTGTCATATCCCAGAGGAGACTGGGAGAGAAAAAGAACTTTCAGGGAAAACTAGGGAAATTCTAGCAAAGTCTGCTGCTGCTGCTGTCGCTGCTGGACTTAAGTTAATAATAATGTATCTATCTTGATTCTTCAGTTGGTACAAACATATCATACTAATGTAATGTGCTGGAAATAGGGGTCCAGGGGCATGCTGTACCTTCCGTACAGATCTTTTCAACATTTTTGTCAATCTAAGCTATTCTAAAATCAAGTGAGTACTAAACAGAGATAAGAATGTTACTTCCTCGATTTGAACATGCCTGAGTATATTTTCATGATCACGTTTTTGCTTTCTGGGTGTGTCTTGCCATTAGTAGCTAATGAGAACTGCCAGCCCTGGGAAGGTATGGATGGTCTGCTGGTGGCTTGTCCTGGACCTGAAGACCACGGTTGTGGCAAGAAAGTCTGCAGCCTTGGGCAGCAATGAGAACCGTGGGAGAGGAAGGGCCCAGTCACTTAGGAACTAAATCTATCAATAAAGCTATTTTTTTTCTTTTCCATCATGGTTTGTCACAGGATATTGAATATAGTTCCCTGTGCTATACAGTAGGACTTTGTTGTTTATCCACTTTATATATTCTAGGAAGATTCATTTATGTGTGCTCAGTCATATCTGATTCTTTTGTAACCCCTTGGACTGTAGGGCCTCCCAAGTGGCGCTAGTGGTAAGAACCTGCCTATCAATGCAGGAGACAATAAGAGACATGGGTTTGATCCCTGGATTGGGAAGATCCCCTGGTGAAGGGCATGGCAACCCACTCCAGTCAGTATTCGGATCCCAGGGAGTGAGGAGCCTGGCTGTCTTTGGTTCATAGTGTCGTGAAGAGTTGGACACGATTGAAGTTACTTAGCACACACCCACGTGGACTATGTAGCCTGCTAGGCTCCTCTGCCCATGGAGTTTTCCAGGCAAGAATACTAGAGTGGATTGCCATGTCCTTCTCCAGAGTATTTTCCCGACCCAGGGATCAAACCTATGTCTTCTGCTTTGGCAGGTGGATTCTTTACCACTAGCGCCAATACAATAGTTTGCATCTGCTAATCCCAAACTCCCAACCCTTCCCTTCCCCAACCCTTACCCCATGGCCAACCACAAGTCCATTCCCTACGTCTGTGAGTCTGTTTCTATTTTGTAGATAAGTTCATTTGTGTCATATTTTAGATTCCCTATGTAAGTGGTATCATATTGTATCTGTCTTTCTCTTTCTAACTTACTTTGATTTTAGTATGACCATATCTGGTTCCATCCATGTTGCTACAAATGGCATTATTTCATTCTTGTTGATGGCTGAGTAGTATTCCATTGTATAGCCATACCATATGTTCTTTATCCATACCTGTCAATGGACATTTAGGTTGTTTCCATGCCTTGCCTATTGTGAATAGTGTTACTATGATTATTAGTATTCTTTTCAAATTAAAGTTTTGTCTTCATATATGCCCAGGAATGGGGTTGCTAGATCATACGATAGTCCTCTGTTCTCTGTACTTCTTACATCAGCAAGCTTCACTCCAGTCCTCACTCTCAATATCACCTCCGGGATAGCCAACCTGCAAAAGAGGCCTTGACAAGAGAGAGTGACTCAGGGAAAAGCTAACTGCCCTAGGAAGTGATTGGTGCTATCACCCCTGGGCACACAGACTTGGGGTTTCATCCCCAGTGCTCATCTCGGATCTCCTGCCTGCCCTACACTAGGCCACCTCAGGACACAGAGGTGACCTGGATAGAGTCCCTGCCTGAGCAGGAATCTGGGGGCACCAGCAGGTCAGAATAATGTTAGTGCAGGGTCTCCCCCGTGAGACTTCAACATTCGGGGCAGATCAGCCTCTGTGGGGGGAGCCCTGGGCACTGTGGGGGGCTGAACATCACCCCTGGCCCCCACCTAGTTGACTCCAGGAGCCCCTCCCCACTCCAGTTGTGACAATCACAGATTTTTCCCAGACATCATCAAAGAACTGGGTGGGGTGGGGGCAGGATGGCCCTGGGTGAGAACAGGTGTGTTGAAGCCGCCAGCCTGGCTGCGGGCAGAGCCTGCCCCTGTCCCATCAGTGCCTGCATTTAGAACTGCCCTTTCACTTCCCTTCCCACCTCCCCCTTCCCGTCAGTGGTCTCTGAGACATCAGTCCCATATAAAAAGCCACATCTTTTCAGTTTACTCTTTGCTTCCCTCTCTAGAACTAAAAGGAGATCCAACCAGTCCATCCCAAAGGAGATCAGTCCTGGGTGTTCATTGGAAGGACTGATATTGAAGCTGAAACTTCAGTACTTTGGCCACCTGATGCGAAGAGCTGACTCATTTGAAAAGACCCTGATGCTGGGAAAGATTGAGGCCAGGAGGAGAATGGGACGACAGAGGATGAGATGGTTGGATGGCATCACCGACTCAATGGACATGGGTTTGGATGGACTTCAGGTGTTGGTGATGGACAGGGAGGCCTGGTGTGCTGTGGTTCATGGGGTCGCAAAGAGTCAGACATGCCTGAGCTGAACTAGAACTGAAACTGTCTACCTGAGATTGGGACTTGAATCCATGTAACAGGATTAGAACCCATGTGCCAGGGCTTGAACCCAGCCAAAGGCCAATATGGAACTCAAACTCACCTGGCTGGGACTCAAACGCAGCCAAAACCCACAGTATTCCAACCAAGATCACACACATGGTTTGAGGACCTAATGAAGCTCAGGTTCCTTATGTCTTATCGCAGAAAGAATTCAGTAAGAGAAAAAGTGATGGGTAAGAAGTGGATTTATTCAGAGAGGAACACACTCCACAGAGTGTGGGCTGTTCCAGAGGGCAAGTGCGGCCTTGCAAGACACTGTGGTTAGCTTTTATGGGATGAGTGCTTTCACAGGTTAATGAGTGGGAGGATTATTCGAATAATCTGAGGGAAGAGGTGAAGATTTCTAGGAATTGGGCCACAGCCCACTTTTTGGTCTTTGATAGTTGACCATCCAACTCATGGCACCTCTGGGTGTGTCTTTTGGCTTGCTGAGGTGTTACAATGTGTAATGAGGATTAAGGTTTAATCCAAGTTGACTTATCTGCCATCTTGGACCCATTTGATTCTAATCAGCTTATATTGCGTCCTTGGTAAAGGTTGTGCCCTACCTCCCTCCCCTCCTGTTTCAAAATGTGAACTTTTTTTTTTAACTAATTAAAAAAAATTTCCACTTATTTATTTATTGGCTACACTGGATCTTTGTTGCTGCACACAGGCAGTCTCAGGTTGTGACAAACTGGGGCTACTCTTCATTGTGGTGGGAGGGCTTCTCATTGCAGTGGCTTCTCTTGTTTCCAAGCACGGGCTCAGGGAAGTGCGGGCTTCAGTATTTGTGGCGTATGGGCTTAGTTGCTTCATGGTGTGTGGGATCTTCCTGTCCAGGGATTGAACCCACGTTACCAGCACTGGAGGGCACATTCTTATCCACTGCACCAGCAGAGAAGTCGCTAGAATGTGAGCTGTTTGAGAATGGGGGTCCTGTTACATTCCCAGCAACAGTCTGCTGTGTATGAGTGAGGTAGAAATTGCTAGGCAGTAAGTGTAGGACTCTGAGACCTAGGTCTTGTTTTCAGTAAACATCTCACTCCATTCAGATCAATTCAGATCAGTCGCTCAGTCTTGTCTGACTCTTTGCGACCCCATGAATTGCAGCACGCCAGGTCTCCCTGTCCATCACCAACTCCCGGAATTCACTCAAACTCATGTTCATCAAGTCGGTGATGCCATCCAGCCATCTCATCCTCTGTCGTCCCCTTCTCCTCCTGCCCCCAATCCTTCCCAGCATCAGAGTCTTTTCCAATGAGTCAACTCTTTCAATGAGGTGGCCAAAGTACTGGAGTTTGACCTTTAGCATCATTCCTTCCAAAGAACACCCAGGGCTGATCTCCTTTAGAATGGACTGGTTGGATCTCCTTGCAGTCCAAGGGACTCTCAAGAGTCTTCTCTAACACCACAGTTCAAACGCATCAATTCTTCGGCACTCAGCTTTTTTCACAGTCCATCTCTCACATCCATACATGATCACTGGGAAAAACCATAGCCTTGACTAGATGGACCTTTGTTGGCAAAGTAATGTCTCTGCTTTTGAATATACTATCTAGGTTGGTCAT
This sequence comes from Neotragus pygmaeus, assembly GCA_006410875.1. Classification (NCBI taxonomy): domain Eukaryota; kingdom Metazoa; phylum Chordata; class Mammalia; order Artiodactyla; family Bovidae; genus Neotragus; species Neotragus pygmaeus. The sequence continues at coordinate 59,312 of SJYV01010802.1, read as the reverse complement.
AACTTTCCTTCCAAGATGTAAGCGTCTTTTAATTTCA
>SJYV01010802.1:23766-59193 GCA_006410875.1 Neotragus pygmaeus | reverse complement strand
ATATGTATTATTTATTTGGCTGTGCTGAGTCTTACTTGCAGCATAAGGGATCTTTGATCTTCATGGTGACATGCAGGATCTTAAGTTTTGGTATTTGGGATCTAGTTCCCCAACAAGGGCCCGAACCCCAGCCCCCCCAGCATTGGGAGCACAGTCTTAGCCATTGGACCACCAGGGAAGTCCCATTGCTGTTATTTTAAAAGACTATTTTGGCTCTTCTAGATTCTTTGCCCTTGTATGTCAGTTTGAGAATTGGTTTGTCTGTTTCTCAAAAAAAAGCCTAACTGAACCTTTTTAGAGGAATCACTTTGCAGTTTAGTTTGAGAAGGTTTAACAATATTTAGTCTTACGTTTCGTGAGTCTTTTTTGTTTGTTTGTGTATTTATTTATGTTGCCTTTAATTTTTGTCAGCAATGTTTTCTTGTTTTCAGTGTAGAAGTCAAGATCATTCTTAAGTATTTATGTTTGAGTGTTATTTTAAGTAACATATAAAACTTCTCTTGTTCTAAATTCTTTGTTGCTGGCATTTGTCAGTACAGTTGACCTGTATCCTGTGACCTTGCTGAACCCACACGAGTTCTGGTAGCTTCTCCATAAACTCTTCAGGTTGCCCCACGTACTGAATTGTGTGGCATCCCTCCATGAGGAGGGATGGTTTTGCTTCTTCCTTCCTGGCCTTTGTGCTGTTGGTTAGTTTTTCCTGCCGTGTGAACGCTGTCTAGGCCCTGTGGTAGAAGGCTGGAGGTCCCAGTCCTTCCCTGCCGCTGGGGTGTGGATGCCCTCCCAAGGAAAGCAGACGTGCTGGAGAGGCGCTCGCCAGAGGTAGCGGTCTCTGCTCCGAAGGCCCGGGTCGGGAAAGAGACTGATGACACGGGGACAGTGACTTGGGTTCCCTTGGGTCTGAGGGAGCTGGCACTGCCCAGCCAGCTCTGGGGATGGTGGGTGGGTCTCGCAGAGAGGAGAGCCAGACCCCTGACATGGGAGCTCTGGCCGCCCAGGGCTAGGGCCAGTGTGTGTCAGAGGGTCCCCGGGGCGGGTGGGCACGCACGGTGAGAGAACTGCCCCTCCCTGCTTTCCAACCCTTGGCCTCCTTGGGCCCTCCTGGCAGAGCCCACAGCAGCAAGGGGACAGCAGCTCCTCAGCCCTCCCTGCCCCTCCATCAGATGGCAGGTGGCTCTTGCCACTCCTGTTTTCCTGAAAGTTTTTATTGTGAATGGAAACGGATTTCATCCTGTGTGTCTTCTGCATGTATGGAGACAATTGTATGATTTTTTTTTTTCCTCCTGTATTCTTCTCTCAGTGATGTGAATTACAGTGACTGGTTTTAGAGTGTTAAACAACCTTCTGTTCCTGGGATAAACTCCATTGGAATAAGACGTGTTGCTGACTTCGGCTTACTAACATTTCTAGAGGAGTTTTGTGTCTGCACTTTTGAGGGATGCCAGGTTAGCAGCTGCATCTTTACGAGGCTTTGAGCTCTGGTTTTGGTCGTGTGGCAGCGCTGGCCTCCCCAAGCTGGAAAGGGTCAGCGTCACCACTTCTTCAGCGAATGGCAGGGTTCGCCGGCGAAGCTCTGTGGGCTGTGAGTCTCTTTCTGGGAGAAGGTCACGTCACGTTCTGTGCTTGGTGTCCCACTGTTCAGGTGTTCGGCTTCTTATGTCGGTTTTGGTAATTTGCATCTTTTACGGAATTTGTCCACTTCTCCTAAGTTGTTGAGTTTATTGGCATGCCATTTTTTTGTAATATCCCTTATTTTCCTTTTATTCTCTGTAAGCTCTGTCATGATGACTCGTCTTGCACAATTTTTCTCCAGATTATATCAGGATCCAGTCAGGGTTCCACCTTGGGATTAGCAGATTCCCCCTCCATCTCTTTTTCCCCACTGCAGTATTTTTTGTTTTCATTTTTTGTGGGGGTGATCTCGGTCCCCGTCCAGGCATTGGACCCTGGCCCTCAACAGTTAAGGTACCGAGTCCTAGCCGCTGGGCCACCAGAGAAGTCCGGCGGTTGAAGAAACCCTGCTGTTTGTCTTGGGATTAGTTCATTCTTCAAATAATCGTTCCCTTTTATTTCTGGTCGACACATTGCTTTTCAGACTCTCTGATTTAAGCTGATTGGTGTCCTAGACCCTGGAACACATTAAATCCATTGAGCTCCCTACGGCCAGTGTTGTTTAAACACGAAGCAACAGGAAACTTGTGTAATTTGTAAGGACAGCATCCTCCTAAGAACATGTCTTTACATTGTTTGTTTTGAAGTCACGCCCCCTCCTTCAGTCTTTCACATTTTGAGATGAGTACCCAGAATGTTTTGTTTTTGTATTTGCAGAGTCAACAGTGTTTAAGAACAGCATTGAGAGTAGAAGATAGAGCACTAATACTAGTTTCCTCTGCGTTTCAGATGGGTCTGTGAGGAAATCCCGGATCTCAAGCTTGCTATGGAGAATTACGTTTTAATTGACTACGATACCAAAAGGTAAGCGGAGTTGTGCCGGGGCTGCGTCTCCACTGGGGACGGGCTCCGTGTGTGTGGACACAGGCTAAATTTAGACCTTCCTCGACACTACAGGCTGATGGGAAGTTTCCTTTTAGACTTGGCCATAGCCAGCACGGAGTTATTTTGGTAGGAAATGTTTATCAAATATTGGCAGAGCCTGTCGGAGTGAGGACATAATTGGAAAGTGGGATCGGCGTGTGTAAAGCTGGAGTTGCTCTCTCCACGGCAGCGACTGCTGTTGCTGGCCTAGCTTCTCAAGCCTCGGCCCCCAGCTCCAGCCAGGTCTCATATGGTTTTGGGCGCTCCCTGCGGTTTCCTCAGGCACATCCTGGATCTCCTAGAAGAGTCCTGTGGGTGGGGAAGGGCGAGGCCGGGTCTGGAATGCCTGCCTGGAATTTCTTTCTGTTTTTCTTTGAGAGACTCTTCTGCCTCTTTCAGTTCTTGGCAGGCTCGCTTTGATCGCTTGCAGGCTGTGGGCCTAGGTGACTGCTCTTGACAGAGAAGGTAGCCCCAAGGGGCCTGCGGGCCCCTGTGCAGGCTGAGTGGTCTCACTCCTGTGTCTGGAGGACTTGCCAGAGTCAGTCAGCCCTAGTCCCTTCCTCTTGCTTCCCACCTCCTCCCGGTCCGATACTTGGCACAGGTGGCCGTTATGGGCTTAGGTGGCTGGGTGCATGTGTCAGCCCTGACCCCAGGGTGCAGGTGCCCGTGGACTCTTAACCCTGAACGTCGGTCTCGAGATCCACACGGTTCACATTTCCTGGTGGTCAAGGGCCGAGTGCCTGGCTCGAGCAGTGGAGTGTTGAGAGGTGCTTATGCTTCGAGGTGCTTGCGGGGGGCAGGGAGGGGGAGTTTCAAAGCTCTTAAGCAGACTGAAAGGATTCCGGGCTGGGAGAGGGCAGGCGCAGTCTGATGGCAACTCCCCGCCGCCCGCAACCCAAGCGACCTCAGAGTCCTGCCCAGAGCAGGGGTCTGTGAGGGCAGGGCTGGCATAGCGGGGCCCAGGTGCCAGGCTCCTCTGAGCCTCCATGTGTGTGCATTCTCCCAGGAGAAGGTATACCAGAGTGTAGTCAGGGACATGGAAGCTGGAGCACAAGGAAGGAATCTGGGAACTAGTGCGTGTTTTCTCCCTGAGGACAGCCAGACCGGAGTGTCGGCACTTGCCCTGGCTGCCCACTCCTGGCCTGTGTTCCCAGGGTCCCTTTTGGGCTGGCACTGGGCTGGACTCCTCCCCTGAGCATACAGGTAGCTCCTCCAGAATGGGTTTCCCACGTCATCATGTCAGCCTGCTCACGGCATATTAGAGCCGCATGTCCCCTCGCTGTCTGTCTGTGTGAGGTTTCACTGGCCTCTCCCACATCTGCTCTTTCCCATTATTGAGGTCTCTGGCTTTTTAGCTTCTGCTGTTATTCTTGGAGATTGATCGTGCCATGTGGTTACGGGTCCATTTAGATCCCTTTGCCTCTGTTAGAAAAGGAAGTGCACTTAAGCTCTTGGGGTCCATCCAGGGCCCAGGGTCAAGGGGTCTTGATGCAGGTTGAGAGAGGCTGTGGGTGGGTCTGTGACATGGCCCCCCCTGCCATGTCTCTGCATACATCTCAGGGGTCCCTGGGCTCTTGATGCTAACTGGGGAGCAGCTATCTTGCTGCCCAGCATGTGGGTGGCATTAGGAGACACGCCCCAAGTGGACCGCCCCCTCCTCCGTGCAGCACAGACACCGGGGTAGACCCCTCGTGCAGGGGCATCGGGTTGCTCAGTGCTGGGTACTGACAAACATGGATGCCCCAGATACCCTCTGGGAGAACCCGGGTTGGGGGCTTTCACTGCACACTCCCCCCTGGTGTGGGGAGAAGCTGGGTCGACGACTTCCTTGCTGAATCTCTGACGTGGACACTTGTATCTGGGCGAGTGTCAGCAGTTCACACTGTTAGGTAAATGGAAGCCACACCAGCAGGAAGGCAGGTGCTGACCTCTGTCTACAGGCGGGGTGTTGATTATTGTCCCCTGCCACCCGACTAGCAGAGATGGGAGCCCTCCCTGCCTGCAGTGGCCCTTGGCACCCAGCTGTCCCCCAGCCCTGGGGCAGTGTGACTTCCTGCATCTACAGGTGGGGGTGAGGCCGGCCTTGGTCTGCCTGCCTTGTTCTGTGAACAGCTCTGAAGCTCATTCCTCACCCGAGCCCTCAGGGCACAGTGAACTGAAGCTCTGCCCCATGGCCTCTGCCCCCTCCCCTGAGCCCTGGTGGCTTGTTCTGAGCCCAGCGGTGACCAGTGCCTTCCCTTGCTTGTTTTAGCTTTGAGAGTATGCAGAGGCTCTGTGACAAGTACAACCGGGCCATTGACAGCATCCACCAGCTGGTAGGTGGCCTTCACCCTCACCTCGGACCTGTCTCATCATCTCGGCCCCCTGAGCTGTGGTGTGGTTCAGGCCCCCTGCTTGCCCATCAAGTCATGGTGTGGGGTCTGTAGTGTCCCAGGGTGTGGACCCTCTGGCCCGGGGCTGGAACTGTGTTGATGCAGATGGCTGGGGCTGAGCTGGCCAGTGATCCTGGCCCTTGTGGATGCCCTGGGAGCTGTACTGAGCCAGTTGGTAACAGGGAACCTTCCTGGGGCTTCACCACGGGTGCTCTGGGCGCCAAGACAGACCAGCTTGTGGGAAGAGCAATGCCAGGGAGCTTGCTCTGCCCAGGTCCCAGCTGCACATGCATGCACGCACAACCCCACACACCTATACACACACACACTGTCTACACACATGCATGTAGGTTCACACCACTGGCACACACATGCAGGCTCACAGGCTCCTGCGCACTCGAGTCCCCGCTGGGGTGGGGCCGCGGGCTGGGTGGTGTGGCTCCGCAAACTGTGTGTGTGCTTGTCGCAGTGGAAGGGCACCACACAGCCCATGAAGCTGAACACGCGGCCGTCCACGGGGCTCCTGAGGCACATCCTGCAGCAGGTCTACAACCACTCGGTGACCGACCCTGAGAAGCTCAACAACTATGAGCCCTTCTCCCCAGAGGTGTATGGGGAGACCTCCTTCGACCTGGTCGCCCAGATGATCGATGAGATCAAGATGACTGAAGATGACCTATTCGTGGACCTGGGCAGTGGTAGGTGGGGGCTCTTCCCCCCTACCCCTTCCCCCACTCCCTGTGCTTGCAGGATGGCCTCCTCATGAGGAGAGGTTCCGGGGGCTAGGGCCAGGCGGGCGCCCGTGGGTGTGCCATGCTGCCTGAATGAAGAAGCCACGGGCCAAACTGTCCTGGTGGGACTGTGCAGGTGACAGGCTGCCCAAGGGGCTCCCTGTCCTGTGGTTGGGCTGCTCTGTCAGGAACCCCAAGCACAGCACTCTGGGGTCTCCACTGCCCCCCATAACCTACTCACAGATCCCCAAGGTCCCATCCCATATGCTGTGGCCTCGACACTTGAGAAGGGCCCTGCCGACGGACAAAGGTGGCTTCTCTGGTGACATTGTCGTTGGCTTAATTCATATTCTAATAAGTGTGCACAGGGTTGAAGGTCATTTCTAGAAAAGCCTGTAAAACTCCCCTGTGTGTCAGAAGGCTTATGATTTCTGAAAACTGCCAGCCTCCTCAGACCCCAGGTCCCTTAGCTTCTTCTGCCCCCCGGGAGGGACCCCATGTCCTCTCCCTGTTTACCCTATGTTTCCGAATAGAGGCTTGTTTCCATCATTGGACTCTGTTCTGTTCAAAATGGGAAATCTTGGGCTACTGACACTTTATTTGAAGTGTACCTGGCCTGAGTTCAAGGAGGGACAGTCTCAGAAGCCTCCTTTGTCTGTGAGCTAGTGCCCACAGATCCTGCCATGTCCTGCGAGCGTGTGCTGTGCGGGGCCTCCTGCCACCACTCTGGGCCGCTCCCAACTCAGGCGGATGGTGGAGCATGGCTCATTGGTGGGGGGTGCTTCCTCCCAGGGTCACTGTGCCTCGAAAAGCCATGTCCGCGTGTGCACAGTGAATGCCCCATGGGGCCGTGGACCATGGCAGGTCCCAGTTGGGTGGCCACAGAGCATCTTCTTTGTGATGAAATGGAGCACGGCTTGGCTGGGGGTAGGGGCGGTGCTCAGCCCATGGCCTGGGGCATTTGAACACATTCTGTGACCCGAGAGGGCACTCACATTCTGTGACCCAAGAGGGATTTGCGCTGAATGGCCAAAACCTCTGCCTAATGATCTTGTTGTCACGGCCCGGCTGATGGGTATGTCCTGCTGTGTGTCTGACACCTCTCTCTCTCTCCCCCTCTGAAGGGGTGGGCCAGGTCGTGCTGCAGGTTGCCGCGGCCACCAACTGCAAACATCACTATGGTGTAGAGAAAGCTGACATCCCAGCCAAGTACGCGGAGGTGAGTGGCCCTGGACCCCGGGCGCGGCCACATCTGTGTCACTTTTGTTTCCAGCCTTGGTGTGCAGCTACCTGCAGGATAGGGGGCAGTCTGTGCTGGGGTTGAGGGAAGGTAGGGGAGGGGGTCCCTGCTTCACGTGTCCCTGAAGACCATTGCGGCCGTGTCCCCTGGTTCCTCTGGTGCTGGGGGTCAGCTGGCATCACTCTTGTGCCAGCGTCTGCCAGGGGTTGGGATAGGGGAGGCAGCAAGGTCTGAGGAGTGCGCGTCTGAGTAGTGGTGTCGCCATGGGAAACCGTTGAGAGTTTGTGGTTTTCACACCTGCCCACTCTGGTTCCCAGCAGTCAGGCTCCTTTCCCGGGAACCCTGGAGCAGGACGGGCATGGGGAGGACAGGGGCGCCCTCCTGGCCACCGGGTCCCTGACGGGCTGTCTGGTTTGGCTCTTTGCAGACCATGGACCGAGAGTTCAGGAAGTGGATGAAATGGTATGGAAAAAAGCATGCAGAATACACAGTGAGTGCCATCGCTCCATGCCCCCCGGCTAAGGGTGCAGCCCTGCCCTTTGCGCCGCCTCCCCTGACCCGCCGCTCCCTCTTTTCCCTGCCCGGAGCCCCCTCCCCACCACTTTCACTGCCTCCTGGACACCTGCCGCCTCCTTGCTGTGCGCCTTGTAGGCAGTCGACTCCTCCAGCCCCGCACTCTGCCCCACTTCTCTTCCTTGGGCACCCAGCGAGGCCTCGGGAACACCAGCTCTTTCAGGACCACATGTGGGGCCGTGGGGTGTGGGCTGGCCAAGGGCATCTTTCTCGTACTTGCCCCCTGCCCGCAGCAGTGAGGCCCCACCAATGAGCTGGCCTGATGCCGCTGCCCCCGTACCCCTCTCCCCGCATCCATCAGCTCGGCCTTCAACGCCGAGGTTCTTTGGGTCTCGCTCCTGGATCCTGATGTTCTGGCCTCTCTCTGCTCCTCCTGCCTGAGGTGTCCCACTCCATGTTCTCAGCTCCAGCGCGTCTCTGTGCCCAGGGCTTTGTCAGCCACTGCAGGTTTCAGTGGCCTGTGGACATAGGGCTGCCATGCAGCCTCCATCTGCAGGACTGCGGCCGGGGCATCGCAGGGGGAATGTCCCAAACCAGCTCTTGAGCACACACGTCACTTCCTGTCCCAGGTCCCCCAGGGCCCCAAGCTCCACCTGGCTGCGATGTGGTCTTCCTGGTCCCTCTGAAGGTTCCTGACGTTGCTTGTGTCTTGCTCTTGGGGGTCCTGGGGGACGGGGTGCTATGGGGCCAGAGCTAGCGTTCCTTGTTGCCTCAGGGAATAGAATGGTGTGTGTGATTCCAGGGTGTGGGGGGCCGGTAGGACAGGGGGTTTCAGCCCTAGAGCCACCTGACTGGTTCTCCTTTCAGGGATTACACCCTCAGTATTGATGTGAAAGTCCAGTCTCAGCTCACCTGGATTTAAGATGTCTTATAGATGGTCCTTGATTGTGTGGTTCATCTCTAGGCCTTTGGTTTCTTTTGGAATAATTTTCAAGGGGTATGAGGTCTGGTCTGGATTCATCTCTCTCTGAGTGGACATCCAGCTGTCCCACGCCATCTGCTGCAGAGACTGCCCCTCTCTGCTGAGCCGTCTCTGTTGTGTCATCAGCGGCCATACTCAGTGGGTGCTCTGCTCTGCTCCACTCCGCGCTGCCGCCCCCCCATCCCCACCCCCACCCNTGGCAGGGAAGGACTGGGACCTCCAGCCTTCTACCACAGGGCCTAGACAGCGTTCACACGGCAGGAAAAACTAACCAACAGCACAAAGGCCAGGAAGGAAGAAGCAAAACCATCCCTCCTCATGGAGGGATGCCACACAATTCAGTACGTGGGGCAACCTGAAGAGTTTATGGAGAAGCTACCAGAACTCGTGTGGGTTCAGCAAGGTCACAGGATACAGGTCAACTGTACTGACAAATGCCAGCAACAAAGAATTTAGAACAAGAGAAGTTTTATATGTTACTTAAAATAACACTCAAACATAAATACTTAAGAATGATCTTGACTTCTACACTGAAAACAAGAAAACATTGCTGACAAAAATTAAAGGCAACATAAATAAATACACAAACAAACAAAAAAGACTCACGAAACGTAAGACTAAATATTGTTAAACCTTCTCAAACTAAACTGCAAAGTGATTCCTCTAAAAAGGTTCAGTTAGGCTTTTTTTTGAGAAACAGACAAACCAATTCTCAAACTGACATACAAGGGCAAAGAATCTAGAAGAGCCAAAATAGTCTTTTAAAATAACAGCAATGGGACTTCCCTGGTGGTCCAATGGCTAAGACTGTGCTCCCAATGCTGGGGGGGCTGGGGTTCGGGCCCTTGTTGGGGAACTAGATCCCAAATACCAAAACTTAAGATCCTGCATGTCACCATGAAGATCAAAGATCCCTTATGCTGCAAGTAAGACTCAGCACAGCCAAATAAATAATACATATATGTTTTTTCAGAAAAGCACTGTTGCAAAATTCACACCGCCTTGATTTGAGATGTACTGTAAATCTACAGTAACCAAGAGTGTGATGGTGGGATTTCCCTGGTGGTCCAGTGGTTAAGACTTCACCTAGTGCAAGGAACAAGAGTCCGATCCCTGATCAGGGAACTAAGATCCCCCATGTCACAGGGCAACTAAGTTCACATGCTGCAACAAAAGAGCCCATGCACAGCCAACAGAAAAAAAGAATGAGTGTGGTATTGGCAGAGAGGTGAACAGACAGATCAACCATACAAGGACATGGAATCCAGAAATAGACTAAATTTTAACAAATGATTTTTGACCAAAGCACCAAGGCAATGTGATGGGGAAAGGAATATTTCAATAAATAAGGCTGGAAGGATTGAATATTGATCGGGAAAAAAGAATCTTGACCCCCATAAACACAAACCCACATTAGACACAAAGATTAATTCACAACTGATCCTAAAACCTGGATGTAAAACCTAAAACCCCAGACCTTCCCCGCCAAAACGGGAGACTAACTGCCTGACTCTGCAGGTAAAGATTCCTGGCTATGACTCAGACAACTAAGCATCAAAGAATGAGTTGATAAGTTAAAAACTTCATCAAGATGCCATTAAATTTGCGGTCAGTCATGCCTATCTCACTGAACACTCAGAGCCGCAATATGTCAAGAATCCCTACAACTCAGTAAGAAGACAAACAATTTTATCTCCAAAAAGCAGCACAAACTCCTCTCCAGGGGAGGAGACCAGAGCTCTCTGGGGAAGCAGCCGACTTGGGCTGGGACACAGCAAACTCAAGATGGCTGTGGAGCGTCTTGAGGCTCCAGATGGTCATGCTGTGCTGGGAGCAGGCAGGGTCAAGTGAAGGGGCTGCGGCACAAATCCAGAGAGCCCCCCAGGCCAGCACGGGAGCAACTGAGGAGCAAAGCAGGTGCAGCAGAAGTGGGTCAGGACCCACAGGATGAAACCAGTGCCTACAGGGGAACAGCCCTTCCTCCCAGAAAAGCTCCAACAACTAACGGGGTAAGGGAAGAAAGCAAAACAGAACAGCCCTTTGAATGCCCTAGTAACTAGTTCTCAGCAGTGAGATTCACTTCTGGATCCTACAATCAGTTGCAAAAGTCCAAGAAGAAACAGGATCTCTGCACAGTCTCCAAGGATTTCCCCCACGATTTTTATTAATTAAAAAGGGGAAAGCAGGAGCTTCCCTGGTGGATCAGTGGTGAAAAATTCACCTGCCACTGCAGGAGACACAGGTTTGCTCCCTGATTCAGGAGGCTCCCACATGTCACTGAGCAACTGAGCCCATCTGTCACAACTACTGAGCCTGTGCCCACAGACTAGGCGCCGCAACCACTGAAGCCCAGGAGTCCAACAGCCCATGCTCCGCAACAAGAGTCGTCACTGCAATGAGGAGCTTGTCACTACAACTGGAGGGGAGCCCTTCATTCTCCACAACTAGAGGAAAAAAGCCCTCACAGCAACGAAGACCCAGCGGAGCCCAAAACTAACAAATAACTTTCCAAAAAATGGGGGAAACGGCAACTTTACATGGAAAAAACCTGGAAGACACCTTACCACGGCAAGGCATGCAGACGCCACAAGCCGGTTGCTGGGCTCAGAGCACTTTTCTGCACCCACTCCATGCCATCTGGAAGCAGACCACATATGACATTTTCATCCATAAGTATTTCAGTATTAAACTGTAGAAGTTATGGCCTTTTTCTTTTTTTAACCTAACAATGACGCAACTGTTACACCTAGGGAAAACGCCACCAGGAATAGTAGAGCATGTTCTTAAACTTGTACTGGGCATCTGTAAGGAACTACAGCTAACGTCACCTCCATGGTGTAAGGCTAAATCTAACAACCCTGCCCCAGAGATGAGGGAAAAAATAAGAATGCAACCTCCCCCCACTTTATCACAAAACAGTTTCAAAGGTCCCAGCCAATTCAACAATGCCAAGAAAAAGAAATAACAGGTGATACAATTATTTTTATTTCCCCAGAAAGTCCCAGGAAATCTAGAAAACTGCTACTAGGACTGATGAATTGAGCACAAGGTCATGCTTAATGTACAAAAATCAACTGTATTTTACCCACAAGTAGCAGACAAACAGAACATGAAATTTAACACACAATCCCACTTAACAGTAGTGCCAAAAGCATGAATGAGCTAGGAATAAATCTAACAAATGGTTGTCCAAGACCTCCATGCTGCAATGCCAGAGCGCTGCCAAGAGAAGAGCTGAAAGGCTTGAGCAAGTAGAGAGACATACCATGTTCATGGATGGGAAAACTCAAGTGTGATGGCAAATCTCTCCAAAATGACCTAAGATTCAACACAATTCCTAAATAAATTATGCAAACATCAACAGGCTGATTCAAAAATTTACATGGAAATGCAAAGGTGGTGGAATAACCAAAGCAACATTTAAAAAGAAAAATGGAGGACTTCCTGTGATTCCAAAGCTTACCATAAAGCTGTGGTACTGCCCAAAGGACAGAGCCATGTGTCAGTGGCACTGAAAGAGATTCTAGAAACAAATTACCTCATACACTGTCAACTTATCTTTCACAAAGGTGATAAGGAAATTCCAGAGAGAGAGGACAGTTTCATCAACAAATGCTGCTGGAACTACGGGATGTCCACATGCAGGGCAATAAGCCTCAACCCATGCTCTGCAACTCATGTAGAAGTTTACTCAAAGTGGATAAAAAGATGTAAATGTAAAACCTAAACCATAAAACTTCTGGAAACCATGGCAGAAAATCTTTGTGACCTCAAGTTAGGCACACATATCTCAGCATGCAAAAAACTGCAAACTATAAGAGAAAAAAGTTGATAAATTAGACTTCTATCAAAATTTAACATATTTGCTCTTTAAAAGACACTCTTATGAACATGAAGAGACAAGCCACAGATTGAAAGAAAATATTCACAAAACACATACCTAATAAAGGATAAGCCAGAATGACAAAAATGCTCAAAATTCAATAGTTAAAAAACAACCAGTTTTTTTAAAAGCAGGCAAAAAATGATGATCATTAATTATTAAGAAAATTCTCATTAAAACCACAATGATACCACCACAGGACCAGTAAAAACAACGCCGTCAACATGCCCTGCCACCGTGGGAGCCACAGGAGCAGTCCTGCATGGCTGCCTGCAGCTTGGAGGGGGCGGTCTTCCTCCAAGCACAATCCAGCAGCCTCATTCCCAGGTATTTACCCAGAATGAAGGAAGACACGTCCACACAAAGACCTCCGTGGGGTGTTTACAACAGCTTTATTTACAATTGCCCAAACTCAGAAACCACCCAAACGTTATCTGTCATCTGGTGAAAGGGTGCACCAATGGTGCACTCCTCAGGAATAAGAAAGAAAAGCTTCTGACACATTTTTTAAAAATGTAAAATTCTAGAAAACGCAAAGTAATCCACAGCAACAGAAAGCAGGCCGGGCTGTCCAGGGACAGGAGTGGAGGGAGGGGGCAGACAGGGGGCCCAGGCAAACAGGGGTGACTCCTCCTCACACAGGAACAAGGGGACACCCACACATCCACCCTGGCCACCATGCTCGCTCCAAACAGGTGGTCTCCCTCCTGTACTTCAGTCACAGCTTGACTGCCCCAGTAAACGCGCGGCAAAAGAGGAAAGTGGATGGCCTTCCCACCCCGTTTCCCCACCCATGGCACTGGTACAGGTGAAACAAACGCTAGGCTGGGTGACGGGCACGTGGGCTCGTCATACACTGTCCAGCTCTGGGCATATCAGAAATCCTCCAGGATGAAGAGACAAGAGAAGAAACAAAACAGGTGACTCCCATCTTTACCAGTGGGAAAAAGCCATCTGTGGAGACAAGAGGGAAGGACTGAAATAGCCTGTAGACTTGAAGATGGGGAGCGGGCCCCGCCAGACCTGGACAGGACCCGGCCACCGGGAGGCCCCAGAGAACCTGTTCTGGCTGGCCAGCTGCACCCCATCCTACCGCCCTGCACCACAGGGACACGCTCTCCCTGCAGGAGGCAGCAGGCAACCAGGGCAACCTGCCCCCAGAACTCACCTGGCCCGAGGGAGGGGGGAGGGAACCTAGGCTGGCCAGCTAGGGGCCCCTCGCCTAACCATATGGCCTCACTTCCTCACCGACTTTGACACGTGTGGGTGCTTAGTCACTGTCATGTCCGACTCTCTTGTGATCCCAGGAGCTCCAGCCCACCAGGCTCCTGTCCATGCGATATTTTTTCAGGCAAGAAACTGGAGTGGGGTGCCATTTCCTCCTCCGTGATATCTTCCTGACCCAGGGATTGAACCCACGCTTCCCTCGTCTCCTGCACTGGCAGGTAAATTCTTTACGCTGAACCACCTGGAAAGCCCCTCCTAACTGGCAGCCTTCTTTAAAAATAAACTAAACTAAGCCGGTTGTAGCACTACTCCACCAACCAACTGGTTTGTGGACTAGACCATTAAATAAAGTAGATCCCACATTCTCAGCACCACCCCAGTCAGGCCCACCCTGGGAGAGGCACACGAGACTTTGCTCAGTTTCCCAGACAATCCTGCAGAGGCCCAGCTTGGCCCCGAGAGTGAAGCAGACAAGCTCAGGAGGCTGAGCCGCTTGGCTGCCAGGGGCAGGACGAGGCCTCCTTCACAGGGCACTGCCAGCCTGGCCACCGCAGATTTGAGAGGCTACAACGGCACGAGGGAGGTGCCAGAGCCAGGAGAGTGGTCACAAAATGCCCAGCCTTGGTCACTCCAGAGGCCAATGCAAACCCTCAGGTCCAGTGTGAGGAGGACGCCCACCAGAGATACCGCAGGGGCCTTCCTCCTGGAGCCGCCCAGGCCAGCCTGCTGGGCACCTGCTCTCCACAAGGGGTAGGCTCACATGGGGAGGAGTGGCCCAAACCCAACCCTCATGACAGGAGAGGAAAGCAGGTGATGGGGAAGGGGAAGGGGCTTGGGGACCTGCCACTGGGGGTTCCACCCCTGCCCACAGGAAGCTCACAAAGCACCAGGCCCTGTGCTGGGTCACACTCAGGCACCTGACCCCTGACCCCAGTCACAGTTTCCCCGGGTTCTCCATGGTGACGACGCTGAGGTGGACCAGCATGGAGGAACAGGGAGGCTGACACCTGGGGGCTGAAAGCAAGGGCCAGGAGCCTGGGGTGAGAGTCAGTGCACGGCTAGGCGCTGGGGGCCCACCTGAGGCCCCACCCCCCAGGCCCCACCCCAGCAGGTGCCACACTCACCTGATGGTCTCGATGATTTCATGAGCAGCATCGTGGTGTTTGTCCTGAAAAACAATGGGACAGGGTTTAGAGCCGTCCCTCCAGCCTCGGTGATGGTGGCAACCAGAGGAGGCAGGCACTCTAGCCCCCAGGCCTTCCCACCTCATTTCCCCACCCACGGCACTGGGGTCCCCACTACAAGGGGCACGCCAGCCTTGGGGACACCCAGCAGGCAGCAGAGAAGGGAAAGGGCTGGGCCGGAGTCTAACTTCCAACCCTCCTTCCCCAAGGCTCTCCTGGGCACTCTTGCAGCCGGGCAGCCGCAGGCCTGGCCGAGTCCCTGACCCTCAGCTTCCATCTGTAAAATGGGAAACAAGGGTCCTGTCACTGCCAGGGGTGGGTGAGCAGCCATCATCCTGCCCGGTCGCAGCAGTGCCCTCCCAGCCGCTCTTCCCAGCGGGCACATCACAGGTCACTCTGGCCTCTCCCTGCAGTCTCGGTGACCAGCGAACTGGAGACCCCGCAGAAACCAAGGCAGGACTTCCAGGGGTTAAGACTCCATGCTTCCAATGCAAGGGGTGTGGGTTCAATCCCTGGTCAGGGAACCAAGATCTCACATGCTGTGCAGTGTGGCCAAAAAATACAAGTGAGGGTGCATGCACGGACGTCTATATCTCGAGGCCACACTTTCACTCCAACCTCAGTGAGGAGGGCCGTGAAGAGTGTGGGCTGAAACCAGAAGTGAGGTAAGAGACCCAGAGCCACCAGCCCTGCCTGGGACAGCAACCGCCCTGCTCAGCCCAGGCCACCGTTTCCTGGCTTCATAATGGACAACAGCCACGAGGGCAGGTCGCAGGACAGGGCCCCACCCAACACAGCCCTGGCCTCATCGGTATTTAACAGCAGGTCTTCTGAGGTATAACTCACACAGAACAGACCCTGCTTTGAATGTGCAATGTGGTGGAGTCAGTATACTCAGGGTCGTTGCAACCAGCACCTCTGTCTAGTTCCAGAACATTCCATCACCCCGTCATGAGACAGTCCTCCCCCTGGCCCCTGAAAACTCTAATCCACTCTCTGTCTCTATGCACTTGCCTATTCTGGACATTTGTAAATAGAATTGCAAATATGTGACCTTTTGTCCAAAGCCTTAGTTTTTAAGGTAAAGGACAAAATCAACCTTCTATCACGAATATCCTCCAACTTTGTTTCCTCCATCCTTGGAATACCCTTCCAAGGACGGAACAGTAAACGCTCACTGAACTCCTATCACTTAGACAAGGCGGGCGGGAGGTGGAGCGCGTGCGCTCCAACACTGGACAGCCCTGCAGGCCAGGGGCTCCTGGCACGGGGTGCTCGAGCCCCGGCACCACCGCCGCTGACCCAACCCCTTGGCGAAGAACCACAGGTTGGAGCGGCGGGCCCCAACACCTCACGGCAAACGTCAGAACGGCAGGGGCAGCTGGTAGCTCCCCGAAAGGTGAAAAAGGCCCCACTTGACACAGCTATTCCTCTCTGGGTGTCTGCCCAAAAGTGAGTACATACAACCACAGCCCCAAACTGGAAATCACCCAAACAACCACCAACAGGTGAATGAATAAACAAATGTGTTCCTCCATGCATGGGAGCATCACTTGGCCTCGAAAAGAAGCCCTGATACTCACTGCCATGTGGACGGACCCTGAGAACACGACGCTCAGTAAGAGAAGCAGACACAGAGGGACACAGAGGGTGTGATTCCACAAATGGGAAATGTGCAGAACAGGCTGATCCAGAGACACAGGGAGTGGGTTCCTGGTTGTCAGAGGCTGGGGCAGGAGGATGGGGGGAACGTTGATGGAGATGGGGTTTCTCCGGGGGGCGATGGAAGGTTCTAAAATTAGTAGTAGTGATGACTGCACCCAGTGCACAAACCAGGGAACAGCATGTTCACGGCAGATGAGTTTCATGGTGCGGGAATTACACCTCAATGATGCCATTAACAGGGAATTCCTTGGCGGTGTCTACACTCTCACTGCTGAGGGCCCGGGTTCAATCTCTGATCGGGGAGCTAAAATCCCCCAAGTCACTGAGGTGGCAAAAACAAGCTAATAACAACAAAATGTCTGGGAGTAGATGTGATATACTGTTAAAAGCACCTCCAAATTCAGCAGGAAAATCCTGAGTCTCTGGGATGCTCACAGGTCAACAACATCCAGGAAGTCAAGTCCCCACAGCCCTGGCAGGCATCCCCGGGCCTCCACAGCACACAGGGCAGAGACGCCGCCACGCTGTCCTGAAGGGTCCACTCAGAGACAACCTTACACACACAGTGCACAGGGCCGTGGGGCAGCCACGGGATGAAGGGGACTGTCTGGGCCTCTCCACCAGTGCTGAGACGCTTACTCTGAGGGGAACTTGCCCCGTGGACTGGGGAGTCTCGGGCAGCATGTGGGGCGCCACGATTCTGGCCCCATCAGCATTTGGATGAAGCATCTACAGCAGCCTCCTGCAGGCACCTGACCAGATTCCCTGGCCTGCCAGCTCTTGGTTCCTGCCCTCGGACACCGTGAGCGGCCACCAGTGTATGTTATTCAAGTTGCTAAATTTTGGGCTTTTTCATTACACACCACGGATAACCGATACACGGCCTGGGTTTAGGCTGATATGCAGGAAGCACAGCCTGCAAGAACAAGTCTGAGAGCCAGAAGAAGATGCAGTAGCAACCAGAAACATTTGATTCCAGTCATCACCGTGAGATTACAAAACAAGGAGTACCACGAAAGGCCCCATGAATGCCCGTGTGCAAAAGCCCACACCACGCAGCAGGAGTGTGCCCAGCTGTGGACCGCGCTCCCTCTCTGGGCCCCCAGGCAGCCAGGACATGTCCAGGGCCCCTCCTCCTGCAGGGCCTGCAGGGGCCCCTGGGAAGACACGGGGCCTGGAGCGTGGTCTTCTCTGAGATGAGGTGAACTCAAGCTGTCCTAAGCTCTAACACCAGAAAAAGAGGAGGGAATGGTGGATAGCATGCCTCCTCCGACTTCGCTACGCTGCTGCTGGGCCTGTCCAGCTTCCCGCGGTTGCCCTGACCACCTGAATGACTCGGAAGCTCTCACAGCCTCTCAGCTCTGGCCACTTCTCACGCTCTACAGGTCTTCAGATCAGAGTAGTGCCAGTGGGGGTCCACATAGAGGGGCTGTCGGGGAGGGACTCTGGGGTGATGGGAGAAGAGGATGATCAAAAGCTCAGCACCAGAACTCTCTTCGCCTGAGGCCAAGGCCAAGGTTGTGATGGGAAAGGAGGGCAAGGGTCAGGAAGGACAGGAGGCCCTTCCAGGGGCCCAGTCATCAGAAGGACTCACCCAGGATCCCTGAGCAACCAGTGGCTGCATGGCTGCCAGCCCGAGGTCTGGAAAGTCCAGGCAAGCCTCACCTTGAACACTGTAGCTCTGAGCGCGCCAGCACTGTCCCATTCCCAGCAGGGGTCATTGTCAATGCCCCACCAGGATACCTGGTGCCAGCCACCGCAGAACCAAGGCCAAAGGAGTGCCTCTCCAGGGGTCTCAAGACCCACGACTTGTACCTCCACACACAGGAGCATCACTTGGCCCTGCAAAAGGGTGAAGCGCCGACACTGGCTACCACGTGGGCAGACCCTGAGGACACGGTGCTCAGTGAGAGAGGCAGACACAGAAGGACACACAGGTGTGACTCTACTGACGGGAAACGTGCAGAGCAGGCCAATCCGCAGACACAGGGAGTGGGTTCCTGGTGGTCAGGGGCTGGGGTGGGGATGCAGGTCCTTTGAGGGGATGAAATGTTCTGGAATTAGATATGATGGTTGCACAGCTCTGTGAATACAGTAATACAGTACAGTAAAACCTGTTAAACTGTACACCTGAGGTAGGTGAGCTGTGTGGTACGAATGTTATCTGCACAAAATAAAAGTAAAAAAGTGTTAGTTGCTCAGTAGTGTCTGACTTTTTGCAACCCCATGGACTGTAGCCCGTCAGGCTCCTCTGTCCATGGGATTCTCCAGGTAAAAATATTGGAGTGGGTTGCCATTTCCTCCTCCAGGGGATCTTCCCAACCACACATAAAGGAGATTCCATTAATGTGCATTAGAGGATACCCCAGGTTAACCTGTAACTGTCTCTTGAGACTTTAAATTCTATACCCATTCTACACCTCTGGTTGGCCAATTGTTTGTTTGTTTATTTAGGTTTTAAGGTGAATGACCTGGGGCTATTTGTTTCCATCAACCTGACTGTGAATCTAAAGACACAGTTGAAACATCTATTTTTCTTGCTATCCTCAGAATTGCTGCAAATCTACTCTATGATTCTCATTCTGTTCAGCTTACAATACAGATAGCTTATTATCTTTTGCAACCTATGTCTTATAATAAAGCAGTGCTGAAAAATTAAATAGAAAGTTCAGTTGCCATATAGGCTATAAAAATGATTTGCTGGTGGTGAGTTTTAAACTTGATTCTAAATAAATTTACTAAGAAGGGCACTTAGTAAATTTTGCTCTTTAAGGTATCGTGAAATTAGAGGCTCACTCTCCCTAAAATTTCTAAAAGCGTACAGCTTAGGACAAAGCTGTTATTAAAAAACCACAAGACCGGACAAGGCCCCTCCTCCCATGTCCTACCTCTTCACTTGGCTGCACCCAAACCAGGTGTGGGCCCAGCCCCGCCCTTCGGTGGGAGCCTGGCTCAGTCCCAGGGCAAGCCCAGAGCAGACCACAGGGAGCCGCTCATAGACCGGGAAAAACATAATCCACTGTGAACAGGTCCAACACAGCCATGCAATGGAGAAATCCTTCTGAGAAGTCCCAGCCCAAGCCCACTGACCCTTGCTGTCCCTGAGGAGCAAAGAAGCAGCAGTTCCAGGGGTAGTATTCCTCTACCAGGGGCCGCCCATCCCCCTGCATAATGCTAATACACCTTCCATGCCTCAGCCATGGACCCCACGACTAACTCAGGGAATTCAAACTGAAGCCCAGCAGAGACAGTTTCTCCATCCAGGGTCACACACAATGATGCTGGAGCCTCAGACCTCCCACCCAGGTCATGGGGCCGCGCCTTGGCTGGAAGAGGACCCTGTCCAACACAGGGGTGCCAAGGAACACTGGGCCAGGCTAATCACCCCTGGGCTAGGCACTGAGACAGTGAACATGGGTGGCAGAAAGAGTCAGGGAAGAAAAGAGAAATGCTGGTTGGGAGGGGAAGTCAGGCAGGTGGGCAGCGAGGGAGGCTGCAGAGGACACGGACAGACTCGGTTATGTCCTCTCTGAACATTCTCGGGATCGCCGCAGGCACCAGGGGCAGAAGACCTGGTAGTGGGAAGGGCAGGACAGCTTAAGCGACAGAGAAGAAGCCAAAGAGGCTCCCAGGCACAGCCCCGAGCAAGAGAACGGAATGGACCGTTATCCCCCAGTGGAGAGACAGGTGCGTAAACTGGGGAGAGCACCGACTGAGAAGAAGAGAGAATGAGGGGCAAGAGGGGTCTCTCAGGAGATGAGCACGGAGCCCAGGACCCAGGCACCTGCAGACACGGCCGGTCACACCCTGCAAGGACCCCAGAACACTGTATCCTGATGAACCAAGGCCAATGAAATAATTACATCCTTGTGCAGCTTCGAAAGATGTCACCATCAGGAGAAACTGAGAGAAGAGAACATGGGGTGCCTCTGTCTCATTTTTTACAACTGGACAAGAATCTACGATTATCTCAAAACAAAAACTTTAAGAAAAAAGGACAGGGCTCCCAGAGGAAGACTGGGACAGGTGGCCCACAGCTCCGCCACCTCCTCCCTAATGAACACCCCAGGTTCCAGAACAACACCCCAGGTTCCAGCGCCGCTGGCTCCTTCCATCAGGAACAGAGTACTTGGCCTGCCTACTCCAGGACACCTGGATGTCAGGGACCAGGGTACAGAAGCTGAGAGCCACATGCGGGGTACCAGGCGTTTCCGATGACGCCATCCTCTCTAAAGTGGTCACCTCACCCATGGAGAGCCGTCAGAGGGTTAACCTGACTTCCACCTGAGCTCAGATTAGTCAGCACTCACTCACGCACACAGAGGTCAGAGCAGAAAATATTTTCTGAGTCATAGGGAGGGATGGCTCAGCCAGCCGCCCACCTCAGCTACTACTCACAGCCAAGTCTGAGGCATGACGGCTCAGCATTCATCAGAGACACGTGCACTCGCGGAGACAGGCAGGGACAGTCACACCGAGGCTGCTCCACACCCACAGCCTCCGTGAGTCACCAAGGGGAAGGACTACTGCCCGCCCTCGCAACCTCTAGCCCGGCCACCAGGCACCTGCTCCCTCTTGAGCTGAGACCCAGTTTTCTACCAAGAGAAGGGCCATCCTGCTTTAGCAACGCTGCCATAAACTGCGAGTGGATATCTGGGAACTCTGTGACAGAAGGAACAAAACTCGCCCTGCACCATGCCCTCTTATTTGTCAACTGCACAAAAACCCGTTTTGGAGGCTGGACATTTCCGCATGTGGAAGACTGTGGCTGTTTGCACTTCCTCCTGTGGGTGCCCCCTCTTTGGAGAAGCCACTCACCGTCCCTCAGCCCCACCCTCCAGGACCTCATCCCCAGGACACACCTCCATTGCACCTCTGTGTTTACAGCCCGCCCACCGACCCTCGACCCTCGTTCATAAGTTTCCTGAGAGCAAGAACACTGTGCACTGTGCTCTGCTCCCCCGGAACGCTGGAGATATCCAGGAGGTGCTGGGACGAATGAATGAATGAATGAACAAGCAAGCTCAGTCATTTCCAATGTGTGGTCACATGAGTAATCTGACCTTTGGAAAGGCTATGCTCCTGGAAGTGGCCGATTTTCTTAATGTACTCATCATCGAGTCATCACAAAATATGAACCTATAATAAAGTTCCGCCCCCTCACTTCCTGTGAGAAAGCAAAATCTCCCAGTGGGGACACGCGAGGGGAGCAGACGTCACTGCACTGCTTTAGGAAGGTTGCAGCTTGCTGACCATAGCACGCCTCCCCCCCCCCCACTGCCTGGTCTTGGGACTGCCACCCCAGGAATGGCTGTTGACCTCAGATGGAGCGCCCAGCCAAGCAGGCAGCACACTCTGAACCCTGCCAAGTNTCTAGCATAGGCACAGCGCCCAGGAGCTTCCAAAGGCTAACTAAAGGCATTCAGAGCTGGAGGTGAGATGACAGGGTCCCCACCGCAGGAGGGCGGGGAAGCATGGCACAGCCTCCTCCGTCTCTCCTCCCTCCTCGCCCGCAGCTCCCTCTGCAGCTCCCTCTGCAGCTTCGAGGCTCGATTAACCTCCAAGTTAATGTGGGCTCTGCTTAATGAAACGATCACTTACTTTTATCCAGTCTTATCACTTCTTCTCGCGCTTCCTGATAACTGTTTGTGCAGATGGCAAGTATCTTGACTGCGTAACGTGATGCAGTCTGGCCTCCTGCCTAGGTTTCAGAGTGCAATGAGAACGAGAAATCAATGCTATGGTTGTTCCTGGCCAGAAATGACAGTGAGCAGCTGGGATTGTGCTTGTGGCTTCTTAAACTTCTGACAGCGTGCTGCTGACAAGACGTGTGCTTCCGGGCAAGGGGGCCTGGTCCCTGCTGGGGTGCAGGGTCACTCACATCCTCTGGAACATGGCCCGCAGCCCCGCTATGAATGGAGGCCTGTCATGGACACCTGAATAATTATCTGTGGAAGGCTTTGGGAGTGGGGGGCTGAGAAAATAATGATGCCGTCGACTGGCAGATCTACCAAGAAGGGAGGCAAAGGCCCTCCCGTGTCATTTCACCATTTGAGAATGAAGGCTGACTTGCTAGAGCTGCCAGGCTGACAGGTCTGCATGGAACACATCACAAACCTAGGTCATTTTAAGAGGGGATAACTGTCAAATCATAACAAAATCACCCTATGCAGGGGTCTCTAAAATGCATGTGAGGAAATGTATGCATAAGGCACACATGTGTGTACATGGACTCAGCAGGATCCAGCGGATATACAAGAGTTATACAGAGTAAATGATGACCATCATCCGTGCAGCAGCCTAAACTCAGACCCACCATTCTGCCCCCTTGATATCTGCCCCTGCCCCAGAGCACCAGTAGCCCCCTCACAGAGCACCCTTCTTGGTGCCACTCAGCCTAGGTGTTTATGAATAAGTCTCCTGTGGGGTCATCAAGCTAATTCAGGTGAGTGAACCTCATTGGGCATACATATTGCAACTGGGACCCAGAGAAACAACCTAGTAACTGATTTCCTGGTTCAGGAGAATCTAGCTAACTCGTGTTTCTGGGCTCAGTCCCTNCTAAACTCAGACCCACCATTCTGCCCCCTTGATATCTGCCCCTGCCCCAGAGCACCAGTAGCCCCCTCACAGAGCACCCTTCTTGGTGCCACTCAGCCTAGGTGTTTATGAATAAGTCTCCTGTGGGGTCATCAAGCTAATTCAGGTGAGTGAACCTCATTGGGCATACATATTGCAACTGGGACCCAGAGAAACAACCTAGTAACTGATTTCCTGGTTCAGGAGAATCTAGCTAACTCGTGTTTCTGGGCTCAGTCCCTTGGTAGTGTCTGACTCTTTTGACCCCACGGACTGTAGCCTGACAGGCTCCTCTGTCCATGGGATTTTCCACTGCACTCATATTGCAGGGAAAACCTGAACATCCTTTGAAAAATCACATGGTTACTCTGAAGCCTACATATTTCATAAATGGAGTTACCCCCACAATCTTTCCAGGAAACTGGAAAGAGCATCATGAACAGGAAAACATGAACAGAACCAGGGCATGAGAAACCTTGTTGAAGCCACTCAGACCATCTTTTTTGAAGACAGAGGCCATAAATTTTTAAAGTTAGGCTTGAGTGGTAAGCATTTTTATGGATGTGCCTAATGAACAATTATTTGTCCAACAGTCTTACATTGCTGGTCAGAGTAGTCTAGGTGAATAGGCAGAAGGGAATCCCCATTCGAGAAGGTTAGAAACTAGCAGAGGGGAAATGGCAGGACCTTTGCTGAACAAAGCCCTCCTTAATTCTGTTCCCCAAATAAAAGATGACACTCCTGGAAATTCAGGGGGTTGTAACTAATGAAGTTATTTTACCTTCAGGAATTTAATCATCTTCTTCACCACTCCTGCTCTGAGGGCCTCCTCAACAATTTTCAGAGAGGAAGAAAGGGTGCGGCTGAGAACGCCAGCAGCTCTCTGAGTGAAGCAGAAAGGAAAGGATGCTTAAATGTTCCCACGGGGAGGGGGGCAAGAACAGGGTAGGGCATTAAGGGGTGCAAACTACTGCGTACAAAATAAACAAGCTGCAAGCTTATGCTGTACACTACAGGTAATATAGCCAATATTTTATCACAACTATAAATGGAGCATCAACTTTAAAAATTGTGAATCACTATGCCATATATCTGAAAGTTACATAAAATTGTATACCAACTAGCCAACAGGAATTTGCTGTATTGCTCAGGAGACTCAAACAGGGGCTCTGTATCAACCTAGAGGGGTGGGATGGGGAGGGAGATGGGAGGGAGGTTCAAAAGGGAGGGGATGTAGGTATACCTATGGCTGATTCATGTTGAGGTTTGACAGAAAACAACAAAATTCCGTAAAGCAATTATCCTTCAATAAAAAAATAAATTAAAAAAATTTGTATATCAACTATATCTCAATAAAATTTTTTTTTCTTAAAATGCTGATGACGTTTTAAAGTTAACAAGTAGTTTGATGAGGCAAGAATCATTAGTGTTAGATGCAAAACATGTACCTTGATTTAACAAATACAGTGGTTGAGTAATTGATAGCAAGTACTGATGTTTACAGTAAAGCTACTGGGTAGCCTATTCAAACTGAAGGGCTGCCAACAGGGCCCCTAAGCCTACAGAGGCTCAGTCCATTCCAGCTTCACAAAGGACCAGCATTCACCCCGCAGCAAGAAAGTCTTGNGTTGAGTAATTGATAGCAAGTACTGATGTTTACAGTAAAGCTACTAGGTAGCCTATTCAAACTGAAGGGCTGCCAACAGGGCCCCTAAGCCCACAGAGGCTCAGCCCATTCCAGCTTCACAAAGGACCAGCATTCACCCCGCAGCAAGAAAGTCCTGCCCTGTATTCCTGTGTGGCTCTGATACCAGCAGGACCCTTATTACATGGTAGGCTTCCTAGACTGATCCTCGGGGACATTTATCTTTCTCGAATCTTTTTATTCTAATTTCTGGGAGACTTTACTGATTTTTATTTTCTAGTTCTGAATTTTTTTAATAGCAAGTTGTTACTGTTTTATGGCCATAACACCATTTTAAATCTTTCTGAAGATACAAATGATAGCTATTAGTTTTTTCCTCTCTTTCCTACATCATCTCTATTTTTTTTTTTTTTTTTTTTTTGGTTTTTAATTTTTTGTTTACTCTTTTTTTTTTTTTTTTTTTTTTTTTTGGACTCAAATTTTCTGCTAACTCTGCTTTGTCTACTTATTTGTGTGGCTTTCCTGAAATGCCTCGTGACTCTCAGCTTGCAAGTCACATTTATAAGAAAAGCAGTATGTCTGGGTATGTTGTGTTTATGGAGAGTCTGTCCACTCACAGGTAGAGAGGTGGCATTCTCAACTACTAGAAAATACACATTTTTTCCTCTGGTCTTTCAATTCCTTAAGGAAAAAAAAAGCTCATATTTTATGCCCAAGGAATAGATGCCTGGCTACCAAACGTAGCCCCCTCATCTCCTACTTCTGTCTTCTGCTGTATGTAGCTGGCAGTTTGAATTCTGTCTCCTCCATAGAACTGGAACACACACTGGCCACCTGCCAGCTGTGCTCCCCTCATCTGCCCTCTGCACGAAGGTGTCTTCAGCGGTGCCTCATTAATCATCAGTCTTGCAGCTGTTCTCCATCGTCCAGAAACTGGCTATAATAACTTACCCATCAGTGAGACAACTTACCCACTAGGCTCACCAGTCAAAAGACCCCAAGTCCCCTAGAACAGCGATGCTTACCACTTTTGGGGCCATGCAACTTTTTTGAGGATCTGATGAAAACCGTGGTGTGCCCCTTGAGTCCCATGAAAATGCACGGACACGCACAATTTTCTATACACTTGCTGGGGCTCTCAGGGAACCTGAAGATCCACCACCTCTTCCTGGAGCTCAGGTTAAATACTTTGCCCTGTAAATCTGGATTGACTGCAGGGAAGTTGTCAGCTTAAGGGTCACACACAGGATTCACTGGACCTACTTGGAACCTTTTCACAACCCTTGAACCAGCTCCCAGGCTGTGATCCCTGAAGGGCTGGTTTCCCAGATCTGCCCTGGATGTGACCCCAATTGTTTCTCCAGGTTTAGAGACCTAATAGGCAGACCTAATAGGCAGAAATGTTGGGGTGATTCCTCATGTGAGTGAAGAACACATCCCACGATGATGGCAAACAGCCTCTTGAATCATCTCAACACTCCCCTCCTGATACACTGTGCTAGCCACAGGCCTTAGTTCTCTTATCCAAATGTCAGAAACAGAAGCAAGAAAGCCATTTCAGCAGTTATCTCCAAGGCGGCTAAAACCATTGTGGACAAACTCCTCCAGAGTCACTGGCTTTAAAATATGTGCCCTGAGAAAAGATTTTAAAGAAAGTCATTTGGCCTGTCCAAGTCACACAAGGATGGTTTGATATGGGACAAGTCAGACAGATGACCTGGTGTCAGCTGTTAAGCTCCACACCTTCAAGAAAAAGGATTCTTAACTGGAATTCCTAGATTCTAGGGCATCCACAGATGGGCACTGTGTGTGTGTATTGGGGGGGGGGTGTCACCAAATCCCCTGAACCTGTAGGCAAATTCAGTATTTCTGTGCTTATGGGCATCGTTTTGAGGAGTATGTCTGCCCCATGCCTCAGAGAGTCAGAAGAAGCTCAAAGGCGTGGTGACTGCAGAGCAAAACAAAACAGAACAACAAAGGAAGCGGTTTCTGGATTTCCCGGGGGCAGCTTACTGTGAGGATTCCTCCATCCTGGCTGTTCAGCAGAGACAGGCATTTCTTGCTCACCTCCATGGCCCAAACCTACAACCACAGGGAGTGTGAGAAGGAGCTTGCCTGTCCTGGCCACGGTCAGCTGCAGATTCCTCCTGGGCGCTCACACAGAACCGACCACTCCCCACTTCCTCCTTCTCGCCACCGCCAGGTCAGTCCCCATGTCCTTTACAACATCTGTGATGGCTCTCATTTCTTTCCCACATCCATCTCCCCCAACGATGAGGGCCACATCTTATTTGACTGTGTAAATGCAGAACTTAGCACCGTGCACAGCGCCCTGGACACTCAGCTGGTTTGCAGAATGAATAACTGACAGAGTGGCTCATCCATCCCTCAGCAGAGCAGGGGTGGAACCTCCGCCCAGCGCTCCCCATTCCCCCTGCCAGGGTCTGAGTCCCCTGCTTCTAGCCCCTTCATGGCAACGAGAGCGGTTCCATGCACCGAATGTGTTAAGGGAGGGAGAAGAGAGTCCGGTACCTCGGAGACAAGGGGGGACTGAAGACACAAGTTCATCAAGAGTCCCAGGAGGGCATACGTGACGTCTCTGAACAGGTCCGCATCCTCCTCACACTTGGCCTTGGGAAACGAAATAAGGTGATCATGTGATCCTGCCGCTGTCACAGTCACCTGTTTCCCTGAGTTCACCTGTTCCCCTGGGTGATGGTCCCAGATCTCTCACACTCCCTAAATGGCCAGTGTCCCAAACTGAAGTGATGCAGGGAAATCAGAGGCTGATTTATAGCCCAGAGTGTCTGGTGCCTCTGCTGTGGGGCTCTGGCCATGGGTTCAAATTGCAGAGGGAGCCGCTGAAATGGGTGCTCAAGCCAGCTCCACAGGGAACCCTTCAGATGTCTCCGGGGTGCAGGAGACTTGATCTGGAGAATTCTTTAAGGCCAGCTGTCCATCAAATGTAGGGTTATAGAAGGGGTAAGCTACTGGCCCCTGCACCCTCAAACAGATTTTTTAGAAAAGTCAGATAATTAAGAAGAAGCCCATGGCCCCAAAGCAGGTACAAGACTAGCTCTGAACAGAAAAGCTGAAATACCATGAGGCCCAAGCAGGCAGCCCCGAAGTCTTCAGAGGCAGACATCTGTCTTTGGGCGGCGGTCTCAGCACTGAAGTTCCCCATGATGGCAAGACACTGGCAGAGAGCTGATATGTTGGTGACTTTGGGATCTCTCTTCTGAAAGGGAAGGAAGAGAAAGTGAATCTGCAGAGAGCAGAGGAATAATGCCGGAATCATCTCCAGGGGTGTCCTTCACTCTCCAAAACGTCTGGGAACCAGACGGCCTGATGTCACATGGGGATATCAGTGCGGTAACGCCGGCAGAAGGGAAGGAGGCACCAGAGGGGCAGATCCCAAAGCACCTTGGCCTGGTCCCCGTCACTCCGCCAACCAGCTGGGGGCACTGGGGCAAGTCCTGCCCCTTTCCAGAGCTTCCATATCCACGTCTGTGAAATACCAGGGGGCTCATGCACCCTGCAAGGACCCCTGAGGATTCTATGGGTCACCAGGGACAGGTCTCGTCACAGCACGCTCTTCTGGAGGACTCCCCCACTATCCCCAACACTCGCACCTTTCTCCCTCATCAACTCCAACCACCACACCTGCTCTCTTGATCAGGACGACAATTCAGGGGACAGGGTCGCATGTGGTACTTATGACGCTGGCAACCTGATGCGAAGAGCCAACTCACCGGAAAAGGCTGATGCTGGGAAAGGCTGAGGGCAGGAGGAGAAGGGGGTGGCAGAGGATGGGTGGTTGGAGGCATCACCGACTCAATGGACACGAGTTTGAGCAAGCTCTGAGAGTTGGTGATGGACAGGGAAGCCTGGCATGCTGCAGTCCATGGGGTCACAAAGAGTCGGACACGACTGAGTGGCTGAACCACAACAGCAACAGCTTATGACAGGACTTGGGTCAGAAGCGGACTGGTGGAGACTGACAAACTCTCCACCTTCACCGCCTGCACGCTTCCTCCCCTGCAACCAGCCCTGACCATGAACCTTCTCCACCTGCCCCCACAGCAACTGTTCCAATAACCAAGGCTTGTGTAAATTCCAGCTCTGAATAAATGATCAATCAACCCGAGAGGCAACGGGAACTCTAGGAGGCAAACCCCGGTTGAAACAGCCCCGCGCACGCTCCCGAGAGGGTCTGTCTCAGGTGACAAGACAAGGGTTTGCTCACCAGTACGCCCGTCAGCACCGGAAGGACGTCTGGAAGGCTGGTCTGGAACCAGACTTGAAATCTGTCAAGAGAACATTAGCCATGACTTATTTCTACATCGTGCAAAGTAAAACATAAGTGCAGTGTCTCGGGTAATGGAACCGACGGTCCAGCTGTGGGTCCCTGTGATTTGCTCATGTATGGAGTCATTCGGAAGCAGAAAAGGTCGTCACTGGGTAGGTCATGTGGCTTTACTCTATTTCTAAGCCTGGAGACTGGCCTTTGATGTGAAACAACATGTCTCAGAGGGTGGCTCTCTTCTGCAGACGCTGCTGGAATCCTGAGGTTTCTGTAAATTGACTTCACACCACCCCTGCCCTCCCCTTGCTCTGAGTTACATGGTATAAGCACATTTACACATCTGAGCTGTCAGGAGGGCCCCATGGCATGAACATCCACCTGATATTTGGGCTAGNCTGTGACTCTTTCTAGAGAATCTGTGAAGGTCTGGATGGTCTCTGTGCCAGGTCCCTTCATTTCTCACATTTCTTTTTCTACCTAGAATGGACATCATATCGAGTCATTTCAGAACAGTGCGAGCATCACTCTAAAGTGGAAAGACATGAGGGATTATATCATTGCCCTACTTGAAGTCCTCCAGTAGGTTCCCATGAAAACTGTTGTCTTCTGACTTTACCAGCAATTCTCAAGGTCTTATACATCTCTGCCTCTCCCCTCTGATTGTCATGTGCCAGCCATACTCACAACCTCCTCCCAATTTCTCAAAAACACCCGGCTTTTATTTTTTTCCCTTTACTTGAGTTCTCTGCTCATGCAGTTAACTCTTTCAAAAAGACTCTCTAAAGTGCCCTCAAAACATCGTCATCATTCCCTCTTCTCCCCAACTATTCACCATGCACACATTTAAAGGTGTAAAGGTGTGCACTGTTTTCACCGTTGAGGTCTTAGTTTAAGCATCATTCTCTCAAAGAGGGCTTTTGTGGCTATCCAATCTTACGTGGTACTTTCTCTTCTCTATTATTTGCTTTTATAGCATTCTAATGGTTTCTCTGGTCATTTATCACAGTTTCTAATTATATATATATTATGTATGCATATATATTTTTCTTTTTAATTTTGTGCCTTTGCCATTAGTATAAAAATTCCATGAAAACAAAGATGAGTCCAATTTGTTAATCCTTTGGCTTTAATAGTTGTTAAACAAAATTTTAATTGAAATGCAGGAACCTACATGTGGCCAATAGTACTCAAAGCAAAAAGACAACAGGGAGGAGAATGAACTGTAAAAAAATAAATCTTTAGACAGAAGAAAGTACATCAATTCTTTGTTTAAATTCTTATCATTCTAACAATTTAGGGATCATATGAATTTTACTTTTATAAGTAGACTAAAGTCTGGGCAATTTGCTGGATATTCTTGAACCAAAGGAAAGTATCTTAAGGAATTTTTTGTAGTAATAAATAAAATAAAGAAAAGCCAAGTGTAGGTCAAAGAATAACATCTCTTCTGTAGAGCAAATTATGTGAGAACATATAGGGAGAATTTTAAGGACCCTTATCTAATGAGCTTATATATGTCCAAGTGACTCAGGGATTCATCCAAATTCTCTCTAGGCTCAGTTTAAACTTTCCACTAAGGAAACATCTAAATGTTCTAATTCAATAATTGAGTCAGTTTATCATAACTAAAAAGATTGAGAATCATTTAATCATAGTTATTTATGGACTTGTATAAAAATTTCTCCAGTGCCATGGGTTTTGATTTTAATAAACTGATAAATGGGCAAATTTGGCTGCAAACTGATGTTGGATAAATTTCCATGTAAGTCATTTCCCTAAAAGGCAAATTTAAGAAAAATCTGATCAATAAAATTTCTGATTCAGGGAAATATTTTGAATTTCAAAAACTTTAATGTTTGTACCCTAAGTACAAAGTTTTTAAAGTAGAGTTTTGGGGGTTATGTTTTCCATTGGTAGCAGTTGTTGTTAAAATCTTTCAAAATACATAGATATATGTATCATGTATTATTAATAAAATGTGTTCCTAGAACAGCCTTATATAGTGCCAAAGTTTAGGTATAAATATGGTCAAATCTAGCAACTTTGATTCATTTTGCTGATTTTTAGCCAAAATAAGATAAGAAACTACATCAAGCCAGTATTTAGGAAACTGTTTAAATATTTTGTTTAAAATAGTTGGTTTTGCAAGGCATACCAACTCTATCAGAGGATCTGTCTTAAAAAATTATTTTAAAAAGTTGGAAGCATGCAGCTGCCCTTGCTTAAGAAATGCTTTGAAAAGAATAATATTTATGTAGTATGCACCATACATATATTATATGATTCACTAGACACAAAGTGGGCACTCAAATACTTGCTGATTTTTTCATTTATCCAACATAACCAGAAATATATTTTGGGAAGATAACGCATTCTTTTTTTTTAAAGAGGAAAGGCAAATTGCCCCATTTTGTTTGATCTTAAAGAATATAAAATCAGAACTCCAGAATATCATACATTTATGTTTAAAACTAGTTCTATTATGTTCATTAGAATGTCTTATGAATTCAATGCTGATTCTTTTTTTCTTTTTTTTCCTTCTTGTTAAGTAAAAATATCCCCTCTACTAAGCTGATTGCATATTCAATCAAAAAAAAAATTATATGAAGCCAACAGTTGTTTCTTCCCTCTTTGAGTTAAAGCAAATGGAGAAGCAAGTAACAGACTCACAAATTGCTTTTTTCAAGGAGTTTCAAGAAGAGAAGACTGAATCAAATGTGGCCAGCTGGTATAAAGAAGCTAGCAGACAGGATTCTAAGATGGAGAAGGAAAGATGGGTCTGGGGCCAACCTCCAAGCATTCCAAATCCAACTTCATCCAGTACTAGGTGCTCTTCAAACAACTTCCCAACCTNAAGACTGAATCAAATGTGGCCAGCTGGTATAAAGAAGCTAGCAGACAGGATTCTAAGATGGAGAAGGA
This sequence comes from Neotragus pygmaeus, assembly GCA_006410875.1. Taxonomy (NCBI): domain Eukaryota; kingdom Metazoa; phylum Chordata; class Mammalia; order Artiodactyla; family Bovidae; genus Neotragus; species Neotragus pygmaeus. Next base: position 27,409 of record SJYV01010802.1, on the reverse strand, counting down.
AAGATGGGTCTGGGGCCAACCTCCAAGCATTCCAAATCCAACTTCATCCAGTACTAGGTGCTCTTCAAACAACTTCCCAACCTCACTAGTCCTAGTTTCTTCCTCCAACTAGTTAGGAAACTACACATGGGTTGAAAAGCTTTCCTGAAGTCTTAATAAGACAAAGAAGATTGGTTTTTTTGTTTGTTTGTTTGTTTGTTTTGTACATATCAGCATATCAGGCATTAAATAAGTCAGTTGCTTTCCTTCAGTCCCAGAGAAGTCACTGGGCTAGAGAGATTTACACAACTCATCAGTTTTTATTCTGAAATAAATGGCATCAGTTAGAGTGATGTTTTACCCATTTCCCTCTGTTTTTCCTCCCTTTCCTTTATATAAAAAGAGAAGAATATTTGGCTCTCCCTCAAATGCTCCTTTTCTCAGTCTTCTAAAAGCTGTTTCTTTTTGACATTCAATCTGAGCTTAAATCATACCTCTTCAGTATTTAAATCATACCTCTCCCAGTATTTACCTCTTCTAAAGAAACTGCCTTGAACCTGTTTACCACATAACTGATTTTAGATTGTCTGCCTAATATTGTCAGAGTTGATTAATTGTCTGTGATTTTTTTTTTTTTTTGCATACTCTTGAACAGAATGCAAGCTCCATGGACAATCATAAATATTAAAAAATGAACAAATGTTGAATGAATGGAGGCCAAAAGAACTGAATAGATGCTTGCATTATTCCTTCTATTAATTTTTAAGTCTTTTGAAACCTAGATGATGTATTTGCTATACTAGTTGGAAAAGTATTTTGCATATATTTGACATCAATGGCTATTTGTGATTGGAATAAAACATTCCATCTCTTATTTCTTAGGAACAAATTCAGTGCAGCCCTATTTTCTTACATTGCTGCTGCTGCTGTTGTCGCTTCAGTTGTGTCCGACTCTGTGCGACCCCATAGATGGCCTCTTACCAGGCTCCCCTGTCCCTGGGATTCTCCGGACAAGAACACTGGAATGGGTTGCCATTTCCTTCTCCAATTCATGAAACTGAAAAGTGAAAGTGAAGTCAGTCATATCCGACTCTTAGCGACCTCATGAACTGCAGCCCACCAGGCTCCTCCATCCATGGAATTTTCCAGGCAAGAGTACTGGAGTGGGGTGCNTGGGTTGCCATTTCCTTCTCCAATTCATGAAACTGAAAAGTGAAAGTGAAGTCAGTCATATCCGACTCTTAGCGACCTCATGAACTGCAGCCCACCAGGCTCCTCCATCCATGGAATTTTCCAGGCAAGAGTACTGGAGTGGGGTGCCATTACCTTCTCCAATTTTCTTACACAATGTACATTATTTCCAGCTTTAGCATGTGTGCTGCTATGTTGAGAACAGGTGTGGCATTTCAGACAATTCTACAGTTGTATATTTTATGGTAAAATAAGCACAATGAGTATTTTATATTAATGTAAAAAGATTTTTATGTTCAATGACATGTGAATACATCTGCAGTGATTTAGAGACATCGTGAGTTATTTTGCTGTCATTTCCTTTTCTAAATGAAGTCCAGCAGTTAACAGGTACTATTTTAAGTCTATTTAAAAAATACAGATGGAATTGGGGTAACATGTTTGGCAGGTAATTTTACAGCTAGATGTGATCTTAGAGATCATTAAGGTTCATCACTTCTTTCTTATATAAAGAAATTGAGAAAGAAAAGTTACTGGTTTGTCTAATTTCTTACAAATATGTTTAGTAATAGCTTACCAGTCTTCGTAATTACACTTCTGAAAATGCTATGTAATTTAGCAAGTTACCAAGATAGCAAAGTAATAATTAGAAAAATAATTAATAAAAAGAGAGAGCTGGATAAACAGAAGTAATGCACAATTAACAGTGGTTTGTCTTCATTTAAAAGTTCATCAGATTTGTGTTGCAAAAAAGCCATTCTAGTAGTCTCTCTTCCTCAAGAATTACAAACTTTAACTATTCATAAACAGAGGAAGAACATCTTCTGGGACAGATTCCAACACAAGTCTTCAGGTTGTATCTGAAGTTTCTAAAACTGCACCAGTTTCTAAAGTATGCAAAAGAGACCTGATTAGCTTGGNAAGCCATTCTAGTAGTCTCTCTTCCTCAAGAATTACAAACTTTAACTATTCATAAACAGAGGAAGAACATCTTCTGGGACAGATTCCAACACAAGTCTTCAGGTTGTATCTGAAGTTTCTAAAACTGCACCAGTTTCTAAAGTATGCAAAAGAGACCTGATTAGCTTGGCTTTGTATGTTTTGTGTTGCTGTTTTTCAGTTTTTGTTTGTTTGTTTGTTTTCTCTTGATCAGAAAAAATTACATATAGCAATCATTTTTTAAAATAATTAGTATATTTTAATTGGAGGCTAATTACTTTACAATATTGTGGTGGTTTTTGCCATAGATTCACATGAATCAGCCATGGGTGTACATGTGTTCTCCATTCTAAACCCCCCTCCCACCTCCCTCCCCATCCCATCCCTGAGGGTCATCCCAGCACACCAGCCCTGAGCACCCTGGCTCATGCATAAAACCTGGACTGGCAATCTATTTCACATATGATAATAGACATGTTTCAATGCTATTCTCTCAAATCATCCCACCCTCGTCTTCTCCCACAGAGTCCAAAAGTCTGTTCTTTATATCTGTGTCTCTTTTGCTGTCTCACATATAACGTCATCATTACCATCTTTCTAAATTCCATATATATGCATTAATATACTGTATTGGCGTTTGTCTTTCTGACTTACTTCACTCTGTATAATAGGCTCCAGTTTCATCCACCTCATTAGAACTGATTCAAATGTATTCTTTTTAATAGCTGAGTAATATTTAATTGTGTATATGTACCACAGCGTTCATATCCATTTGTCTGCCAATGGACATCAGGTTGCTTCCATGTTCTGGCTGTTGTAAACAGTGGTGCGATGAGCATCCGGGTACACGTGTCTCTTTCAATTCTGGTTTCATCAGTGTGTATGCCCAGCAGTGNTAATTGTGTATATGTACCACAGCGTTCATATCCATTTGTCTGCCAATGGACATCAGGTTGCTTCCATGTTCTGGCTGTTGTAAACAGTGGTGCGATGAGCATCCGGGTACACGTGTCTCTTTCAATTCTGGTTTCATCAGTGTGTATGCCCAGCAGTGGCATTGCTGGGTCATATGGCAGTTCTATTTCCAGCTTTTAAAGGATCTCCACACTGTTCTCCATAGTGGTTGTACTAGTTTGCATTCCCACCAATAGTGTAAGAGGGTTCCTTTTTCTCTGCACCCCCTCCAGCATTTATTTTTTGTAGACTTTTTGATAGAAGCCATTCTGACCAGTGTGAGATTGTACCTCACTATGGTTTTGATTTGCATTTCTCTGATAATGAGTGATAGTGAGCATCTTTTCAAGTGCTTGTTAGCCATGTTTATATCTTCTTTGGAGAAATGTCTATTTAGTTCTTTGGCCCATTTTTTGATTGGGTCCTTTATTTTTCTGGAATTGAGCTGCAGGAGTTGCTTATATAGTTTTGAGATTAATTATTTGTCAGTTGCTTCATTTGCTATTATTTTCTCCCATTCTTCAAGCTGTCTTTTCACCTTGCTTAGAGTTTCCTTTGTTGTGCAGAAGCTTTTAATTTT
>SJYV01010802.1:0-23635 GCA_006410875.1 Neotragus pygmaeus | reverse complement strand
GCAGTGCCCAGCATCGTGGGAGTCAGCCCAGAGTCCAGTAGCTTCAGGCCTCCAGCCTCATTTTCCTGCCTAGGAGGTGAGCCGTTGACTTTGTATGTGGTCTGTTAACAGATGATAGGGCCTTTATCTTGCTATAGTCGCTGGTGTTACTTCTGGGTGACTGTGTGGTTGTTGATTGTTTTCGTTTTTCTCCATAGAATGGAAGATGTGAAGGTTGAGCCAGCCTTCCAGGCCTGAGGTCAACCCCATCTGGCCTTGGGAATAGTTCCTTTTTGTTGTAGTTATTTGCAGCCCAGGGAGATACTGGTTTCCTCTTCTCGTGAGTCTGAGTAGGACTTTGGCATCAGGTGATGCTGCCCCGTGTCGGGAGGTCAGCCATCACCCTCTGCTTCTGCCCTGCTTTCTCTGGGCCAGGACTTGCCCATCTGCAGTGTGGGCCCAGCTCCCCTCCCTTTCTCTTGGTGAGATTTCTCATAGGTTTCTTCCCCTCAGTGAAATGTGAGGGGTGTCACCTCTGGCCCCCGTGTCCTCCCACACCTGCAATCCTCTAGTATTTGTTGCTCAGGCTGAGGGAAATTCGTCCAGTTTATTTCAATTTCCAAGAAACTTCTTCCTGTCTTGTCCCCAGTCCCACTGGCATGCTGATAAGAGTTCCTGGATGACTTGCCATTTTCCTAAGGCCTCAACCTCCTCAGAGAAGGCGATGGCACCCCACTCCAGTACTCTTGCCTGGAAGATCCCATGGATGGAGGAGCCTGGTGGGCTGCAGTCCATGGGATCGCTAAGAGTCGGACACGACTGAGCGACTTCACTTTCACTTTTCACTTTCATGCATTGGAGAAGGAAATGGCACCCCACTCCAGTGTTCTTGCCTGGAGAATCCCAGGGACTGAAGTGACTTAGCAGCAGCAGCACAACCTCCTAAAACACAGGTTTTTAAAATTATAAAGTGCTTCTTGCTTCTGATGAGAGGGCCGAATGGTTGAAACATGTGATGTAGAAGCCTGGTTGACTCAGGCCCCAGAATGCCCATGGACCTGCAGCAGCCTGTGGTGCTTGATTCACAGTGTGATTCTAGCTGCTGGCACGATGCCCATGGCCGGAGGCCACGGTGGGGGTGAGGCTGGTGGGTTGCCTGCCTGGTGGGTCACCGCTCCTTCCTCCCTCTCTTGGCAGCATCAGGAGGCAGTGCAGTTTGAGAGGGGGGTGATTGGGGGTTGGTGGCATGTCAGCTGGTGCACTGGCAGGGCCCCCTGCGTGGAAACCTTCTTCTTCTCTGCCTCCTGAAGGCCAGGCACTCATCAGGGCCCTGCTCTTAGGCCCCACGAGGTGGCTGTGAGCAGAACTTGGCTCTGAGGACTCTTAAGTCGTGGCTTTGGCTGCTGGGTCTGGAGCGGCGGCCGGCAGTGCCTCTGGTGTCCAGGCAGCCTTACTCTAGGAAGGTGTGGTGACAACTCCTGCCCAACGCCTGGACTTGACGGGAGTGCACGTGCTAGGTCTGGGGAGGCCCTCCTCAAGGTTCTTTGTGGCTTCAAGCAGGCGCCCTGGTCGGCAGACAGAGTCCTGCCTCCATCACTTGATGATAGACCAGGGACAGCAGACACTCTAGCCAATGTGTTTACTTGTGGGCGCCGGAGCCTCCTGGGTCCCCTCCTTCTGTGAAGCCCGGGGCCCTCCCTGTGCCTGGCTTCTGCCTGTGTCCCCGGCACCTCAGGGTGCCCCTTTGCCTGGGGACGTCTGAGTGACTGCATGCCATTGGTGCCTGGTGGCGGGCCTGGCACAAGCAGGTTTCCTGTGCCAGGGTGTCAGTGAGTTCTTGGAAGTGCCACTGAAGGAGGTGCCCCCAGTCAGGTGGCAGCGTGGACCCCAGTGGGTGAGGCTGCCCTCGGGCTGGTGCGGTCAGGTTGGCAGGGACCTGGTGCTGCTGACGGGCCGCCCAGAGCACGAGCCCTGCCCTCCTCCAGTGGCTCTAGCACACAGCAGCTCCGAGGGACTGGCTGGCAGTCGGGAGCTGCGTCTGCGCCTGTGGCCGTTCCAAGGCATGGGCAGGGTGACTGAGTCTGGGGCACCCGTCGCTGGCTCCCACCCTGTGGCTTCAGGTGGGGCCTCCCCGGGGTCCCTGGGAGGGAGTGCTTTCTGCAGGGGGGGGCATGTGCGCCGTGTGGTGTGGGTGGTGGCCCACAGGAGAAGGCCTGTGGTGAGGGGTGCTGCGCTTGCCCTGTCTGGTTCGCGGCTTGGAGCAGGGGCACACCGGAGGTCTCCCTGGTTGGGGAAGGGTGGTCACGCAGGGCAGCCCTCGGCCAGTGTGGGGTGGGGCCACGTGTGTCCCTCCTCCTCGCGCGTTCCTCTGCAGCTGGAGGTCTGGGCCAGCTGGGCCGGTCACGGTCCTTGGTGGGGGCAACAGGAAGGCTGTGCTTATCTTCCCGTCACTGTTAACCTGGACATGTGGGTCCCAGCGACACAGAGCTGGCCCGGTCAGTCCTTGTCCTCAACCAGTTATGGCCTGCCTGTGGCAAGAGGTGGTAGATAGCCAGGTGGCCAGGCGGGCGGGACAATGGCTGTTTTCTTGCCCTGAGCGTGAGGCCACCGCGGAGCAGTGGTGCTGTGGCTTCAGTGGTTTTCCTTGGGTGGGTGAGCCCCACAGAGAGGAGCTGCATCAGGCTGGGCTTGAGGGAGCCCGGGACACAGCAGTCGGCTGTCCTCACCAACTGGTGTGTTAGAGACAGGACAGAGCACATAGAGGAAGGAGGCGGTGGATGAGTCCCAGGACCAGGCATGAGCTTTTAGTAGGGCTGAACTCCCTTAGACAAGACATGACAGCACCAGTGATGTGCAGTCCCGGGCGGGGCTCGTACAGATCCCGTGCCCAGATGAGACATAATGGCACCAGGGAGGTGTGGTCCCCCGGGGGGCTCACACAGACCCCATTCCCAGGGTTCTTTCTGGGTGCCGGCCATGCCAGTGTTGCTACCTACCATGGCCAAGACCCCAGACTCCAGGAGGATGTGAGGTGTTTGCACGGACAGTGTGGGAACGCTGAGTACCCTCCCTAGGACACAGCCCTGGGCCCGCAGCATGAGATTTCTCCTGCACAGCATCACAAGGATTTTGAACTTGAATCAGTGCCCAGCCCCACTGGGCTGTGTGCAGGGAGCGGTGGCAAACTTGGGAGACCCAGAGATGGATGCCCTGGACATGGACAGCCCTCCGCCAGCTCCTGGACCCTTTAGGATGGCCGCCTCTTTTCTGCCCAGCAAGGCTCGGCCCCTCCCATGCTGGGTGGTTTCTGTGTGCAGGGAGGGTGCTGAAACCGCAGCTGCTCTGCGTGGGCGCTGCCCATTGCAAGGACCTCTGCTGGGCAGTGCTGCCCCATCGCTGCCTGGAGGGCCTCCCTGTCACCTGGGGGCACTGGTGGGAGTGCAGACGAGGGCCCATCAGCAGTCACCCCACTTGCTCCCCCAAGGAGCTCTGCCTCTGAACCTGCCTGTTCTGAACGTCCCCCATCAGTGAAATCACATCCTATGTGTCCTTCTGTGCTTCCTCTCACTGAACATCATATTCTCAGGGTCCATCCACATGTGTCAGGGCTTCTGAGGGATGCTCCTGGGTGTGGGGGGATATGTGTGTATCTGCTTGTCCATCAAGCGACATGTGCACTGTCCACTGTCCACACCTGTGCTCTGTGGACACTGGGGGTGGGATGATAACATTTTTTGAAGAATCATAAAATCAGATTTCTTGGTTTCTGAAATGTTACAGTTCTGGACAGTGAGGTTAATGAGCTGTTGTCTCAGCTGCACTTTGGCCTTGAGGCAAAATGAGAGTCCTCTGAGGGAGACAGTAGTGGGAGCGGTACTGGAAACGTCAGGACGCCCCCGGCATGGGGAGACCGCCCGCAGCAGTGTGGGTGGGCGCTGGGCTGCACCCTGGGGCCCTGATGCTGTCACAGCCCTTGCAGTCCAGCTCTGTGGCACATGGTCACCCTGGGGCTCCCCCTGCTGGCCATGCGTGGCCATGGCGTTGGGACTTTCCAGCACCTTCTCCGGTGCCGGCAGCTGTGTCCATGTGCATGGTCAGCCTGTGGCTGTGATCCTGGCCTCTTCCCACATCCTCCCAGTCAGGGCCTCTGATCATTCCATCTCTTCTTGTGGGGCAGACGGGGGTGGAACACAGAAGCTGTGAGACCCCAAGTGATGGGTTGTCCCTCTTATCTCCTTTCAGCTGGAGAGGGGGGACTTCCTCTCGGAGGAGTGGAGAGAACGAATTGCTAACACAAGGTACGGCTGGGGCCTGGGGGTGGGGCCGAGGGGCCGGGCTGGCAGGGGCGATGTGGCTTTCCCTCCCTGAGGGTCACACCAGCAGACAGGGCCCCGCCCCCCTGCCTCCCTGGGCTGGACAGCAGCGACCACTACCACCTGTCCTGAGCTTGCTGGTGGCCCCGCCTTTGTGTCCCTTGTGCTGGAGCCTGATGGGCATCCTCCTGGCCCTGGCCGTGGGGCCGTGTGCTCACACACCTTGTGGCTCCCCGGGCCTCAGTGACCAAGGGGCGAGTGGGTCACATGCTCTTGGCTCTGACCCGGGGAAGGGGTCACACTCATTCTTTCTGACCTTCCTTCCACACATGCTTGTTGCAGGGCGCCCTGAGCCCTGTCATTATTCTCACTCACAGAGGTCTGACCCCATCTTTGATCTCAGGGAGGACGTCGCCCCTGAGGCGGGCACGCTATCCCCCTTTTCTCGAGAAAACATGCTGGCTTGAAGTGTCCCCCTCAGTCAGAGTGTGGGGACTCCGTTGCAGCTGTGGGGCCTCTCCTGTGGGGCCCTGCGGCTGTATCTGGGCTCCATGGTCACGGTCATGGTGAGGAAAAGCTGGCTGAGGGGCCTACTCCCCAGCCTTGGCTGCCCACTGTTCACCTGGCCTGGAGCACCTCGAGGCCCCGGGCTCTGCCAGCTCTCCCTTGGCCCTCTGCTTCCAATCAGGGTGTCCTCCCCAACCTGCTCCTCTGCTGAGGGACCTCACCCCAGCTCCCACGGGCCTCGGAGCTGCCTTGTCTCCTTGCAGGCGACCCCAGTCAAAGTGGCCCAGGCTCCGTCCTGGCTCACACCCTCTCCTGGCCAGTCCCCTTGAGACCCTGCCATCCAGCCTTCCCAGGCTATGTCCCTGCTCCCTGTGGAGGCCTCCCAGCCAGCTGGTCTCGTCAGGGCTCTGCCCGTCATAACCTCACCATCCCTGCGCTTTTTCCCAAGTAGGGGCTGGGAGAGCTTAGCCCCCAGCTGAGGGCTCCCACTGCCACTCTCACAGCAGTCAATGTGTCCTCGCCCTGGTCAGGCCCTCTGACTGCCCTTTTGTTGAGATTCAGGGGGAGCAGCATGGGGCCGGCAGGCAGCTGGCTACTCTGTCACATTCAAATAAGGAGGGAAACCCAGGTTGGGGGGATCCCCCATGTGGACAGGAGCCAGGGGATAGATGATGGCCAAGGGATGGGGGACCCTGGGTGGGACAGGAGCCCCCAACTGCCTGGTGGGCATCTGCAGACAGAGCTTCTCAGGCCCTCAGATGCCAGAGAACATTGGAAAAATGGGAAGCCTGGGCCAGCCCCTGCCTCAGAAAAACTTCATGCTGGGCCCTCAGGTGGTGGGCACCCTTTCAGGTGTAGCTCAATGGGTCTGTGCTGCCTTCCTGCCCAGGCTGCCTCACCCCTGTGTGCCCAGGTGGCCCAGCTTGTACTGCCCATGCACCAGCCTTGGGGACGCCCGTGTTGGTGCAGGCCTTCCCCAGGGAGTCAGCAGCCTGCTTGTCATGGGACCTGGCTGCAGGGTCTGTGTTGGCAGCACCCGGGGCAGCTGTCATGCCCCGTGGGCCCTGAGCCTGTGCCCCCGCTGCAGAGGAGGTGTGGACAGCGCTGCAGTGGAGGCGCTGCAGCTCTGTGCGTGTGCACGCAGAACCCGGCACTCAACTGGAGCATTGTTTTGCAGTGTTGTATTTGTGAATAACTTTGCCTTTGGTCCTGAGGTGGATCACCAGCTGAAGGAGCGGTTTGCAAACATGAAGGAAGGTAATGTATCCCTCCCTCTCTGCTCTGTGCATCCGTTCTGCGTCTGTCCCACGTCTGTCCCGTGTCCGTCCTGCTTGGGCCGTGTAGCAGCGACCCTGATCACGCATGCTGGGGTCCTGACTAGCAGCATCCTCTGATCCAGCCCCAGTGGGAAGGCCTCGGAGGCGGGAGGGAGGGGTTTATCTGTCTTTCTTGCTGTCACCTAAGTTGCAGGCGGGGTGCATCCCAGCTCAGCATGTGTTCAGTGAACAGAGTGGACCTCACCACTGCTCAGGCCAGAGCTTGCAGCTGCCTGGGAAATGGGTGGGGACCTGGTTAGCAAGGGAGTTGCAGGCTGTCCAAGTCATCTGGGTTTCCTGTGGATAGTGCGTAACTTCTTAGTTCAAGGACGTCCTGGGCGCTTAACTGTGTGTCTCATACTGGAACTTGACTAAATGGAAGTTCAGCCTTGGGGTGCTGGGGCTGCCTAGACCAGCCCTTTGGCTTTGCCCAGGGCTTTCTTGTGTCTGGACCCTCGAGGCCTGGCTGCAGCCCCCCGCCACTTCCCCCCCTCTTACTCTCCGTCCCAAGGCTGGGTGAGACCAGATGCACCCAGGAGGGGAGCTCATCTCTCCAGCTCTGAGTCTCCGAATCCCTGTGGGACTGCTGGGCACAGCTCTGGAGGGAGAGATCATGAGAGTTTGAAAGCTGAGCTTCCATTCTGATTGTGAGTCAGAGTCCATGTAGTTTTTAGGAAGGGTGTGTGCTCCGTGTGTGTGTGAAAGTGCAGACTTGGGGCAACATGAGTGGTTTTATGGAGGGAGTGTTGATGGCGTCTGGCTAGAAGCTCATGGGGGATCTTGACAGTCCACATGGAGGCCGAGAGGAAGGTGCTGAGGCTGAGTTCTTGCTTCTGACCCTGCTAACCTCACTGGTCTTCCCTCCCTCCTCTCCCCAACCTCTTCCTCTCCCCTCGCCACCCTTCAGAAATGCCAGGGTCTTGGATCTTCTTGTGTTCCAAGCTCCTCCCCCAGCCTGTGGCAAACGTGAGCAGGGCTGTCCTCAAGTCAGTGGTCTCTGAGAAGCTTCCAGACCACTGAAGGTACAGGGAGCAGGGATGCAGCTGCATCCTGATCTTGCGATGCTCAGGTGCAGCAGTCCATGGGGCATCCCTTCACGGTGCCCAGGGCATCCTGGTGCCTGTGGAGCGTCACACCCACGAGGACTGACGTTCATTCGTGTTCTTATCACCACCGCTGGGTCCCTGGGGAGTTGGGCTCTGGCTCAGGGTAGAAGAGCAGGTCTGGCATGTTCAGGAAGGAGTGATGGCACAGCTTCTCCAGTTGTGACTCAAGACAGCAGGAGTCCCCTGTCCTGGAGGGAAGCCTTGCCTGACACGGGCGGGCACCCTGCCCTGCCTCCCTCATCCCCCACGTCCCTGTCCCCGAGGCTCCAGAGAGACCCCCATGTCCTCCTGAGGTCCGTGGCTGGGAGAGAAGCAGGGTGGGTCCTCCATGTTTCATCATGAAACATGTCAAGCGGACAGAAGAAAGGATCACCCAGCGTAGAAGCAGTTTCCAGCTGCCCTCAGTACAGCCGGCTGCGTGTGTTTGCATGCGTGTGCAGGTGAGCACAAGCCTGAGCGTGTGGCAGGGGTTGTTCCTGATGGTTTATGGGGAGCTTTCCCCAGCCCCAGGCTCCACCCAGAGAAGAGCTTGAATTGCTGTCCTCCCAGCTGGCCCAGGCATCTATCTGGCTGTGGGGTCCCACTCTGTAGCCTTTGGGTCTCGGGGCACAGCCCCTCCATTTGGACGCTGCCCACTGGGCATCCTGAATCGTTGTCTTATAGAATGTCACTTGGGGTGCCCTGGTTCATCATGGTCTGCTTAATCTTGCCCTCTGCACCCCATGTCCTGAGTTCTCGGGTGTCACACATGCTTGACTCGTGGCCCCTGGTGGGAGTGGGACTGCCTACCAGGCCCTCCTGTCACCTGGGATCTGTGGCTCTGCAGTGACATGCCCACAGAAGTCCTCTCAACATACCCTGTTGACCCTAAAAACTTGCTTGGGCTTTCTAATTAAAGCATCCTGGAATGTGTGGGCATTACTCCGTCCCGCTCCCCAGCCCCACTCTTCAGATGCCTCCACGATGCCTGGGGGTAACCCCAGACTCTGGCCACAGTGACTGCTTAAATGTGCACCTAGCTAGCTGGCCAGGGACCTGCCATCACCACCTCCTCATGGGGTGCCAGAGGCCAGACTGGTGCTAGGGTGCTCTTTGTACCTGGACAGTCAGGAGCATGTGAGCATGTGCTGAGGGGCTAATCCTGACCACTCCACTTTCCTTGTAAAAGAAATATTTCACTTTTGGGGGGTAAGTTTATGTATTTTGTCTGCGTTGAGTCTTGCCTGCTGTGCAGACTTTTCTCTAATTGTGGCCAGCGGGGGCTAGTTTCTAGTGGTGTGCAGGCTTCTCAGTGCTTTGGATTCTCTTTTTGCAGAGCACTGGCTCTAGAGCACATGCTCAGTAGTTGTGGTACACGGGCTCAGTAGTTGAGGTACACGGGCTTAGTTGCTCTGTGGCACTTGGGTTCCTCGTGGACCAGGGATTGAACCCATGTTGCCTGAGTTGACAGGCAGATTCTTAAAAACTGAGCCATCAAGAAAGCTCCTCTTTGACATTTATTCTTGGTTCTTTATTTCTTACACTGGACAGTTTCAGTCCTTCTTGGGTTGATGCATTTAGAGACAGCGTTTCATACAGGGTAGGGGGAAGCTGTTGTACTCTGAAGGTAACATCACCAGTCACAGTGACCTCTCTGCACAAGGCTTCAAGTCCTGTGGTTCTTCTTTTCACTGCAGTGATTTGCACGCATGCCAGGACTTACTGGAAAAACTTTCCTGTGCAGCCGTTTCTGACTTGAACCATTCCCATTATGGCTGTGTGGGGTCAACCCCTGATTCTCCTCGGGTTCTGTCTGTGTGGATCAGGGTCCAGTTCTCCTCATGTTCTGTCTGTGTGGATCAGGACCCGGTTCTCCTCAGATTCTGTCTGTGTGGATCAGGACCTGGTTCTCCTCAGGTTCTGTCTGTGTGGATCAGGATGCTATTCTTCTCAGATCCTGTCTGTGTGGATCAGGATCTGGTTCTCCTAATGTTCTCTCTGTGTGGATCAGGACCCGGTTCTCCTCAGATCCTGTCTGTGTGGATCAGAGCCCGGTTCTCCTCAGATTGTCTGTGTGAATCAGGACCTGGTTCTCCTCGGGTTCTGTCTGTGTGGATCAGGATCCAGTTCTCCTCGGGTTCTGTCTGTGTGGATCAGGGCCCAGTTCTCCTGATGTTCTGTCTGTGTGGATCAGGACCTGGTTCTTCTCAGGTTCTGTCTGTGTGGGTCAGGACCCGGTTCTCCTCGGGTTCTGTCTGTGTGGATCAGGATCCGGTTCTCATGTTCTGTCTGTGTGGATCAGGATCCGATTCTCCTCGGGTCCTGTCTGTGTGGATCAGGGTGCGGTTCTCCTCAGGTTCTGTCTGTGTTGATAAGGATCTGGTTCTCCTCAGATCCTGTCTGTGTGGATCAGGGCCTGGTTCTCCTCAAGTTCTGTCTGTATGAATCAGGATCCTGTTCTCCTCAGGTTCTGTCTGTGTGGATTTGACCCACTTCTCCTCAAGTTCTGTCTCTGTGGGTCAGGGCCCAGGTCTTCCTCAGTCTCTGTTAGTATGGTTCAGGACTGGTTCTGGTCTGGCTCATCTGCACAATGCAGACAGTGTGGAGGACCCCAGCTGGCCCACCCTGAGCCCCAAGGCTGTGCGGCTGAGCAACTTTGCAGGAAGGCAGTCAGTGCTCCAGGCCAGGGCACTCAGATGCCGCTTAGTTTGGCTCTCACTGGAAGCAGAGGACTGACTCACAGTGCATCCTCCCTTCTGGGTGCTGGGGACTCGTTTTCTGGACTCCTCTGCTCTGATGTCATCATGCTCTTGTTTGCATCGTGTACTGGTCCTCAGGGCGGCGCTGACCCCACTCTGTTTTCCAGGTGGCAGAATCGTGTCCTCGAAGCCCTTTGCGCCTCTGAACTTCAGAATAAACAGTAGAAACTTGAGTGGTAAGAATGCTTGTGTTGCCAGATTCTTAACATGTGTGATTGTCAGCACCTGCAGTGATTTTAAAGCAGGATCCCTGCCAGCAGAGGTGACCCTGACTTAAAGCAGGATCCCTGCCAGCAGAGGTGACCTGGGGGCATCCTGGGCCCAGCCTCACTCACTCCATGCGGGATCCCCCATGTGACAGCCCCTGATGTCCCCAGACATAGCCCCGGTCAGGGTTGTAGGGGTGAGAGTCTCAGGTCCCATGGGAGAGTGACAATGCCCCTTGGGGGCATATACAGGACCTGGGCATCCTTGCAGCCACCGTGGCTGTCTCGTTGGACTCCGAGACTCTTTCAGAGTCCATGCTGCAGGCCTGTCCCCACCCTCGTCCTCGGCTGAGGGCCAGGGGGAGGGAGGGCCATGGGCACCTCCCAGGCCGGTGGTTGGGATGCCCAGGCGTCCCCTGACCCATGGGCCCATTGTGCACAGACATCGGCACCATCATGCGCGTCGTGGAGCTGTCGCCGCTAAAAGGCTCGGTGTCATGGACGGGGAAGCCAGTCTCCTACTACCTGCACACCATCGACCGCACCATAGTGAGTGGTGCCCGAGCACTCCTGCCCTGCCTCTCAGCTAACCTGCGGGGGGGCAAAGGTTGTACTCCCACCCAGGGGTCCGGTGCATTCCCTGGGCACGTCACTGCCTGGCGTTGGTGGGTCTGGGATATGGCTTTCATTTTGTAGGATTTTCCACTGCTAATGAGATTTTTTCTTTTCCATTTTTAGCTTGAAAACTATTTTTCTAGTCTAAAAAATCCAAAACTCAGGGTAAGTTTGTCTGTTTGCCCTAGACCTATAAGCCTGGTTGCTGCTGATCAGGGCCTGAGGGTCCGGATTCGGGCCTGGGCACCAGGGACCCCTGGGTGTGACAGCCTTGACTTGAGCAGTTTCAACAGTTTTGGGGGAAATAGGTTGATAATAGGTTGAAAACAGTTAACATTTTGAAACGTTTTGCTGCCCCTTGGTCCCTGTCGGTTTGTCCCTGAACCTTGCGGGATGTGTGTCCCAGTGTCCCAGCATCTTTCTCTTTGGAGGCTCAGACGAGCCTGTGAGCCTGGAGGAGCCCCCAACCCGGGCCCCTCCTATCGTGATAGGACCTCGGGTCACAGTGTGGGGACTACCTACCCACTGAAGACAGAACGGCTTCATGGGCAGCACTGTACTGCCTGCTGGTGACCCAGGGTGTCCCTCAGCCCTCTTCATGGACAGAGCATCCCCAAGTGGGGAAGCAGCTGTGGGAACCTCAGGGAGGCCAGGCCAGGCCATTCAGCAGCTCCTCACTCTGCACCCAGGCTCTGCCTTTAATAACTTTTCCTTGTGACCTAAAGGCCGCTGGGGTCCTGGCAGAGATGGGGTGTGGGTGTTGTTTTTCCCTGTGCCATCATCAAGGGTGCAGATGAGCAGAACCTGGCTGACCACCCCCGGGAGCTTGAGCTGTGGGGCCCCTGGAGGCAGGGGGGTCCCCACGGTGCCTGAGCTTCAGGAGATACCCCCTGCCTGCCCACCAGGAGGAACAAGAGGCAGCTCGGCGCCGGCAGCAACGGGAGAACAAGAGCAACACAACCACGCCCACCAAGGTGCCCGAGAGCAAGACAGCTGTGCCGGCGGACACCCCCGTGGTGAGCCCCACTCTGGTCGGGGAGGGAGCCAGGCCACCCTCAGAGCCCCCACCTCTGGCCAGTCCTTCATGCGGGTTTCCACCAGGACTCTGGTGCTGAGGAGGAGAAAGCTGGGACGACTGCTGTCAAGAAGCCATCTCCCTCCAAGGCCCGGAAGAAAAAGCTGAACAAGAAGGGCCGGAAGATGGTGGGTCGGAAGCGTGGGCGCCCCAAGAAGATGAGTGCCACCAACCCCGAGCGCAAGCCCAAGAAGACCCAGAGCGCACTGGACCTGCTGCACGCCCAGACCGTGTCTCGAGCGGCCTCCCCCTTGCCGCAGGGTGAGCCTCGCCCCCGTGCCGTGGGGTCCTGGGAGTGAGTGCCGTGGGGTCCTGGGAGTGAGTGCCGTGGGGTCCTTGGGCAGAAGCTGCTGTGCCAGTGTCGTGGGCGTGCTGTGTGGGTACGCCCAAGCTCTGAACCTTCCTGAGGGAGGTTCCACCTGAGGGAGGAACCACCTCAGGGGTCCCTTGGGCCATCGGTGTGGTCAGCTTGACCCAACAATCTGCCCGGGAACAGGTCCTAGGGCCTTGGCTTCCCACGCTCCTTGTCCTGACAGGAGGCTTGGCTCAGAGTGAGTGGCCAGGTCACGAGCATGTACAGCTCCGCGTCTGGTGGTTGGGGCTGTGGGAATTGTGTTGAGTCCTGTTGCTGGGGCACTGGGGGCTCTATAGTGGCCTTCCGGGCCCCGTTTATGGGATTGTGACCACTGCTGTGTCCCCACAGATGCGCACAGGCCACCTCACAGCCCATTCTACCAGCTACCTCCCAGCGTGCAGCGGCCTACCCCGGAGCAGCTGCTGCTGGCACCCACCCCGCCCGCGCTGCACAGGCTGCTAGGTGAGCACCAGCTGGGCCCACGGGTCAGGGAGGGCGAGCAGCAGCTGGTCTACACCCTGGCAGGAGCCCATGCCGTGCAGTGGAGCATACCACCTCCAGGGCTCGGGCTTATCCTGCCAGGGGACTCCTGGGTTTTGGGATCAACAGGGCCCGTGTGGTGGTCTGAGGACACTGGGCCACCCTGGGGGCTCCTGGCATTGAGTGGGGCCAGGGAGGCAGCTCCACCCCGCTAGAGGATGGCTTCCGTGTCCATGGTGCCAGGATCCCGCGGGATCAGACCCCGTTCTGCCAACTTGAGCTTGCAGTCGTGGGCAAGGGCGGGCTGCGTTGAGATCACTCAGCTCTAGAAGCTGGGTGAAGGAGACCCTTTACAACCTTGGGAGCTGTCAGTTTTCTCAACAGCAGTAGCGTATGTTTACCAAGAAAACTGGCAGATTAGCCAGCCAGAGCCCACACGTGTGGGAGAAAGGAAACATGGGCCGGTGATGGCAGGAGCTTCGAGGGGCCCCAGGAGGGGGTGGCCCCAGGTGGGAGCAGAGCCCTGGCCCCACCAAAACCCTATGGGGCCTGCCTGTGTTCACGAACCCCACCCCTGCCTTGAGCCTCGGCGGGATCCTTCCTGTGTCGACATCCAGTCTGTTCTCTCCTTGCAGAGTCCTNCCCCAGGAGGGGGTGGCCCCAGGTGGGAGCAGAGCCCTGGCCCCACCAAAACCCTATGGGGCCTGCCTGTGTTCACGAACCCCACCCCTGCCTTGAGCCTCGGCGGGATCCTTCCTGTGTCGACATCCAGTCTGTTCTCTCCTTGCAGAGTCCTTCAGGATTCAGTACCTACAGTTCCTGGCATATACGAAGACCCCTCAGTACAAGGCCACCCTGCAGCAGCTGCTGGACCAGGAGAAGGTGCGGCCCCTGTGCTGCCGGCCAAGTTACCAGGAGGGTGGGGGGGGCACTCATCCCCACCTCAGGGCCCAATGGCCCCATGGTTGCAGCTGGCCCAGGCCCTGCTGTGACGGCTGAGACGTCCTCATCTGGGGACAGTGTCCCCGTGCTGAGAGGCATCTAGGGGGCCCTCAGCCTGGGCATGTCCCCTGCAGCCTCAGTCAGGCCCAGCACGGGCATGACTCTCTGGAGGGTGGGCAGCATAAGGCCCCGTGATCCTCATAAATAGGACTTCAAGCCGCCGCTGTGTGGCACCACGTTCTGGGGTGAAGCCCTTATGGGGTTCTGGCCAGTCTGCTCGCGTTTCCCCATCTCCCCCCTGCCATGGTCCTTGCGCTCATCAGCCCTGCCCCACAGGAGAAGAATGCCCGGTTGCTAGGCGCAGCGCAGCAGCTGTTTGGCCACTGCCAAGCTCAGAAGGAGGAGAGCAAGAGGCTCTTCCAACAGAAACTGGACGAGGTAGACTGGTCCCTGCTTGGCTGCTGGGAGGCCTTGCACATGACCCCCAGTGCTGACCTATGGGTGGGCGAGTGGGCGGGACCCCAGCCCAGACAGCTGATATCCAGGTGGACTGTTGCCCTTCCTATGCTTCTGACTCTGAAAGTCTCCCTCACAGGAGGCCTGGAGCCTGGGGGCAGTCAGAGGGCAGCTCCTGGGACTGCCTGGGTTTCAATGGTTGAGACTTCGCCCTCCAGTGCAGGGGCCATGGTTTTGATCCCTGAGTAGGGAACTAAGATCTCGAATGTCTTGCGGCCAAAAAACGAAAAACATAAAACAAGGAATATTGTAACAAGTTCAGTAAAATCTTTAAAAATGGTCCGCATCAAAGAAAACGAGGGGAAGTCTGCACGTGGCCCCGTGAGCGCCCACCTGGGCCGTGGTGTGTCCTCAGCTGGGAGTGAAGGCGCTGACTTACAACGACCTGATCCAAGCGCAGAAGGAGATCTCAGCTCACAACCAGCAGTTGAGGGAACAGACGGAGCAGCTAGAAAAAGGCAACCGGGAGCTAAGGAGCCAGAGCCTGCGGCTGGTGAGCAGCCCGGGCCGGGTGGGACCCCTCCTTGCCCATGTCTACCGTCAGGATGCTCTAAGGGCACCTGGCGCATCTCAGACTCGGGCTCTGATCTTCAGCCCTTCCCCCACCTACAGCCCAGGGACCCTGAGCCCATATCCCCCTGTGTGCTGGGCCTCACCTGCTGGGAGCGTCTCCTCTCTGGATGTCCCTCACTTGCTCCTGCAGGGTGTCCTTCCCCGGGACCCATCTTCTCAGCCCCGCCTCCAGAAGCAGCTCTGCTCTGTGCTTCAAGGGTGCAGGCTTGGGGTTGGGCAGCAGACTCCTGCTGCTCCGTGCCCCAGCTGTGTACCCAGGGGCTCCTCCCCATCTCCCACTGCAGGCACCCCTGGGTAGGAGCCGTCCACCGGAGCCCCTCCCAAACCTCCCCCCCCCGGAGCTGTGCATACTGGGTGGGGGCTGCCCACCAGGACTCACAGCCCAGCACCTTTCCCACAGCTCAAGGCACGGTGTGAGGAGCTGAAGCTGGACTGGTCCACACTGTCCCTGGAGAATCTGCTGAAGGAGAAGCAGGCCCTGAAGAGCCAGATCTCAGAGAAGCAGAGGCACTGCCTGGAACTGCAGGTAAGCCTGGGCTGGGGATTGGAGCCTTCCTCACTGCCCCCTTCCCCACTCCCTGGCTCACCTACAGAGACGCCTTCCCCTCGACTGCAGCTCCCAGCACCAGACCCTGGGATGCTTTTGAGGGATCTCTGACCACAGCTCTCATGGTGAACTGGTGTCCAGAGATCCTTTTGAGGATGTGTCCTGAGCACACACCTCCCCAGAGCAGCTTTCTGCAAGGTCACAGCCCGTGTGTCACAGAAATGAGGTTTATTGCCCAAGCCTGTGTGTGGTGGGGTCTGCAGGAGGGGTCTCAGGAGGGAACACTCTGGGTTTTGACCCTCCTCCATAATTGAGAATCAAGGAGCGGCCCGTTAATTGTGGGGAAAAGCCAAACATGCGGTTCCTCAAGCCCTGGCCCACCCAGGACAAGTTCTGTCCTGATGTTTTACCCTGGCAGTCGCCATGATGGCCACGGAGCCTGGGCCCCTTACCACCTCTGTGCACCTGTGCCCCACTCTGACACTCATTCACCTGTCAGCTCACCAGCCACATCCTCCTCTCTCTCCTGGACGGTCCTGGCTGGAGGGATGCTGGGCTTGGGGCTGGGCGGGCCTGACACCCTCCCTGGTCGTCCCACAGATCAGCATCGTGGAGCTGGAGAAGAGCCAGCGGCAGCAGGAGTTGCTCCAGCTCAAGTCCTGCGTGCCGCCTGATGAGGCACTGGCCCTGCAGCTTCGTGGGAAGCCAGAGGCCGAGCCTGGCCGCTTGCACTTGGAGCTGGACTGCGCCCGCTTCTCCCTGCCGCCCTTCAGCAGCTTGAGCCCCGAGCTCTCCATGAATGGCCATGCAGCCGGCTATGAGCTCTGCAGTGCACTGGGTCGGCCCTCGCCCAAGCAGAACACCCCCCAGTACCTGGCCTCCCCGCTAGACCAGGAGGTCGTGCCCTCCACCCCTAGCCACAGCGGCCGGCCACGGCTAGAGAAGCTGTCCGGCCTGGCCCTTCCTGACTACACCAGGCTATCCCCTGCCAAGCTGGTGCTGCGGCGCCACCTGAGCCAGGACCACGCGGCCAGCGGCAAGGCAGCTGCCAGTGAGCTGCACCCACGGTGAGTGCAGGCCAGCGTCACTGCACTGTACAGGCCCCGTGGGTCTTCTGATCTGAGGATCGTCAGTTTGGAAGAAAATCGGTTTGCTAGGCCAGGGCTGTCAGCTCTGAACACAAAGCTGCAGCCGTGGGGTCACTCCCTAGAATGACCGAGGACACGCCTTGTTTCTAGAGCCGAGCATGCCAAGGAGAACGGGCTCCCTTACCAGAGCCCTGGCATCACCAACGGCATCAAGCTGAGCCCACAAGACCCCCGACCTTCATCCCCCACGGCTTTACAGATGGGAGAGAAGGGCCCCGAGAAGGTGAGGCTGCTCTCCGAGAGCATCTGTGGAGCTGGGTGGGGGGGGTAGAGTCTCAAAGGAGGTCCTGCAGGAGGGGGCAGCTTGGCCACCCGAATGCACCCTTGCCTTCAGGTGAGGCTGGGAGAGAGCTCAGGCCCTGGGGATGGGAGGAGAGGGTGGTTGAGCAGTAGGGTGGGCCAGTCGTGGGTGGAGGCTGCTGATGGGTGGGTCTGGCCAGTTGGGAGAACGGGTTGGGGTGGGGGCTGGTTGGAATCCCCAGTATCCCCGGGGCAGAGCCCGAGGCCGCTGTCCTGGTCGGCAGGGTGTGAAGGAGCGTGCCTACG
The DNA here is from genome assembly GCA_006410875.1 of Neotragus pygmaeus. Lineage (NCBI taxonomy): Eukaryota > Metazoa > Chordata > Mammalia > Artiodactyla > Bovidae > Neotragus > Neotragus pygmaeus. Next base: position 6,673 of record SJYV01010802.1, on the reverse strand, counting down.
CCAGCAGTGGGGAGGCCATCACCAGCCTGCCCGTCAGCATCCCGCTGAGCACCGTGCAGCCCAGCAAGCTGCCCGTCAGCATCCCCCTGGCCAGTGTGGTGCTGCCCAGCCGTGCCGAGAAGGCGGTGAGTGCGGCCCTTGGCCCAAGCCTGCTGCCCCAGGCCTCGTGTGCACGCAAAAGCAGAGTCGCGGGCCTATCCTTTCTCCTCAAGGGCCAGTCACTTTCTGTTCAGTTGCTTGCAGTTATATCTCCAGCATGCCGCAATACCTGAGAAAGAGAACACCGATTCCCAGTAAGGTTTTCAACTTTAATCTTAGATCTGAGTGTGCATGGTGATTGTGAGTGGAGAGTAGATTTCCAGTTCTGTAGAAGCTGCCCTTGTCCTTCTAGTCCACACTTGGGTTCTCCCTCACCACATGCCCTTCAGAATGACACTTTGTGTAGAGCGGGTTGGGCTTTGTGTTCATGGAGGTGTCATTCATACAGAATTCATCCATCTAAGATGTTCAGTGCAGGGGTCTTCGATGTGTTCACCAGTCTTGCAGCCAGCTCTACTTCTAGAACATTCTGTGCCCCAAGAGGAGGCCCATCCCCAATGGCATCACCCCTGTACCCCCTCCCAGCCCCTGACAATCAGTACCCCACTCTCTGTCTGTGGTTCAGCCTGTTCTGGATGTTTCCCATCAGTGGAATCACACACTGTGTCCTGTGTCTGCCTCTATCACTGAGCTTCGTGTCCTGAGGGTCCATCCATATGGTAGCGAGTATCAGGGCTTCTCTCCTCTTTGTGGCTGAGGGATGGTCCAGTGTGTGGAGGGACATGTGTGTATACTCTGTGGATGGTCATTTGGGTTGTATGCACTTTGGGGCTGTTGTAAATCACACTGCTGTGGACATGTGTGAACAGGAATCGTGTGGACAGTTGTTTCTATCTGGCTTCCCCTAGGAGTGGAGTTGCCAGGTCAGGTCATGACACCGCCCCACTGCTGTCCGAGGCGTTTAGACCTGAGCTCAGACATCTGCTGCTCACCTTGTGAGAGCCTTCTGGTAGCTGACTGCTAGGCTCACCTGCGTGGCCGTTGCCCTCTGGGCTCGCTACCTCAAGCCCTAGGGACGTCCTTGGGTGTGTGCCCGGCTTGGCTGACAATGTGCACCTTCTTTCTGCAGAGAAGCACACCCAGCCCTGGGCCACCGGCCCGAGAGTCCTCGTCCACGCTGGAGAAGCAGGTAGCTGCTAACACCCATGGTGCCGGGGGCAGCGCTGCTGGGAGCAAGAGCCTTGCCCTGGCTCCCACAGGTGAGGGTTCCCAGAGGCCAGGCCCGGCCCCTCCAGCCGTGGGGTCTGAGCTGCATCAGGGCCGCCCTCAGCTGCACGCACCCTGGGGTCCCGCCCGGCTCGTGTCGGGCAGCCATGCTCGGCCCGGGCTTGGGCCGGCCCTGTTGACGGGGTCTGGTCCTCTGGGAGATCCAGTGGGGCTTCTGTGTGGGGCCAACTGTGCACTTGGGTGCCTGCACTCTAGACGGGCCCTGTTGCTGCTGTGAAGCAGGCGGCTCCAGCACTCATCTCGACGCCACTGCTCTCGTGTGGGGAGGGCATCTCTGCTGGCGGTGCCCAGGGTCCACTCAGCATGTTCATGGGCTCCAGGCCCCCAACTGTCATGGGCCCAGAAGTGGGGAGGAGGGCACAGTGAAGGCTTGGGGTGCCAAGCATGGAGAGAGCTGAGCCACCACCTCGTGTCCTCCTCAGGCTTTGCATACAGCGGCTCAGTGGCCATCAGTGGGGCCCTGGCAGGCAGCCCGGCACCCCTCGGCCCTGGAGCTGAGCCCCCGGCCCTGGACGAGTCCTCCAGCTCTGGAAGCCTCTTTGCCACTGTGGGGTCCCGCAGCTCCACCCCGCAGCACCCACCCCTGCTGATGCAGCCACGTGCCTGTGGCTCAGCCTCACCGGCCCCCCAGCTCTGCTCCAGCCCCCGGCTAGGCGCCCTGGGCCCACTCCCTGACTCTGGCAAAGGGGACCTGCCCTGCGACACTAGCTTCTCAGACCCTGAGAGCGAAGCCAAAAGGAGGATCGTCTTCACCATCTCGGCGGGTGCCAGCAGCGCCAAGCAGTCACCTTCCAGCAAACACAGCCCTCTGCCCTCGGGTGCCCGCGGGGACGTTGGCCAGGGCCATGGGCCAGACAGCCGCAAGCGGGGCCGGAGGAAGCGGGCATCGGCGGGGACCCCCAGCCTGAGCTCAAGTGTGTCCCCCAAACGCCGGGCCTTGCCATCTGTCGCTGGGCTTTTCATGCAGTCTTCAGGGTCCCCCCTGAATCTCAACTCCATGGTGAGGCGGGAGCAGTGTACTGGGGCTGGGTGGCTGATGAGGGCGCATGCCAGGCCTGCTGGTGCTCATGCATGTGCCCGGCCCCCAGGTCAGCAACATCAACCAGCCCCTGGAGATCACAGCCATCTCATCCCCTGAGAGCTCCCTGAAGAGCTCACCCGTCCCCTACCAGGACAATGACCAACCACCTGTGCTCAAGAAGGAGAAGCCCCTGAGCCAGACCAATGGCGCCCACTACTCCCCATTGACCTCGGACGAGGAACCAGGCTCTGAGGACGAGCCCGGCAGTGCCAGGCGAGTAGGCTGCGATCAGGCTGTTGGGGGGTGGTCCTGACTGCAGGGCACATCTGGGATTGTTTAACTGTGTGAGAAACAGCCTGCGAGGGCCCAAGGCTTCTGAGAGCACCTCGCTGCCTATGTGCGGGGCGAAGCCGAGCCCGAGCCAGCAGCCCACCTGCAGGTGTCACATGTAAGCAGAAAGGAGGGAGGGCAGCAGGTGGGAGAGCCGGAAGCAGGTGTGCAGGCTCCGGTCCACTCATCTGATGGGGAACAGGGCTTTCTTTCCCTTATTTTTTTTTTGACAGCAGCTGTGTTAGGTATAATTCACATAATACACCATCTGCTTAAAATGTGTGTTCCAGGGCTTTCTGATGTATTTATGGGGTTGTGCAGATATCCCCCACTCTCAATTTTAGGGCAATTCATCACCTCAGAAAGACTCCCTATCCCCGCCCCCAGTCCCTAGCCTCATCATCTACTTCCTGTTTCTCTGGATCTGACTCCTCTAGGACCTCTTGTGAGTAGAATCAGATAGAGTGTGTCTTCCTGTGTCTGGCTTCTCTTACTGAGCATCATGTCCTTAAGGCTCATCTAGGTTGTAGCAGGTGTCGGAACCTTCTTTTTAAAAGCTGCATCATGTTCCACTGTGTGGATGGACCACGTTGTGTTCACCCATCATGGATGCTTGGGTTGCTTTGTTTTTAGCTACTGTGAATCATGCTGGTCTGGATGTTCGTATGTATGTTTTTATTTGAAAGCGTGTTTATGGTTAGTGGTGCTAGTGCTAAAGAACCTGGTCTCCCAGTGCAGGAGACATAAGAGATGTGGGTTCAGTCCCTGGACTGGGAAGATCCCCTGGGGAAGGGCATAGCAACCCACCCCAGTATTCTTGCCTGGAGAATCCCATGGACAGAGGAGCTTGGTGGGCTAGTCCATGGGGTCACAAAGAGTTGGACACAACAGTGATTAGCACACATAGGCCCTAGGTGTGGAATTTGCTAGATCACGTGGTGAGTCTGTGCTTAACTTTTGAGGATCCTTCTGACTTCCCACAGTGGCTGCCCCATCTCACTCCTGCCAGCCCCGCATGGGGCGCCAGTTTCTCCACATCCTCGCCCTCATGTGTTATCTGGGTCTGTGTTCCATGCAGCAATGCTGTCTCTGTGGGTGTGGTGGTGTCCTCCTGGTTCCGACCTCTTCTCCTCAGGGGCCAGCGGCACTCCACATTGCCTCTTCCTTGGAGAGATGTCTGTTCCCATCCTGGCCCATGTGTGATTCGGGTTGTGCTGCTAAGTCGTGAGAGCTCTTTGTTCTCTTGTGTGACCCCTCGCCAGGTAGGGGCCTGCAGCTGTGTCCTCCAATCCTTGGTGTGTGGTTTCTGTGCTGCTGGTGTCCACTGAGGCACAGGAGTGCTGTGTTCTGAACAGGCCCCGTGTACTGTGTATTTGTGGTATTTCTTTAGTTGGCTGTTTCCAGTGTTGTCTGAGTTCATTTTTCCACATACAAACATCACGTTGTGAAAATTCTGGATTATTTTGGGAGTTGTGTCTCTGGAGGTCATGGTCCTTTGGGACGGCCCCTAAGAATCCTGACATGTGAAGCCACTCCGTTGTGTCACTGGGTGCAACCTCCTGGGGGGTCATTACATGCTCAGCACCATGTCATCCCCCTCTGTGGACGACACAGTGGCTCAAGAGCCCGTTCCACTCGGGGCCAGTCCTGCCTGGGGCTCCTGCAAGTGTCTGCGTGTCGGGAAGTGGCATGCCTCCTCTGCTGCCGGGGCCCACCCTCAGCCATGTCCCCTTGCCACAGCTGCTACTGGGGGCCCTGACAGCAGGTCGGACATCCCTGGCTCACGGCTCGCCTGGGCAATTCAGTGTACACACACAGCGTTCTGGTGTGCACGTGGATGGCAAACACTCATCCTCTTTTTCTTTTTCTGATAGAATTGAGAGAAAAATTGCAACAATCTCCTTAGAAAGCAAGTCTCCACCAAAAACCTTGGAAAATGGTGAGTTCAGTCTACACAACATTTGAGTCCTTGGCACCCATGCTAGGCTTGCTGCCTGGCCCCTGAGGACCCCACAGGGCTTCCAGGATTGGCCTGGGCTGTGCTGAGTACACTCCTCCCCCGCCCCTTTCCCTGTGATGCACTGGACGCCTTTGGTGCCACCTGGTTCACTCAGGTGCAAGTAGTTCTCCCTGTCAACACAGCTTTCCTCTCGCTGAGCAGCCCACCGCCCTCAGCTTCTCTGGCAGCCCCAGCCTTGCCAGGCCACTCTTCCTCTCCAGAGGGCCTTCTCTGTGTGGAGGCACTCTGAGCAGGCGGTGGTCTGAGATCTGCAGTGTCTTCCCCAGCCCCACCGTTGGCCCAGGCCTCAGCCACTGCCTCTCCCAGCAGGTGGCAGCCTAGCAGGAAGGAAGGCACCGCTGGCCAGCGAGCCGGTCAACAGCAGCAAGTGGAAGTCCACCTTCTCACCCATCTCCGACCTGGGCCTGGCCAAGGCAGCCGACAGCCCGCTGCAGGCTGCCTCTGCTCTGAGCCACAACTCCCTGTTCGCTTTCCGGCCCGGCCTGGAGGAGCCCAGCGCGGCCGATGCCAAGCTGGCCACCCACTCCAGGAAGAGCTTCTCAGGCACCCTGCCGGGGGCAGGCGGGCTGAGCCCCAATAGCCTTCCTGCCAGCGGCTTCACCCTGGGCGGGGGCCTAGCAGCTGACCTCAGTTTACACAGTTTCAGTGATGGTGCTTCTCTCTCCCACAAGGCCCCCGAGGCAGCTGGCCTGGGTGCCCCCCTGAGCTTCCCCGGCCCACGGGGCAAGGAGGGTGGCGCTGCAGAGTCTGGCCCCTTCGCGAACAAGCGGCAGCTGGACGGACTGGGCCCAAAAGGCGAGGGGGGCCTTCCCACATGTGGACCCCCGGACAAGGCCTCCACAGCACATAGCAAGGCAGGCAAGGGCCGCGAGCGCGAGCCCGACGTCAAGAACGGCCACAACCTGTTCATGGCCGCTGCCGCCGCGCCCCCTGCAGGCCTCCTCAGCGGCCCAGGTCTTGCCCCAGCGGCATCCTCGGCAGGTGGCACAGCCCCATCCGTGCAAACCCACCGCCCCTTCCTGGGCACCTTCGCCCCCGGGCCACAGTTCGCGCTAGGCCCCATGTCGCTACAGGCCAACCTGGGCCCGTCTGTGCTGCAGTCCCTGTTCAGTTCCGTGCCCGCCGCCGGCCTGGTTCACGTCTCGACCGCCGCCACCAGATTGACCAACTCGCACGCCATGGGCAGCTTCTCCTCCGGGGTGGCCGGCGGCGCAGTTGGAGGTAGGCAGGGCCCTCCCGGCCACTCTGTCCCGCAGGACCCACTGGGGGACGAGCTGCGGGCCACACGTTGTCTCCGCCGCCCACCCGGACTGTTGGGTTTAACTGCCGCTGTTTGCAGGTTCCCTTCCAGGGCCCCCTGAGGGGGGAGAGGCTGTGCCCGCGTGTCCCTTTGGGTCCACTTTCCGCCCGCCACCTCGTTCCTTTTCACGAAATGCAGCCGTGATGGTCGTGTGGGCAGAGCACTCCGGCGTGAGTCGGCTGTGCCGGGCTCTCTGGTCTGACCGCGCCCTCTTCTTCTTAGAGGGATCGGCGCCATGCCCGGGCTCTCCTTCCTCCCGCAAGCTCGCCCGGAAGGTCCGATGCAGCCAGTGCTGGGAAAGAGCGAGGGGCTGTGGTCCCTGCAGCCCGCGTGCATGCAGGGTGGAGCAGAGTGCGGGGAGCCAGAGGCTCCCGGCTCGCGTGGTACCGAGGTGGGGTGGGGTGGGTCCAGGCCGGCGGTGGGCCCGCCTGCGCTCCTGCTGCCTGCGCTTCGCTGCATCTGTGCCCGCACGCGGAGCTGCAGCTGCCGTTGCTTCCTCCTCCGCGTGCTGCTCTTGGCTCGGCTGGAGGTGCCCGCCTGTTGAAGCTGAGTTTTTCTCTCCTGTTTGCAGGTGTCTTTAACCACGCGGTGCCTCCCGCCTCCGCCCATCCGTTTGGAGCCAGTTTCGGCAGTGGGGCTGCATGTCGCAGCGCCACGCTGAGCTTAACCCCGCTGC
>SJYV01010800.1:0-12854 GCA_006410875.1 Neotragus pygmaeus | reverse complement strand
AAAAAAAAAAAAAAAAAATCACTGTTATTGGTTTCTTTGAACAGCAAATAAATAAAGACTCTTCTCTAGGAAGTCTGGGAAGGACTTCAAATCCTTTAGCCATGTAATAATTTTGTATATTTACCATGGTGTGCACAGTGGGTTTTCAAAGTGTGGTTGAAGGCCCTGGGGACAACCAATACTCATTCAGGTCAAAACTATTTTCATGATAATACTAAGATGTTCATGCCTTTTTTACTCAGTTTTCTAGAGGCTACATGAAGTGAGATACTGCAACAGATGGAATGTAGAAGTAGATATGAGAATCCAGTTGTCTTCCATTGACACGGACATTAAGAAGATTTACAAAATGTTAAACAACGTCTCTCTTCTAACTAATTTCTTTAATTTGAAGAAATACAGGTTTGTTTGTTGTTTTTTTTTCCATAAAATTGAGTTATTTACTTTACCATACGAGTTTATTTTAAAGTGATTATTTTTAAAATATCTCAATTTACCTTCTAGTATGGTAAATATTGATTAATATAATCCACATTAAAAAAAATCTCTCTGACTCCGCAATAATTCTTCATTTTTCCTGTCAGATACTTCTAAATATATTTTTTTTAATAAATAAAAACTGTATCTATTTATTTGTGGCTGCACTGAGTCCTTGTTGCCTCGCTTTCTCTAGTTGAGGTGAGCTGGGGCTACTCTTTGTCACCATGTACGAGCTTCTCATTGCAGTGGGGTCCCCTCTGTTTCAGAGCACAGGCTCTAGGCCCAGAGGCTAAGCAGCTGTGGTGTGGACTCTATAGCTCCGGCTCAGTAGGTCTGGTGCCCAAGCTTAATTGCTTTACAGCCCGTGGAATCTTGCTGGACCAGAGATCAAACCCTTGTCCCCTGCATTGACAGGGAGATTCTTATCCATCATGGCACCTCAGGGAAGTCCCTCAATAACTCTTAAAAAGATGTTCTGTAGCCAAAATGAGAATATCTAAAGGTGGTTCATGGGGTCGCAAAGAGTCAGACACAACTGAGTGACTGAACTGAAACTGAAAGGCTGTTACAAACAGCAGGTCTTGAGCATATCAGCTGGATTATGAAGTAGGTGAAGTCAAACATCATTCATCACAGAACGACCTGTAATGGAGAGGAGTAGGAAAAAACTATGGTTAGCAATAGTGAACTGTTTAGTGACTAAGTCATGTCCTACTCTTTTGCAGTCCCATGGATTCATAGCCTGCCAGGCTCATCTGTCCTTGGGATTTTCCAGGCAAGAATACTGGAGTGGGTTGCCATTTCCTTCTCCGGGGGATCTTCCCAACCCAGNAAATATTTGAAACAATTTTACCTCAATACATTACATGTTGTAGTTAAAGGACAAAAAAATTTTAGACTACCTTTTAAAATTTCCAACTTTATTAATTATAACAGAAGAAAGAGGAAGTTTGAAAATGAAAGCCTATATAAAGATATATCATGAAACATTAATCAAAACAAAGTTGCTATATTGCCTCTGCCTCATTTTCTCTCCTTTCTGTCTAAGAATGCTGATTAAAAAATAAATATAGAAACAAACAAAAAAGTAGAAACTTACAGAATGCTTAAACAAAATGAACAGAAAATGGGAGATCCCCCTTTTATCTACATGTATCTCTGTTGTTTCAAATTTTAAAATAAACATTTTATTTTTATAATTTGATTTTTGCTTAATTAAAAAAGCTGTCACCTGCTACTTGAGTACTTATTTGTTCATGCAAACATTTAGCTCCTCCCTATTTATTCACACTTTACAGGTTCAACAGCAGGCTCTCAGACCTCCCCACTATGATAAATATAAGGGACACCCAGCCTCACAGTGACAGCAGAGGCAAAGCCTTGAGGGGCATGAGAACCCAGGAGCAAATCAAAGGTCTATGAAATTTGGACTGTACTTAAGTGGTCACTGTAAAAAGAACTAAAACCAGGTAAATCTCATGAATACAGGTCACCAACCCTGAAAATCTCTAGAAGTCAGAAAAGGTACTCAAGGAAAGGAATTTCCTGGTTTAAGGAAATGTATATTATGATTTATCAAGATGTGGCTAAATATGTTAATGAAATAACATCTGTGTTCACCAGCTGCCTTTACCAACTTCCCTAGAGTGTATTTGGAGAAATCCCAAATTATAAAACTTCAAACTACGGGATGAAAATGTTGTTCAGCTGGCTTGAGCAATTACGGTGAAACATACTTGATTTCATTTTGCAATTGGGGTAAAACATTTGCAATAGCAAATTAATGCATCTTAAAGTTTTTGTTTTTATAACCTTCCCTTTTGTTTTTATAATATTCCCTTTATATACTTTCACCTCCGATCTGGTGCAAGGAGGCTGAACTTGAATAGCAATAGTACAGATTAGAACTAGGCAGACAAGAGTAAGAAACTGTAACCCCTATAGGAAAGCAAGAAATGACATAAGACATTTAGGATAATATATAGTTTCAAGTGCTTACTACAACATATGGCAAAGCAGGACTAGGAAGAAATAGAGCTGCAAGCATAGGAAAAATAGCTAGTGCAGTAGTTTTTAAAGTGAACTTTACTAAACCATTAGTTTTCTGTCATGAGAACCACCGCAGAAAGGGAGACTAGTCCCCATCCCAATTTCAACCAAAGACATGGTCCATCTATGTGGGATTTCATTTAAAGAAAGTTTGCACTGCTTTCTAAATGATCCTTTAAAAATCTTAAACTACTTGGAAAAAGTAAATGTTTCATCACTAAGTCTTGCCTGACTCTCCTGCAACCCTATGAACTGTAGCCCCCTCCCAGGCTCCCCTGTTCATGGGATTTACCATGAACAAGACAAAACAAGACTTCTCCAGGCAAGACTGGAGTGAGTTGCTGTTTTCTTCTCCAGGGGATTGTCCCCGACCCAGGGATTTAACCAACATCTCTTATGTCTCCTGCATTGGCAGCCATGTTCTTTACTGCTGAGCCGCTAGGGAAGCCCAAAAAGTAAGTAGATCCAGATAATTTTTAATTGCCCCACTGACTGAGGAACCTAAATCAAATTGCATTGAACTCTCAGGATTACCATTTTTTACACCATAGAAAATGTAATTCCCATGACCATGATCTCAGAAAAACGTTGATTCTCTTACTATACACTAGAGTCTTTCAAGTACTTTACATACATAACTGCAGCTAATTTCACAATAGCTTTGGATATCAAGACCACTTTTACACTCACTTTATAGAAAATGCAACAGGCTTAGAGTATTTCCAAAATTACCTAAAGTAAAGAAATAATAACTGTCAGAGTTCAGTTTTTCTCCCTTCAAATCTCCTGTTCTTAGCAAAGTCACAGCACTTGAAAGCAATTGATAGTTGGTTTATCACATTTAAAGCATCTGGGCTACATAGGAATTTTATTATCCATCCTGTCATTTATACCAGGTTATGAACTTAAATCTCACTGAGAGAACAGTAACATTATGGGATCAATAGAAATAGGAGCGAAAAATAAAAATGCAAAATTCTAGCTTGCTTATTAGTATTACTAGTTTGTTTGTTTTAATATTACCAAGTCCTTAGATATATACCAGATAGTAACTGGTTTTCCTTCAAATTAAGAGTCTTTGTTTTCTTTTTATAATTTCCAAACACTCAAAAAACAATCTGCGTAGGAAATGGCCCCCAAAAATGGAAGACAGAAAACACAAGAGAACACCAAATGAAAGCCCAGCAGGCAACTTGAACACTGTGTTAACTGTCTTCAGAGGGAAAGGGGAGGGTCTTCCAAAATGCTAATATGGGTACAGCTTTCTGACTCATGCCTTTATCCCCCACAGAACCTGGCATATTGCTTTGCATAATCAATATTTAAATGAATGGATGGATACATATGAAGCTCAGAGCTCCAAAATGCTATATTTCAATTCTCCCCCTCAAATCTAACACCATACACTCACAATATTTCTTAAAGTCTGATGACACTGAAATCAGAAACAGGATTTGAAGCCTGCTTAATATTTTGAGGTTTAACATAACAGATGCCCCATCTTTATATGAACATGTTTGTTTGAGAATCACATTTTCTGCTTATAATGCTGCTCTGGTTGTCTATATTTTTGTTACATAGCAAACTACCCAGCACGTGGTGGCTTAAAACAACAATTTACTATTTTCTCTTATGGTTCGGTAGGTTGACTGGTTCTAACTTGTGTTTTCTTGTGTGGCTGTAGTCCAGTAGCTACTGGGACTAGAGTCATGTGAATCCTTACTGGGCTAGATATCCAAGATGGCTTATTCTCACTGCTGGTCACTAATAATGGCTAGCAACTGGGGCTAAGCTCAGCTCTCAGCGGGAGCTCCTGCAAGTCTTCTCTATATGTCTTGGACTTCTTACAGCAAGGCTGATTGATTCTGAGAGGAAATATCCCAAAAGATCAACAAAGATATGAAACTTTTGATAGAATGGGCTCAGAGGCTATAGAGCATCACTCCTGACCCATTTTGTTGGTTACACTGGTCACTAAGGCCAGCCCAGACATGTGGTTATAGAAATTAGACTCCATCTGGTCCCATCACTTCATGGGAAATAGATGGGGAAACAGTGGAAACTGTGTCAGACTTTATTTTGGGGGGCTCCAAAATCACTGTAGATGGTGACTGCAGCCATGAAATTAAAAGACACTTACTCCTTGGAAGAAAAGTTATGACCAACCTAGATAGCATATTGAAAAGCAGAGACATTACTTTGCCAACAAAAGTCCGTCTAGCCAAGGCTATGGTTTTTCCATTGGTCATGTATGGATATGAAAGTTGGACTGTGAAGAAAGCTGAGCATCAAAGAATTTATGCTTTTGAACTGTGTTGTTGGAGAAGACTCTTTGAGAGTTCCTTGGACTGCAAGGAGGTCCAAACAGTCCATTCTAAAGGTCAGCCCTGGGATTTCTTTGGAAGGAATGATGCTGAAGCTGAAACTCCAGTACTTTGGCCACCTCATGCGAAGAGTTGACTCTTTGGAAGAGACTCTGATGCTGGGAAAGATTGAAGACAGGAGGAGAAGGGGACGACAGAGGATGAGATGGCTGGATGGCATCACTGACTCGATGGACATGAGTTTGAGTGAACTCGGGGAGTTGGTGAAGGACAGGGAGGCCTAGCATGCTGCAATTCGTGGGGTCACAAACAGTCGGACATGACTGATCGACTGAACTGAACTGAACTGAACATGAGGGGCAACATACATATTCAGAGAAGAAAGAAATTGGTAGTGGCCATCGCTGGATACTGTCTACCACAAATGCCTAAAACTTAAAGAATCTTTAAAAGATTAGGTGTGAACTGCTACATCTGAGCCTTGTGTTGTTAAACTCATCAGGATGTCCTTCTGGCATAATTGTAAATTGAATTGGCATGTGAAAAAAAGAGTTGGAGTGTATACAAGCTTTACAAAAAAAAAAGCACACAAAACTTAAAAACAACCTCATTCATTGAAATAATTTGTCATACTATAGAATAGTTTCTATGTTTAATAAAATTTCAAATGAATACATGTCTTCTAAGGAAATACATGAAACAATATCATTATTGTTTATTTCCTAGTACTAAATTATTTCACCTAGTACTAAATCTTACTTCTGATTGGCAACTTTATACATTTTGAAAAGTAAAATATAGTCTTACCTTGTCTCCTGGATCTTAGTGGAAAAAAAGTAAAGAATAGCTTATTTTACCTTGCTAATGCATTCAACAATTAGCAATAAGAAGAAAAGAGATACATTTTTATTGCCCGTAATTTGTCAGAATCTATTTGTTTTGCATATTTATTCAATCTTCATAAAACCCAAAAAAGGTAGGTTTGATTGACTCCATTTTCTAAATAAAGAAAACAAAGTTCTTTGAGGTTTAGAAACTTACCCATTTAATGGAAAGAATAGTGTCAGGGTCCTGAATTTTTTTTCTCACACTGTCTCTTCTCATGAGGCAAAGTGAGTATACCTGTGTCTCTATGTCTGAGTGTGGAAAGAAAGCAAGCAGGTACTTATTGACCTTCACAAAAATGGAGGGAGGCAGTTTGGCAACAATATATTCCAATAAAAAGGAGGGGAAATTTGGAAAGGAAAATGTATTTAGACTCTACTGGTTCATCTGATATATGAAAAGTGAAAAAGATCTACCTATCTTCATATAGAAATCCTAGAAGGATTGCTTCCTCTTCAGTGATTTGCAGAAAGAAGTAATTCAAATCAGTAAGAAATGAAATGAGACAAATTTCTTTATAGGCATACATATGATGATGTGGTCACTCTATACTTCTGTCAAATATACTGCTGCTACTAAGTCACTTCAGTCGTGTCCGACTCTGTGCGACCCCATAGATGTCAGCCCACCAGGCTTCCCCATCCCTGGGATTCTCCAGGCAAGAACACTGGAGTGGGTTGCCATTTCATTCTCCAATGCATGAAAGTGAAAAGTAGAAGTGAAGTCGCTCAGTCGAGTCCAACTGTTCGCAACCCCATGGACTGCAGCCTACCAGACTCCTCCATCCATGGGATTTTCCAGGCAAGAGTACTGGAGTGGGGTGCCATTGTCTTCTCCTCAAATATACTAAAAGCATATTATAGGTAATATTGCTTTATATTATTTGCCTTTGTGACTAAGTCTTGATCTAACCTGGTAAAATAAATAACTCAGTGGATGAATCTGAAGTAAGATTTGCACAATTTTTTCAGTTGAACAAAATTTAGAGCAATACTCTCACCTTTCTGGAAAAGAGAATGATTAAATAGAGCTTCCAACAAAAGCCTAAAATCAAAGAAGACCAAGGCATGGAATCTGAATCTGAAAGATAGGGTATTGTGTTATTTAAATATTAGCACAGATTCACTTTTAAATGTGAAACATTAAAATTTAAGTTGTTTATCTCTCAGATTTAATTTGTTATTAATACCATGCAAGGCAAATAGACCTTTGCTTAGTCTGGTAAAGTAGTGCTGAATCAATTGTAGCCACTGCCTGTTAAAATAGGGGAAAGAGAAGAAATGCAGCAACAATCATTTGTGTATGTCTAAAGAACGAAGAACATTTTAAATGTTTATGAAACAGATTTTTTAAATTTCTTATGATTATAACCTAAAATATGCAGGTTTTTTGGATCTTTGCTATGATGGACCAGTATCCTCTAGAACAGTCAGTTTTGACTGACATGACAACCAAGGTCAAATGGTCCTGTTTTTTGCGGCACAATCTGTCTCAATAGCAGTGTTGGATTTAGCAAATATTCTTCTTTGTAAAAGTACAATTTTTCCCATACCTAGCCCATAGTCACATCTGCAATGCCTGACATAAAATAAGGACTTGGCAGATACATTAGTAGTAAACTGAATGTATCTTTTTCTGAATTATAGAGAGGACAACACTAGACCACATCCAAGACTTTCTACTAATATCTGAATGCTTTTTGAATTGCATGTACATATAATCCCTAGTGGTATCAGTACAGGTAATTTATACAAATATATTGGCTATTTTGACTCATTGGATCAATCAAATCCTTCAAAACCAACTGGCTCACTTATGAACAATGCAGTCCTACAGATGATTTTAACATTGCTGTTTCCGTTAACAACTTGCATTGATATGTCATCTTATTACAGCTCTTCATAAGGTTTTTCCTGGAAAGCCAGCTTATAGATTAAAAAATCAGAGTGTGTGAAGAATACAGCCTCCTCTTTCCTATGTTTAAGACTCGTACAGCTCTGATTGTCATGTTTTATGAGCAGCCAGTGGTTTGACAAACAAGTCTTGTCTTTCACGTGTATCTCTTATCTCGGTCCGTGTCTGAGGCTCAGGTCTGCTGCAAAAGCTGATGTCTAATGCACAGCGCCACAATCTCTAAAATTGGAGTCATTTAGTTTGCCCATGCCCTCTGTGAGATAAGAAATTGGTGGTGTTAAATTCGTAGATAACCATTAAGGTAGTAGTCCACAAACACTATGTTTCTTAGCAACCTCTACTCAAGTAGGGTGGCATTTGCTGTACGTGCTCTCGTCTATCTAATCAAATATCCTGCCCCTAATAGTAATCAACAAAGAGGTATTTCAAAGGAAGAGACCTTTCTCTTTAAAAAAAAAATCTTTAAAAAATGATATAGCATAAGAAAAATCACTACATGGGCATGACTCTCCATTTTAATTCCCATGGGCAATAAACCCATATTCAGAAACACTGAATAATCTTTCTCTTCCCTCTCCACTGGCCAGGCTACAAGGACCTGGTGGTGGGCATAAAATTTTCCGGCACTTTTGAAGACCCAGACACAATAATGACCTCCATAAATCTCACTCAGGCCACACAGCTTGCTCTCCAAGAACATTGCTTTCTCTTTTTTTAATCCACTTTTGCTTTCTAAAAGATATTCTGGGCTACAAGATGTGGCTTCTCAGGCTAGCAGCGTGCCCTTTCCAGTCTTCAGCTTGGCTCCTGCCATGGTCACATGTGAACCCAAACACAACATTTTCTTAAAGGGTAGCAGTAAGTCCCATCCGCCCTCCTTCAGCTTCCATAAGTGAAAATTCCATCATCTCAGAAGAAGTTGCAGACACTCTTTGGCTTAGGCCTTGTGACTCCATGAAAAAGTTCTAGTGTGTTGAAGACTGAAGGTATCTAAAGTTGATGAGTAACATATCACTGATAGGACTGCCTCTTTGCAAAGCTCAATTATTGCAGGAGCATTTGAGATTTCTACTCAGGGTGCTTTCCTTTTTGGTAATATCCTCACAGCATTATAATGAAAGCTTCATAATGACAGGCTTACCCTTCCTCACACAATATTCTATACAAAGAATCTACTCAGTAAGTTGTTGTTGATTTTTTTTTTGAGTTCTATTGTGTTTATTAACGTCCTACAGGGAGCCCAAACCACAAGGTACTATCTAATGGTAAAATTAAGCAATGCTTAACATGTTTTGTTTTCAATAGTCAGGATAATCTCCTGAAAGTCTTTCACTAAACATTCCCACATATAAATTTTTTAAAACTCTGGTAAAACTAACAGAAAAAGTACATCAATATATTTATGTATTTATTCTTCTTTCAGTTCAGTTCGGTCACTCAGTCATGTCCGACTCTATGTGGGCTGCAGTGTGCCAGGCTTCCCTGCCCATCACCAACTCATACAGCTTGCTCAAACTCATGTCTATAGAGTCAGTGATGCCATCCAACCATCTCGTCCTTCCTATTCTTCCTTAACATGAGACATTTGAAAAGAGAGAACTTAGTGACACCAAATGGGGTTCAAATCCTACCATTTAACTGGCAAAGAATATTAATATTTCCTAATGTTTATTGAAATAATAATAACTTGCATCAGGATTATAGGATTAAATGAGAAAATGGGTTAAAAGTCCCTCATAAAATGCATAGCACATAGTAGATTTCAATAAATGTTTATTGGCCTACACTCAACCAAATATGAAGATGGAAGAAATATTAGACAGAGATTTCTCATCCCACTCAAGTGGCAAGGCCTTAGAGAGCTTGCCAAAAGATATGCACCGTGTGGAATTGCCAAAAGCATTTCCACCATCCATTATGATACAGGTGGGCATAAACTGTATTCATCCTGAAGAAATAGCTTTAGATTTACGTTACTCTGAGGAAACATATTAAAGTTTCATATTTCTTTCTGAAGTATTACTCCTACCGAGTTAGTGAGCTTGTCATCTGTGTATAAAGAAGACTCACTTTCAAGGAGAATGAAAAATGGTTCTCTTCTGTAATCAGGGACTCACTCACCTCTGTATCCTCCCTAGTAACATCAGCCATCGTGACTCTGGCTCCCTAGCAACCATGTCTTTCTATATCAGACAGCTTTATTTGAAACAATCTTCACTGGAGAAACCAGAGTTGAAAAGAGTCCACATAATTTTTTTTTAATGAAATATCCATGAGAATCAGTACAGTCAATTCCCCTTGGGATGCTAAGTAATTTTCCTTGTATAATTTTAATAAAAAATTTAAAGAGCATAGATTTTTCAAAGACCTGAATATATATATACATTTCATCAGGTAAGTACTTTGTTGCAAATGTTATATTTAAAGAGCAGTAATATAAGAAATGGTCAATCTGTTCAAACGAGAAAGTTCTAAAAAGAAACACACCACATATTTCATGAGAACTTGTGTTTCTAAACACAATTTTGATGCAACAGTCTGTCCTTTGAGGCTTTCTGCCCTACAGCCTCTGGGTGAGCTAATTTCTATATTGAGCTGGTTCTCAGTGCCAGAGGTCTGACAGAACATAGGAAAGTTTAAGCAAACAGTTCACTTTATTTGAAACGGATTTACTGCCGTCATTGGGAACACGGTGTCCCTCCTGCCCTCGTTTTATGACCCATGCACCTGATGAGCTGGCTCCCGACACAGGGAATCCTCATCTGCACTCACGATCCACTGCAGCCTTCCTCCCCAGCCCTCCATACAACCTCCACTTCAAATCCACCACCTTCTCAGCCAAAATCACAAAGAGCCAACCTTCGTTGTCTGATTGTCAACAGAGTACTTTATATTCTTATCAAAATGAAGAAAATACAAAAAAAAAAGAATTCATGCCTTACAAAATGATTATTTGAAACCAGGAAATATTTCATATGGATATTAAACAAATAATAACACCTAAACAAACTGTATATTGTACCTTCAAATCTTATTCTGTACATAGAGATATGATATCTTAGGGAAAGTATTTTAAAAAATAAAAACTTCAATAATGATAACAATAATAGTAATAATAACAAATGTTTTTCAAATATATAGCATCTTAAACCAGAGAAGGGAATGGCAGTCCACCCCATGGAGAATCCCAAGGACAGGCTACAGTCCATGAGGTCGCAAAAGAGTGAGATGTGACTGAGAGACTAAAACAGCACCAAACTTTTAAAACTATTTAAACATGTCGTATACAGGGTTAAACTCGAAAAACTGTGGAACAAAAATAGCAAACTATTATTATTCCCATGTTAGAGATAGTGAGACCGAGACAGTGACTTGTTCAATATCACCTGGTAAATTAGTGACAGAACAAACCTAGAACCAAGCTCTCCTAAGTAGGAACTCCGGGCACTGAAGGGAATCCTGAGCCTCTTAGAAGCAGAATAGACTGCATCAAAGCTCTCTTCATTGTGCATCTGTCTCTCCAGGTCCCCGGGTCAGTCCCACCTTAATTGACTCCCTTTCTCTCCTTTCAGGTCAACATCTATTATAATTGCTCCCACCTTACAGAAAAATAGGAGACACGATGCTGATTTAAGCTTTGCAGCTCTACTTACAAGATAAGATATATCCTACTTATAAGATATATGCTACCAATCAAGATGTTTAACAAAGAACCCAACAGTTTAAACAACACTTAGTTACACAGTACTCCTAACCCCCGGGCACTTTTTTGGAAGACAACTAAGAGAAGAGACAACAATCCGTCCTCACGGGGTTTACATTCCAGAAGAGGAGACAGATAATAACTTCAGTTCAGTTTAGTTCAGTTCAGTCGCTCAGTTGTGTCCGACTCTGCGACCCCATGAATCGCAGCACACCAGGCCTCCCTGTCCATCACCATCTCCCGGAGTTCACTCAGACCTAGACATAATACATAGGTACATTATATAGCATGTTAGATCATGATAAATCCCAAGAGATCAAAATGGGGCAGGCTAGAGAGACTGGGGATACTGGATCGTGGATGGCAATGTGGCTGCAATTAGTGGTCTAAAACAATAGTTGAGGTATAAAACAATGGACAGTGCATGGTCCCTCCTCAAAAGAATCAAGCAGAACCTCATGAAGAGAGGAAGATAGCAGGAGAGACTAACCATAGACAAAGTACAAATAACATGCCGTCAAGAACACGTGTTAACACTCACTACATAGACAATGTCTAGACAGGAAAAACCCAGGGGTTACTTAGTATATCAAAGTCAGTTTACATCCCCTGCACCCTCTGGTGTTATATCCCCCCAGGGACTAACTGATGAGATCTAAATTTAGGTTTGCTCCTCTGTTTAGGCTGAAGAGATCCCCATGTTTCCTCATACTCTGTATGTATCATATCCTGACTCCCCCTCAAGACAAATTCTGGATGCAAGAAATTCCATCTTTAAGCTATGTCCTTGTAGTTGGCACCCACCAAGTTCGGGAACCAAGGTCAACTTGATTCCAGGTAAACTATCATCTCTCCTCTCCATGACTGTTGGACTCATCAATCCAGGACCCCTGGACTGATGAGTTTTAATTCCACTTATTCTCCATCCAAGGCCATTTTACCCCATACCATATTCCTTTCAAGAGGTAGCGGGATACTTTAGTAGATTAGTGCATTTTTCTCCCTCCCACAATGTCTTATCCAGAATATCAATTCCTTCCTCATTTGGTCTTTTTTTTTTTCTCTCCTTCAACCAATCTGTAGACTCCATTTCTCATAATGATTTACAGATTTCTGTCTTCTCTTCCAGATTTATCCAAATGGGTCAGTACTGCTAAAGTCTTCTCCTAATGGTATTTGAAACATGATAGTTCTTAGATACAAATTGCTGCCTTGTAGGAATTCTCTCTCTATAATAACAAGGCTCACTTCCACCAAACCAAACTAGAAGGTCAGGTTCCAAGGTAGCCGGCTAGTTTAAGCTCAATTCACCTTCTGGAAAATGAAAATGAAAACCACTAGAGAACCTAAATATAGCTTAAACCTCTGCTGTCCTGTGATTGTACATAGAGACAGTATCAAGAAAAGCAATGCCTGACTGGGTAAGTGAAGTGTAACTACCATAGATTACATTTAACCACAGATGGAAAAGTGAATACAATAAACTGCCCAGTGCAGTC
>SJYV01010796.1:0-11057 GCA_006410875.1 Neotragus pygmaeus | reverse complement strand
AACACTTACTTTTGGAAGGAAAGTTATGACCAGCCTAGATAGCATATTAAAAAGCAGAGACATTACTTTGCCGACAAAGGTCCATCTAGTCAAAGCTATGGTTTTTCCAGTGGTCATGTATGGATGTGAGAGTTGGACTATAAAGAAAGCTGAGAGCTGGACTATAAAGAAAGCTGAGAGCTGAAGAAGTTATGCTTTTGAACTGTGGTGTTGAAGAAGACTCTTGAGAGTCCCTTGGACTGGAAGGAGATCCAACCACTTCATCCTAAAGGAGACCAGTCCTGAGTGACTGATTTGAAGCTGAAACTCCAATATTCTGGCCACCTGATGCGAAGAGCTGACTCATTGGAAAAGACCATGATGCTGGAAAAGATTGAGGGCAGGAGGAGAAGGGGACAACAGAGGATGAGATGGTTGGATGGCATCACTGACTCAGTGTACATGGGTTTGGGTGGACTCCAGGAGTTGGTTATGGACAGGGAGGCCTGGAGTGCTATGGTCCATGGGGTTGCAAAGAGTCGGACACGACTGAGCGACTGAACTGAACTGAACTAAAATATATCTTGGTTGCATTATTTCTACAAGAGAAAAAAGACACTTCTCTGATACTAATTATCTGGCAAATTATACCTGGACTAAGTTTACATAAGACTATAAAAAAATTAGCCAGAGTGATAATCCAAACCTCAAAAGGTCAGTTTGAGCACTGCATGCTGTTTATATATTAATAGAAGGGAGTAAATCAAAGAACGTGGTGTGACTATGAACATTTCTAAATTTTAATATATTTTAAACTGCTACCCCCCCAAAGGTGGATATTTATTTTCTCTGACCTTATTCCCTGATTCAGACTTAAGTATGTCTTCCATAATTCTGAAAGGATAACGCTGAGTGATATGTCAAAGGTTTGCTACGGCTTTAGATATGCTGCTTCCCTTTTATAAGCCATGGCAATATTACTTAATAAGCAGAAGCTGACTTCTGCCAACACAGTCCTCTACTTGCCTGAGGCAGGGAAATATATAGTACTTTACAAGAACATCTGAATATTTACCACTTTATATATCCTCCTTGACTGCAGAGAAGAGGAAAAAAGCCAACTGCACTTTAGAACAATCCTTCATTGGGGAGACGTTTTTAGTGAGCAATATTTCAAAGACTGTTCAAGGGGGGGAAAATGTTTTATAAACAATAAATATTTTAGTGACGCCATGGTGAAAATTTCATAGTATGGGTTTTTTATATGGGGTTCTCCCATTCCACTATCTGCAGTCACTTTTAAAACTACAAATGGTCAAAAGTTTGCTCCCAAGCTAAACTCATCTGTAAATTTCCACATCCATTGCACTTTCTCTAGATTCAGATAGCTTTCTATGTATTTGTAAATGTATCCATAGTATTTAAAAAATACTTATCAAGACAACTGACTTAAATAAGTCTATGAAAATTATCTACTGTTGTATAGTAACAAAAGATTAACTTTACAGAATAAATGTACCATAAATTCAAAAACAGATTATTGAAGTTAGTAAAACAAACTACAAGGCACATGTCTGTATCCTAGAAAGCTTATTTTCAACACTGGATGCAAGTGAACCCCTAAGATGCTGATCTGATTTTCCAAACCCTGGAACTGGAATTGAGACAGGGAATATCAAGACTTTCCAGACTTTATCTTCTGTTCCCTAGATAGCCCATAAGGGTTTATTAAATTCTCTAGAGTGTTTAAATGCTTAAGCGAATATTCTAATTCTCAATTAATGGAAAGTGGAAGTCAAGACAAGCTTAGGGAAGAAATGAAAAGTCACCAACTGTAGGTTAAGAACACTGAGAAGGGGAAACTCTGATTCTGATAACCTTGGCTGCCAAGTTGAAAAGCAATATATAGTTGTATCATGCGTCAAAGCCAAGAAACAAAGTCCAAGTTGAGAACCAGTCTGAGTCCAGTTGGCCCTCTGTGGGAGCTTCCCTGGTTGCATAACATGTACCCCCAAACAACTTCAATTATAAATCTTTATCTTCATTTATTCCCGAGCTCCATATGCAATCTAAAATTTGGAAAAATAAATCTTTCTTAAGAGAGAATAACTCCAACAAAGAGAAGATTATGTGTCTCCTTTATGTCCTTTTCCTCTAGAAATTAGAAAGCAAGCCCATCTGACCCAAGAAAAACTGGACAGCAAAAAATATTCATTATGTAGGAGTTACAGAATGATGACTAAGACGTGTTAGTAAGAATAAAATAGATTTGAAGAAGAAAATTTGTTGTAAGGAAAGGTTTCATTTCCTGATCAATGGAAACAGTGATGGTTTCAGAAGGAAAAAAAAAAATCAGGATTCTTGAGAAAAGTGAGGAGAAACAAGAAGTTTTGCAACTAGTAAGATGGGGGATTTTTTTTTTAACTGAAAGATAATAGTGTTGAGAGTTACTAAAAAAAGAACATCAGATAGAAGAAGATGTGAAATTGACCCACTGACAAAAAACTGGCTCTAAGGCAGAGAGGAGCTGAGCGGATTATGCCAAAGGACGCAAAAGATTAAAAAGAGCATTTGATTACTTTTACTTATTAATTTTCAATTCATTTCAAAAAGGCTTCAAAGGACTTCCTAAAATAGCTACAATACCAAAGTACAAACTTAATCAATGAAAAAAAAATGAGAAAGACAGAAATTAACCACTGAAAATTCTATAAAGCTCTGATTGGAGTTTGGACACAGAAATACAGGGCATTAGATCTTCTGGAATTGCTTGAGCTGAGAAACAAATCCAGCTTAATTTTTTCCTGGATCCAGAGCAAAAAGGGATGTGGAGAGAGTGAAGTTACTAATCCTTTCTCTTAGTGGATTGTCCTTCCTCAGGGAAACCCTTGGAGGAAAACAAAACCTAGGCCTAGTCCAGGTAACACGAGGTGTGAGGGTTCTGCAGGGCAAAGCCAGACAGGGAGATGGCAACCAGAAATAGCAAGAAAGTGGGAGGCATGGCGAACACCAGGGCCTCTTGGATGCTGTAGCTAAATTGCTAGGAATAGAAGACAAGCCCTGGTGACTACGAACGACACGGATGACATTCGCTGAGACGGTCCCAACAGCGTGGGATGTGGTGGGACTCTCCTCATACATAACCAGGTGCCACACTTTTCATCCCCGTCAGGCTCAGGCACCACCTGTCTGCCAGGAACACACTGTCCTTGCCCCCATCCCAATCTCTGCCCTGTCCGCCCCCATTCCTTATTTCCCTCTCCAGGCAGCCCCTTCCATCTCAACCTAGAGAACACCGGGCTCACCGTGACAGGTCTAACTTTAGTCCGTGGCTATTTGCCTCATAGAAACACAACCCTAAGCTGACTGCATAAGTGACCTATTCACCCTCCCATGACCCACAGTCCATGGATGGATAGCAAGGTTGCACTCAGCCTTCTCCTACCTGTCATTTCCAGCCCATCATCTTTTCTCATCTTATAGTATTGTATTTCAGATAATTTTGTCTTCGGGACATTTTCCTCAGTCATTTTATCATTAGAACGAGCTATGTAATCATTAGTAAGTCATCGTCTTTAGTAAATAACTGAAGGCTATTTCCTGATCATGTGTCTCACATCTGCTGCAGGCAATATAATTTGTTTTCTTTATGAAATATTGAAGTAAGAGCAAGATTCTAACAGGAAACACTTCAGGACCATTCACACGCCCCTAAGGTGGCGCTAGTGGTAAAGAACTCAGCAGCCAATGCCGAAGATGTAAGAGACATGGGTTCGATTCCAGGGAAGATCCCCTGGAGGAGGGCAAGGCAACCCATTCCAATATTTTTGCCTAGAGAATCCCATGGACAGAGGAGCCTGGTGGGCTGCAGTCCATGTGATCACAAAGAGTCAGACATGACTGAAGCAACCGAGCACATACACACACACGCACTACGATGTTCCTTGACTCCATTATCTGTACACGTTATTTTCTTTTCTCTGGGATGTTTTACCATAGCATTTTTATCTGGCCAATATTACCCTTCCAAGAGTCTCCTCTTTTGTGGTACATGTCCTGAGCCATCTCAGGAAACCAATGACAACTGCACCTTGTATAGACACTAATAGCAAAAAGAAATCTCTCACAGAAATTAATTAATATATTTGGTATACTCTACTGAGAAGGACTAATACGTCAAGTGGAGGTCCCAGTACAATGGCAGACAATAAATTTTTGTGCAATAAGTGAAATTTTCTCAAATTGCAATATCTTACACAAAATATACGTTAGAAGTGCTTTCAATAGGCAGTGCCAAGCTACCCATGATAATCCACTTGCTTACATTTAAACCAGGAAATTATGATTCCTTCAGCAGACTCTGTTTCAGGACCATTTTGGAACAAAGGGGCTATGAATTATTAATATTTGAAGAACTAATGATATTATTCTATTTAGTAGTAACAAGTCTCATGATCTGTGATACTAAACTTCTTAAAGAAGTAGCCCTAACTGATAGTACAGTTTGTATGGGACACAATATGGTTCACATTAGAGCATTAAAAAGTATCAGAGTTGTTAGAGATAAACATTTTGAGTAGAAAAATTCAGCTTCACATAAATGCATATGTTCATATATGGTGGAGGAATTCTTTACAAAACAGTGTTTTTCTGCCTCTTTTCCTATAGAGCTATGTTCACCAGTACTGAGTTTGGTTTCATGCAATTTTAAAAGTCAAACTTTATCATGCAAAACTGAAGGAAGAAAGGGACAGAGAGAGAAGGACAGAAAGAAAAGAAAGAGAGAGAGATATGAACCACCATCTACAAGATAAAGTGAATTGACATTTATATATTTAATAACCTTTTCCATGATGTAGTATCTTTTGTACTGCTTTGGGGTATTACTAAGAAAGTGAGTGACATGCTGAGCTGTATTTTGCTAATAAGAGATCTGGTCACCATCAGCACCATGCCTTTCCAGGTCAGCATCCAGTTCTTAATATCCTTTTAAGACACAATAGAGCATCTTTTATTGATCCATTAATGTATGACTCAGGTGTGATACAAAGCACATGTGCTACGCAATCACTGCCTAAGAACTTGAGCCAACAAAGTGCCGGCATGTAGGGTAACGTGATCTAGAGGGTTTTGGCCTCAATATAACACAGAGAAAAATGTTTCAAAGGTCATTTTTGTTCTTTTTAGACTAGAGAAAATATTCACCATATAAAACAAAGAGTACAAGAGTGCAGCTAGGAAAAGACACACAAGGAGAAAAAGGTGTATTTTGAAATAAGGCCAAAGTCTTTTAATTTTGACTTCCCACTCCCCAATTTCAACAGTGGTTTCATCTGCTGTCTCCCCTCTTCTGCATCAGCTCCCACAAGGGACCTGGCTGCCTTCAAAAGTTTCTTCCCTCAAAAAGACTAGGTTGGGGCTTACTGCGCTCATGATTTAGTGTCAATTTAACATTGAAACAATCTTGAAAGAAAGTTGGCTAACCTGCAGGGAACTGCTGGAAAACTGGCAAAAAGGACCAGAGAAGGCATTGTAAATGGTCACCTCCCATCTCTCCAATCATCTCCCTGGTGCCATCAACTTCATTAAAAAAAAAAAAAAATAGACTTTTTAAATGGCTCCCAATACTGACTTTTATATCTCAGTGAATAGTGAAATTGACTGCATTGTAAAGAATAGCAGGGGATAGAAATTAGTCTGGAGGGCCTCCAGCACCTGCCCACGCACCCACCTCCAGAGACCTGGAACCACAGGTCCCAGACCTTTTCCCTAGCAGCTGTTTTTAGAGACGCTTACTCATACGGTGTTTACAGCCAACAACTGGTCTCTTTTTTCCACCACTGTTTCAAGTTCTGAATATAATTCTCAGTTATCACAAAGCCTACGATTCAGTCCATGATGACCAGCTGACCTGCAGGACTTGACAAAACGAAGAACTCAGCAGGAACCATCTGTTAAAATCCATCACCGTGAGATGATGAAGCTCTAAGCGCATTTCAGTCCCCGAATGCGTCTCCTTTCCTTCTCATCTTGACATGATCTTCAGCTGTAACAGTTACCATATTTTCCAGCAAACTCTTAAAAGTCCAGTGAAAAAACTCAGAGGGGAAATGATAGCCCTTTTGACATCAAGACTTGCATGTGGTTTTGAAGCATTTTGAAAGAGAAAAAAGCAGAGAGTCCAAAATGCCTACAAGGGCAGTCTTTTTGCTGTTGTCCTGTGTTTTAGTATTCAGAATCTATAGCATATTACAACAGATGCCACAAAGTCCACGTTTAGAAAACAGATGCTACCAGAAAAATGTCTCCTGATTAATCCTGTAATACTCAGGCTGTGCACTTAATAAGGTCAAACAGTGATACACACTTATGAAAATTACCAAGAGGTGGGAAAACCACTGAAGAAAATGTCAGAGCAGGTACCCTACATCTCAAAATCATTAATGAGATTGCACCTACTTATCCCATCAACAATACAGATGGAGAAACACAGTCTCTGCATCCTAGTTACCTGGCTCAGATAGCCTCGATTTATCCTCTGATTGCGGAGTACTCTGTTTGCCATCTCTCTTCTCTAAACTTCTTCAGGCTAACTCAGGAAACAGAGAATGTGGGGTGGATACATACCAACTACAAAGTCCCAAACTACTGACATTGGGTTACAAAGACCCCTTTGTTTACGCGTTTCCTTTGAGACACTGAGCAGGGTTCCACATTCACAAACTTAGGGGGAATCACAAGGCTTGAGTTCCAGGTCTGACTCTGACACTCACCAGCCAGGCGTGCCCACCACTTTCCTGGGCCCCACTGCCTCCTCTGGAATGGAAGGGATGGATCTGATAACCTGAGAACCCCTTTCAACTTAAAGTTGATGAATTGTCCAGTGTTCTCAAAACAAACTAATACTGGCTCTTCATACAGAACAGAAAGCTTATGGGTCACAAGAAATGATTTCTCTATCCCCACTACAAACCTCATTCAGAAGCCACAAATTGGACAAATCAGGTTGGGTTCCCACATGACTTACTGTTTAAATAGATGACTACAAACACATAAACGAGAAATAAATATTGAAAACAAAAACAATACATAATATTAATAGGAAGTATCCTTCCCATCATTTTGTAATTCATTCCCTTCTCTTTGCCAGCAGATTTACAGTGAACCTAAAAATGTTCTTCGGAGAAGGCAATGGCACCCTACTCCAATACTCTTGCCTGGAAAATCCTATGTACGGAGGAGCCTTGTGGGCTGCAGTCCATGGGGTCGCAAAGTGTCAGACATGACTGAGCGACTTTACTTTCACTTTTCACTGTCAGGCATTAGAGAAGGAAACGGCAACCCACTCCAGTGTTCTTGCTTGGAGAATCCCAGGAACAGAGGAGCCTGGTGGACTGCTGTCTATGGGGTCGCACAGAGTCAGACACAACCGAAGCGACTTAGCAGCAGCAGCAGCAGCAAAAATGTTCTTGGACTTAATTTAACAAAATGTTCTCTGATTAAATTACTTAATATTCTTAATAAATATATTTGCTTTTACTATATGCACAAGAATATAAGCTGAAGTTCCTCAGGAAAATCTTTTTTCTCTTGTAGGAGCAAATCTTAAGGAACAGCCACTTTCTTATTTAAAAACTAACTATATTTTACTATTGACCCAGTAAGAAAATAAGGCCCTAGGGAAGGGACATGTGTGACTAATTCTGTGTTACCTAGAACATCTTCTTATCCATCTGCTTTTTTTTTTTTTTTTTGAGTATTAACAACTCTTTTATCTGTGCAGTAAAATTTATAAAATAATCTATAAATTGCACAAAGCATTACTTGCAAAATAATCCCCTTTATGAAGACATCAAAATCAGTGACTATTTCAGGATTGCACAAAGTTCTGAAATCAAGGTTCAGTGAGCCAGGAACTGAAGAGTCCCAAATATGCAGCTAATTCTCAAACAGCCCTGCCAAAGTTGAAGCATGCATTCTGTTAGGCAGAAAGCTCAAAACAAATGATTCTGCCAAAACCGAACAGCTATTTTGTTTCCATATAAGTAAACTTTAAAAATTAATACATTAGTTCAGTTCAGTTCAATTCAATCGTTCAGTCGTGTCCGACTCTTTGCGACCCCATCAATCGCAGCACGCCAGGCCTCCCTGTCCATCACCAACTCCAGGAATTCACCCAAACTCACGTCCATTAAGTCAGTGATGCCATCCAGCCATCTCATCCTCTGTCATCCCCTTCTCCTTCTGCCCCGAATCCCTCCCAGCACCAGAGTTTTTTCCAATGAGTCAACTCTTTGTATGAGGTGGCCAAAGGACTGGAGTTTCAGCTTTAGCATCATTCCTTCCAAAGAATGCCCAGGACTGATCTCCTTTAGAATGGACTGGTTGGATCTCTTTGTAGTCCAAAGGACTCTCAAGAGTCTTCTCCAACACCACAGTTCAAAGGCATCAATTATTCAGTGCTCAGCCTTCTTCACAGTCCAACTCTCACATCCATACATGACCCCTGGAAAAATCATAGCCTTGACTAGACAGACCTTACTTGGCAAAGTAATGTCTCTGCTTTTCAATATGCTANCTTTAGCATCATTCCTTCCAAAGAATGCCCAGGACTGATCTCCTTTAGAATGGACTGGTTGGATCTCTTTGTAGTCCAAAGGACTCTCAAGAGTCTTCTCCAACACCACAGTTCAAAGGCATCAATTATTCAGTGCTCAGCCTTCTTCACAGTCCAACTCTCACATCCATACATGACCCCTGGAAAAATCATAGCCTTGACTAGACAGACCTTACTTGGCAAAGTAATGTCTCTGCTTTTCAATATGCTATCTAGGTTGGTCATAACTTTCCAAGGAGTAAGCATCTTTTAATTTCATGGCTGCAATCACCATCTGTAGTGATTTTGGAGCCCCCCAAAATAAAGTCTGACACTGTTTCCACTGTTTCCCCATCTATTTGCCATGAAGTGATGGGACCAGATGCCATGATCTTAGTTTTCTGAATGTTGAGCTTTAAGCCAACTTTTTCACTCTCCAGGTTTTAATAATGCTGAAAACATTCTTTTCTATGTAAAAGATCTGAATGCCTTAGTCCTTAATGTATTGTTAAGCAAAGGATCAAGTATGTGATTGTAACATTCCTCATGCAATTATCGGTAAATTGGCAGCTTATTTTTAATTTAAATTTTATTTTATTTTAATGGGAGGACAATTACAACACTGTGATGGTTTCTGCCATACATCAACATGAATCGGTCACAGGCATACACATACCCCCTCCATCTTAAACCTCCCTCTCCACCCCACCCCTGTAGATGTCACAGAGCCCAGACTTTGAGATCCATGTATCAGACAGCAAATTCCCACTGGCTATCTATGTTACATATGCTAATGTATATGTTTCAATACTACTCTCTGAGTAGTTTATTTTTAAAATAATATGCTCAAGTCTATGACTGGAAATAACTAGTTGAAGGAAAAATAAGATACTGTATCATGTGGTTAGCAGCATGTCTCAAAGGTGGGAACCTATCCAACACTTATGATTTAATAAACTGTGTGTTAAATCAGTTACATAATGCTCATTAAGACAGCTTCAGTGCTCTATTCAGCAAAGTACTAAGTTATCCATCCATAGTGCCAACTGCAACCAAACCTTAATTGTTCAACAGAGGTCTCAATGGTTATATGCATGCCATTCACACAAATGAAAGCAATATTTATCAGGATATTAACTTTAAAGTGAAGTGAAAATGTTAGTCACTCAGTCGTGTCCAACTTTTTGTGACCCCATGGACAGTACCCTGCCAGGTTCCTCTGTCCATTGGATTCTCCAGGCAAGAATACTGGAGTGGGTAGCCATTCCCTTCTCTAGGGGATCTTCCCAACCTAGGAATCGAACCTGGGTCTCCTGCATTGCAGGCAGATTCTTTACTATCTGATGGGATGGGCCAGGAAGAAACAAAACCTGGACACTGTCACTCAAGTCAGAGGTCAAGTTCTAGGAGAAGAAGCAGGGACTGTGAGAGCGAGACAGGTGCCCTAGATCAAGCAGGAAAATGTTGAGTGTCAGAGGAGTGCTTGGAAGATGGAAAGATTAGGAAGATACTAGGAATCTAGAAAGACAGTGTTTAGGGTCAAGGAAGGCAGATAATGACACCAGTCTGATGAATGAACCAAACTGCATTCTGATCCTAAAATAGGTCATTTCCTTTCTGCCCTGTTCCATGCCTTCTAACATAGAGGGTGTTCCTAGACTTACTAGCACTGACTATAGTCCTTAAGAGGTCAAAAATCCACAGAAGAACTTCACAAGAAATTCTCATACAATAACCAATCTCATTTTATAACTGCCTAGCAGCTCTAGGAGAGAACTGTAAAAGAAGGCTATCACCATCAAAGAGAACAATATCTAGTTGCGGGGATAAAATATACACCCACATCTGTGCAAGGCAATAACTGACCCAGTGCCTAACTCTGGGACACAAACACTCACCTAGCCCCAGGATCTGCCTCTTAAACAAATATACCATCAGGGTCTACCCAACTTCATCACTTACTTCTCTGCTTACACCCACTGAAGCTATCCTATCCTGGTATCTGCAGGGCCCACTCAACCCCTGCTTCCCTCTTTCTCACCATCAGCTACTCCTTACATAGCTCGCTTAACATCTCAAAATTAGGCACTGGGCAGTCATCCATGTCTGTGCCTCTCAATTCACCAAGGCTTTTGTCATCCAGCCCACTGAGGGTCCCAGTGATGGGGCAAATTGGGTAACACAAAGGATATCCAAGCAAATGTAGATTTATAGTTCTATCCTTTTATTGTAAAATTACTTACTCTATTACCTCCCTTTACAGACTTTACTTGTTTTTATAAAAGCACTTTCCTCCAGCAAGGAAGCAGATAAAATCTCAGTGTGCAGCCCAGCATACTCCATTGTATGCATTTATTCTGAAAATGGTGAGTCTGAGAGAGTAAAGTACAATAGGGAAGTTGGCAAGCTTTCACTTTCTCTTAGTTTGAAAGTGTATCAGTTAGAGTTTATTATCCCAGTGATAAATCAGAAAAAAAAAAAA
>SJYV01010795.1:1277774-1288553 GCA_006410875.1 Neotragus pygmaeus | reverse complement strand
GGATGGCATCACCGACTCGATGGACATGAGTTTGAGTAAGCTCTGGGAGTTGGTGATGGACAGGGAAGCTTGACGTGCTGCAGTCCATGGGATTACAAATTGTCAGACAGGACTGAGCAACTGAACTGAACTGAATTCAAGGCAAAATGGTTATCTGAGGAGGCTTTACAAATATCCATAGTACTTATTTCTTTTATTTACTTTTCAACCACCTTCCTCCACTTCCCCCTCCCACTACTCTCTACCTTTGGTACCCAACATCTAATCTTTTTTTCTGTAAGTTAGTTTCTGTTTTATTTGCTTTTAGATTCTACATATAAGTGAGATTTTACACCATTTGCCTTTTTCTGTCTGACCTATTTCACTTAGCATAATGCCACTAAGTTCTATCCTAGTTGTTGCAAATGACAGGATTTTCTCATTTTTTAAAGACTAAACAACATTCCAATATATATCACAACTTCTGTATTCATTTATCCATCAGTTGACACTTAGGTTGTTTCCATTTCTTAACTATTATAAATACAGCTGCTATGAACTTGGGGTTGAAGATATCTTTTTGAGTTAGTGTTTTCATTTCCTTTAAATATACGCCCAGAAGTATAATTACTGGATCCTTTGGGGGCAGGAGGAGAAAGGGACGACAGAGGATGAGATGGCTGGTTGGCATCACTGACTTGATGGACGTGAATCTGAGTGAACTCCGGGAGTTGGTGATGGANTGCCACTAAGTTCTACCCTAGTTGTTGCAAATGACAGGATTTTCTCATTTTTTAAAGACTAAACAACATTCCAATATATATCACAACTTCTGTATTCATTTATCCATCAGTTGACACTTAGGTTGTTTCCATTTCTTAACTATTATAAATACAGCTGCTATGAACTTGGGGTTGAAGATATCTTTTTGAGTTAGTGTTTTCATTTCCTTTAAATATACGCCCAGAAGTATAATTACTGGATCCTTTGGGGGCAGGAGGAGAAAGGGACGACAGAGGATGAGATGGCTGGTTGGCATCACTGACTTGATGGACGTGAATCTGAGTGAACTCCGGGAGTTGGTGATGGATAGGGAGGCCTGGCGTGCTGCGATTCATGGGGTCGCAAAGAGTCAGACATGTCTGAGCAACTGAACTGAACTGATGGTAGTTCCACTGCACCAATTTACAATCCCACCAACATAGGACATCCATGCCAGCATTTGTTATTTCTTTACCTTTCCCATGATGGCTGTTCTAACAGGCATGAAGTAATTATCTTAACAACTTAGCATTGTGGTTTTAGCTTGCATTTCTGTAACGACTAGTGTTGTTGAGCATATTCTCATTCATGTGCCTGTTGGCCTTTTTAATATCATCTTTGGAAAAATGTCTATTCAGATCCTTTCTCCATTTTTTTAATTGTTTTTTTTTCTTTACTATTGAGTTATATGAGTTTTTAAATACATTTTGGATATTCACCCCTTATCAGATAGATGGCTTACAAAATTTTTTTCCCAGTCCATAGGTTATTTTTTCACTTTGTTGATTGTTTCTTTGGCTGTAAAGAAACTTTTTAGTTTGATATAGTCAACTTGTTTATTTTTTAGTTTGTTGCATATGGTATCAAATCCATCCATATACATTACCAAGATCCATGTCAAGGAGTTTTAGTCTTATGTTTTCTTTTAGGAGTTTCATGATTGCGGGTCTTACTTTTAAGTCTTTAATGTGTTTTTTAAGTTAATTTTTGTGAGTGGAATAATATAGGGGTTCATTTTCATTCTTTTACATTTCAATTTCCAGTTATCCCAATACCATTTATTGAAGAGAAGGTCTTCTTTTTTGAGTCTTCTTGGCTACCTTGTCAAACATTAGTTGACCATGTATGCTTGGGTTTATTTCTGGGCTTTCAAGTGTGTTCCAGTGTTCTATTTGTTTTTATGTCAATATCATACTGTTTTGATTAATATAGCTTTATCATATAGCTTAAAATAAAGGAGTGTTTTGCATCCTGCTTTGTTCTTCTTTCTCAAAATTTCTTTGGCTTTTGATGGTCTTTTGTGGTTTCATATAAATTATAGTAGTGTTTTTTTTACATCTATAAAAATTGCCATTAGAATCTTGATAAGCATTGTACTGAATCTATGGATCAAGGGTCCTCAACCTCCAGGCCACAGCCTGCTGGTACTGCCTGTCAGATCAGTGGTGACATTAGATTA
Source organism: Neotragus pygmaeus (assembly GCA_006410875.1). Lineage (NCBI taxonomy): Eukaryota > Metazoa > Chordata > Mammalia > Artiodactyla > Bovidae > Neotragus > Neotragus pygmaeus. The sequence continues at coordinate 1,286,353 of SJYV01010795.1, read as the reverse complement.
AAAATAAAATGCACAATAAATGTAATATGCTTGAATAATCCAAAATTATCCCTCCCTGACCTGCCCCAGTCTGTGGAAAAATTGTCTTCCACAAAACTGGTCATTGGTGCCAAAAACATTGGAGACCACTGCTATAAATGACTTTTGGAAATAGCAACCCACTCCAGTTTTCTTCCCTGGAGAATCCCAGGGATGGGGGAGCCTGGTGGGGTGCCGTCTATGGGATCACACAGGAGTCAAACACGACTGAAGCAACTTAGCAGCAATATTAACATTTTAACAATATTAATTCCACAATCCATGAACATGGAATACCTTTCCATTTATTTGTATCTTCTTCAGTTTCTTTTATCAGTGTCTTATAGTTTTCATAATAGAAATTTTTCACCTCCTTAGTTAAATATACTTCTAAGTATTTCATTGTTTTTGATGTTATCGTAAATGGGATGATATTTCCTAAAAATGACTGAGCCCATGCAAGCCACAGCTACTGAAGCCCATGCTCTACAACAGGAGAAGCTACAGCCTTGAGAAGCCGTTGCACCGTAACTAGAGAAAGCCCTCACACCAGACAAAGACCCAGCACAACCAAGTAAATAAATCATATAGAAATAAATGGGCTCACACATTTAGAAAACAAAACTAAATAAGTGCACGGCACACTGTCAATCACATTACCTTCCTGCCAACCTCAGACACAGCTTTAGAATTCTCTGTGGAGTGTCTGGGTGGTTCCTACCAGTTAATGAGAATTTGAATTATGAGGTGAAATCCATTATAAGCCCACATATGAAAATATAAACTTCTCAAGATGGTATTCAAGATTTATACCAAGCCTACCTTTTTGGTCTTTGTCCTGTGTGTGCATAAAACACTGTATTCACCCATGCGATGAGAACTGCTCTATGGAAATTGCTTGTTTCTGCTGGCAGTGCTTTTCACTTTCTCACCAACTCATCCTTCTCCAAGTGTAAATAATATGTAATTATCTAGTTTCTTAGATTTGTTTCCGTAATACCACATGTATTTTAAAGTACTTTTATGCATTGTTTTTAATTAGTTGGTAGTATAATTCTTTTCTCCACCAGAAAGAATTCTGTATAGGGCAGGGAGCTTGTTTTATTTTCTCTTGTATCTCTAGCACCTGTATTAATGCCGTTTATTCATTCAGTCAGAAAATACTGATTAAGCATCAACTGTATACCAAGTATAAAATGTGTTGTAATGGGCGTATATTAAGCAGTGGTTAATTGTTTTAATTCAGATGGGACTGGTGTTTGAATAGTATCATTTTTAAATGTGATTTAAGTGACTGTGAACAAACTACAAATTGGAGAGGGAATACTTTCAGCTTATAAAATAGAATAAGAAATAGTCTACCATTTCAACTTTTAAGAAAAGAAAAAATTGAAAAAAAAGAAATTTAGATGGCTCTTAAACATAAGAACAAATGGCAAATTTCAGTTATAATGAAAGAAATGCAAATTGCTAAATTAAAATTAATTTAATGCAAATTAAAACCTGCCATTTTTCTCTTACTAGATTGTCAATAATCTAAAGTGTTTGGTAAGATATTAAATTAGCAAAGACAGGCAGAAACTAGTACTCTCATGCTTTGCTGGTGGACATGTAAATAGCTTCTGTGGAGGGTAATTTGTCAGTATCCTTCAAAATTACAAAAACTTGTACCCTTTGATTTTTTATTGGAAATTTACATCATTAATACATTTACTCAGATGTAAAATTCAATATGTATGACCTGTATATGAGGCATGTTTTTTAATAGCAAAAAATTAGAAATAGTCTAAATGCCCATCAGTAAGCAACTAGTTGGAGAAGGCAGTGGCACCCCACTCCAGTACTCTTGCCTGGAAAATCCTATGGATGGAGGAGCCTGATAGGCTGCAGTCCATGGGGTCTCTAAGAGTTGAACACAACTGAGCGACTTTACTTTCACTTTCCACTTTCATGCATTGGAGAAGGAAATGGCAACCCACTCCAGGGTTCTTGCTTGGAGAATCCCAGGGGTGGCGGAGCCTGATGGCCTGCCATCTATGGGGTCGCACAGGGCTGAACACAACTGAGGTGACTTAGCAGCAACAAGCAACTAATTAAATAAACTATGGTAAATGTGTACAGTAGAAAACCATACATTTGTATTAAAAAGTAAAAGGAAGCTCAGCAGTCAGAAATTGTTGCAGAGATAGCTTAGAATGTGAATGAGAACTGGGTATAAGAGGCCAGAATAAATGTAGTTGTTCTGCTTGGAAAATGTGAATTAATTTATAAGGATTAAAACAAGCAATGTAGGACTTAAACTTGAGAACCCTAATGGCAAAAACTTCATGCCTGTAATCTGGCAGATTCATTTAAGTAACTGGGCTTAAGGATGACTTTTGTAAAAAGTAACCGTATTTCTAATTTTTCTGCTGATGTGTTCTGAAAGACATTAAGAATATAAACTCTAAATTGAATTTAGTTTTTGTGTAAAGATAGTATACCAATTCAGTTTTACTTTATATAAAATACTTGTATCTTCCATTTCCTTCTTTTTTTAAAAAAAACTCTTTATCTGATCTTGGTTTTGGTCTTCTCATGGTCACTCACTGACCTTCTTGAAGTGAAGTTGTCAGTGAAGATATTGTGAGTAATTGAAACTAAGATTTTTCTTACTGCTTGTTATGAAATCTGTTTCAATTGGGGAGAAATTTCTTTATAATTTTGGTTGTTTCTCTCTGTATTGTAATTGCAGACACTCACCCTACCCCCTTTTACGTATGAGTAGTACTGCTTATTCTGCTTTTTCCTTTTAGATTATGATGTGCTTGCAGTTGTTATTATGGGAGTAAACTTCTGCGATGTTGCACATTTACACGTAAACCTGTTTCAAGGCTTAGAGCTTGAGTGTTTTAGAAGTTATGATTTTACAATGGTTTTCTCCAGACGATTTACTTTCCCATTTTCTTCAAGACTCCACTAAAATATCACTTTATTGGGAATGTCTTCCTTTGTCACTCTATATAAAATAAAACTACTCTCTTATACCCTTTCACCACCATATTTTTCTTCCGAGAACTTATCATCACTTAGCATGTAACGTATCATCCATCTCCTCTGACTAGAGTGTGAGTCAGTGGGAGAGAAAGACTTTGGCTGTTTTGTTTTCCTGGTCTGTAGTAGGTGCCCAGTAGTTGTTTGTGGAATACAGGAGTGAATGAATTATTTGGTGTGTGAATTAAATGTTAAAGTGAGTTAAGTTGCGTTAATGAATACACACCAAGTTGCAGCTTATTTTGAATTTACACTCAGTGGATAAGCCTTCGTTTACTAGTATTTATAAGCGAGTTCTATCAAGTTTAGAAAATAGTCATCTTCTGACTTCTTTGCTTTTCTTTGAAATGTCACTAGCCTGTATATTTATTTGCCTGTCACAGAAATTTTGTACATGATGATTTACCAAGACTGATAAACTTTGATGATCACCTGTCATTATCTACTTTATAAATCCAGACCTTATCTTGCCATTATCAGTTTAAAAACAACAGTAAAACCCTGATTTTCTGTATTTTACTTGAAATAAAATATAGTTAATACTATTATGAGTAAAGTTTAATCAAGTAGTCCAAAGCATAATGTAAAAAGAAAGACATTCTTTTGATTTTCAGAGGTGCCTTTTAATATAAATTATCTCTCAGTCCTCTGAATATAGTCCTATTCCCATTTAGGGAATGCAAAAAAGGATAAGAATAAATAACACTAGCTCAGTAAAGCATAAAGTAGTGCTTCTTCCCATTGGAGGGGTGTATAGTTTGTAGATGCCAACTTTCCTTCATCCTGTGATTTTGATTTTCTCTCCTGGGTGGACACGTGTCCTTCTTTCCTATCAAATCATTAAACCAAACCTTGTTCCCTGTTCACCCCAAGGATTGATAAAAGTGAAAAAATGTTAATTGCTCAGTTGTGTCCACCTTTGCAAATCCATAGACTAGCCTGCCAGGCTCCTCTTTCCCTGGAGTTCTTTAGGCAAGAATAAACACTGGAGTGGGTTGTCATTCCCTTCTCCAGAGAATCTTCCTGACCCGGGGATCAAACCCAGGTCTCCTGCATTATAGGCAGATTCTGTACTGCCTGAGCCACCAAGGAGGCCCATGCCCTTCCAAGGATGATGGCCTACCGCCTATTCTGAGACTTAATTTTTTTTAATACTGTAGCGCTCTACTACCAAGGCTTAGAACAGCAATTTATAACAGCATATTAGATCTCTATTATATTAAATCCTCATTACACTTTTGTTTTCCATCTTAGTAGTTCAGCTACAACAGTCCAGTGATAGATATATACATGTTTTAGATGACAGCAAATACCATTTTTCCAGGAGAGCAGTGTAATGGCAAAGGATAGTGATGGATCTTATGATTCTCTAGTGAATCATAACACAATAATAATAATTAATAATATTTATGTAGTACTTGATAATTTACAAGATATTCATTTCCAGTATTTCATTAGATTCTTATAATAGTCTGGTGAAATTGTTATTATTCGCTCTGGTTTCTAATGATTGAACTGATGCTCAAAATGGTTTATAACCTTTTGGATTCTTGCTTTGTGTTATGCCGTACTGAGAAACAAGAAATGATAACAGTAAGAAAATGTCTTGTTTGGACTGTTTTTTTCCTGGTGCAGCTCTTGTGTGAATTTTTGCTTTCTTTTTGACATATTCATGGTGAGAGAGGGTATTGTTTTTGCTGCTCCTCTTGGAAACCTTTAGCATAGTAAATTTTTATTGAACCATTCTGTTTTACTCTCTTCCACAGCTAACAAAGTTAAAGGGTAGTTTATGAATGTGAATTGTGTTCATTATGTAAAACTATACCAAACTGAGTAAATAGTTATTGATTGGAATAGTTATTGATGATAGTTTTTTTAGTGCATTTATTGTTTCAGGAAGTTGACAGTTTTTCATGAATTACCATTATTATTATTAGATTTAAAGCATTCAGTGACCTTTTTAAAAGGAAATATTTTAAGTCTTTATTTTACAATTCTAGACCTCGGAAGATTTCACATTTCAATCATCTGATGATATGTTAACACTCTGCGTCTTGGGTAGAAAAAAAACTTACAAAATTGTTTTTCCTGTAAGAGTGTATTTATTTTTCACTTTTATTGCAGCATTAAAGTTTTTCATCATTGAATAAATGTTTAATGTCTACCCTGTAAATATTTTAGTTGCCATTATCTAATCTTAATGTCTTTAAAAAGTAGTAATTGTAATTTTAAATTTTTCCAAATAAATTTTTACATTTTGATGAATTATTTGTGTTCTGTGTGTAGACTGTCACAGCATGAAATCAATTTTCTGCCTTGATTCATCCCAAATCTCAGATTTCGATGACATTAATATTATAATTAGAAACATTGGTAGAGACGGCAACTTAAAAAGCATACTTTGCTTCTTGGCAATTTAGCATATTTCTCAGAGTGCATAGGACTTCAAGAACCTTCAGTCCACTAATAAATTTATTAACTTAAAAGAAGCGAAAGTCTCTCTTTCTTTCTCTCTCCCCATGGCCAGTCTGCTAAAATAGATTATTCATGCTTATTTGATTCAGGTAGGCTTTTGCAAGCTTCCCTACTAGGCCTGGGAATGTGGTACACTGAGGCCTTTTCAGAGGCTTCTGACAGAGACCAGGCTTTTATTGCATGGTGTTTTATTATTACCAAATCCTAGTCTCCACCCAGTTTGTAGGCACTCCGCTTATTCTTTTGAATCAGGAAAGGTTATCACCTACCTTAATCCATGCAGCAGTGTGGATTAAGGACACCAGTGTGCCCCAGGATTCTCAAAGAGGATCCTGGAAACTTCTTGTTTCTTCTTTTTTGCTGTCTTTACTAAATTCTATTGGGCCTTAGAGGGATTTGCATCTGAAATGGGCAACCTGGTGTTTTTCTCAATGAAGACATCAGATCAAAGTTCAGTTAGTCAAGGCCTTTCTAAAACATTAAGGGGGCTTGGACTTACACAATAAAAAGATGAGCTCTAGAAGAGATTGCAGTAAAAACATTTTGAACCATAATCCGGATAAAGAATAGATTATAGGCCAAAGAACAGACCTTGTTTAAATTGCTTTAGACTAATAACTTTACATTTAAAAACCTTACACCCTCTTTTTAAGAAACAAATTTTAACGTGACATAATGTACTTGTTAGCAATTTCGTGGCAAATGGATAAATCATGTTTTTGAAACCATACATCTGTATATATTGTATTGAAAAGATTAGATTAAGCCAATTGATAGGTCTCATTTATTAATGAAAACAAATAGTACCTTATGGAGGAATGAAGANACTTGTTAGCAATTTCGTGGCAAATGGATAAATCATGTTTTTGAAACCATACATCTGTATATATTGTATTGAAAAGATTAGATTAAGCCAATTGATAGGTCTCATTTATTAATGAAAACAAATAGTACCTTATGGAGGAATGAAGAGCTATTCTATATACCAAATGAATGACAAACCCCCAGACTCTGAATCTGAAAATAGTGTTTCTACTAGACTTTAATTTTTTTTAATTCTGTATTACTGTATAATTTGAGGTTTATAGGGATTTAATTTAATATGAATTTCTGGAGTCTTAAAATGCAAACATCTAGTGGCAAGTGAATGTCTGTTTCTTCTCTGAATTACAAAATTGTCACTTACTTAGTAAAACAAGTTAAGAACCTACTCTGTACAGTTCCTCCGTTTCCATAAATATTACCTAGTTTTGTTGAGTGTTCTGAAATTTTTGTGTTTTGTAGCATTCAAGACAGTGAAAATTAAGTAAATAAATATCAGAGATTTTATTAGAAACTATTGCCATGCAGAGTCTGGATAAAGGTATATTTGGATAGAGATATATTTTGTATGTGCCAACTGAAAGAAATCAGCCCAGAGTCCATTCAAATCAGTGTAATATTAATGTTATATTACTAGGGTTCAGCTGTCCTGTGTAATTAAATTCAGCATCAGTAGTTATTAAAGTTTCCACTAAGAAAGAGAATTGTTTGGAGAAATCATTAGTGGAGGGCACAAAAGAGAAATTATCAATGAACTAACAATGAATATGCCAGATTTCTGATTTAACTAAGCTTATATAAATTTTCCCACTTTATCATGTGCCTTCTTCTTGTCTGGAATACCTCAATATATTTTATACAGTAAGCTTAACTTTGTTTGTAAGAAATTTTGAATACTATGTATACACATGGTATCATGAGAATTGAGTTTTAATATGATGCTCAGTTTNATTTCATTTATTTATTTATTTGGCTGCTCTGGGTCTTAGTTGTAGCATATGGGATCTAGCTCCCTGACCAGGGATCGAACCTGGGCCCCCTGCACTGCGAGCTCAGAGTCTTAGCCACTGGACCACCAGGGAGGTCCCTAATTGTACTTTCTTATTCTAAAAAATTTTTTTTTTAAATCATGCTTTCTTAAGCTATAAATGGTCAAGGATAACAGTTTACTACAATAAACCTAGAGCTTAACATGATTCTAGGCTCATAAAAGGTACTCAGGAGCATACAAGTTATTCACACCAGAGAAGGTGTTCAATAAATATTGTTAGATACATGGTTATGCTTACTTACACCTGTAAATGGCACTATCCTAGTTCTCATGTCTAAAAGAATTCTTGATATTCCCTTTACTCCTTCCACAACCACAATGATATCAAAGAGATCAGAGAGGCAGCAAGGAACCAAATTAGGTAAGGACATGTAGACCTTATGGATCTCTGTTTGCATATAGGCTTTTTATACTGAGTGAGATAGGATGTCATTGAAGGTTTGAGCCAGAGGAGTGATAAGAGCTGACTAATGCTATAAAACTGTACTGTCTAATAACACAGTACTTGTCACACATGGAATGTGAAGTCAAGTTGGCCTTAGGAAGCATCATTATGAACAAACCTAGTGGAAGTGATGGAATTCCAGTTGAGCTATTTCAAATCCTAAAAAATGATGCTGGGAAAGTGCTGCACTCAATATGCCAGCACATTTGGAAAACTCAGCAGTTGCCACAGTACTGGAAAAGGTCAGTTTTCATTCCAATCCCAAAGAAGGGCAATGCCAAAAAATGTTAAAACTACAGCACAATTGCACTCATCTCACACGCTAGCAAAGTAATGCTCAAAATTCCTCAAGTCAGGCTTCAACAGTACGTGAAGTGTGAACTTACAGATGTTCAAAGTGGATTTAGAAAAGGCATAGGAACCAGAAAACAAATTGCCAACATCTGTTGGATCATCGAAAAAGCAAGAGAGTTCCAGAAAAACATCTACTTTTGCTTTATTGACTACACCAGAGCCTTTGACTGTATGGATCACAACAAACTGGAAAAGTCTTCAAGAGATGGGGATACCAAACCACCTGACCTGCCTCCTGAGAGATCTGTATGCAGGTCAAGAAGCAACAGTTAGAACTGGACATGGAACAACAAATGGGTTCCAAATCAGAAAAGGAGTACATGAATGCTGTATATTGTCACCCTGCTTATTTAACTTTTATGCAGAGTACATCATGAGAAA
>SJYV01010795.1:1162114-1276829 GCA_006410875.1 Neotragus pygmaeus | reverse complement strand
CAGTGATTAAGACCACACTTCCAGCACAGCGGGGCGCAGGTTCAGTCACTCGTCAGGGAACTAAAATCACACATGCGGTGGGGCACAGCCAAAAAGAAACAAGTAAACAGATAAAGATCTCATTATGAATTGTAATGAGTAGTATAAAGACAAAGAACACTCTCCATACATTGAGGGAGGGAGGGAATAGACTTTGTGTTGTTTTAGGAAGAGGCCTTTCTGAAGACCTGAACCTGAGACTTGAAAAAAAATCATAAGAAGAAAAAAGTGGTCTTACAGAGAGCACTAAGCCAAGAAGTGTTCTTGGCTTAGGGAACAACAGGTGTACTAGGAAAGGAAAGTAATTGGTATTTTCTAGTACCTGAAAGGCCTAATTGTTGAAATAGAATGAGTGATAACAAGTGTTACAAAGATGAGTTCAGAGAAATAGACAGGTGTCATACCATGCTTTAAAAATTTATTCATGAAGGGATATAGGTAGAATAGATATAGATATAGAATAGATATAGATATAGGGATACAGTTTCTAACTATATTCCCTGGGCTTCCCATAGGGCATAGATAGGGCTTCCCAGGTGGCTTGACGGTAAAGACTCTGCCTGCCAATCAAAGAGACACGGGTTCGCTCCCTGGGTCAGGAAGATCCCCTGGAGAAGGACTGCAGCCCACTCCAGTATTCTTGCCTGGAAAATCCCACGGCCAGAAGAGCCTGATGGGCTATAGTCCATAGTGTTGCAGAGTCAGACACGACTTAGTGACTACACAGCAACAGCAATCCTGTTTACATAAAATTTTATATATCTTTTCCGAAATTCTTTTCGAACAAAAATTCAGTACACATTAATTTAGGTTCTTAAATATACTTAGTGATATTTGGTTGAAAAAGCTCATGAGAGACTGGAAGCTAAATGTTCGTCTTACACTATGCGATTCAGTATATATATACATCAGTATTGGCAAGGCTATGAGTGAAATGCCAGAATTAAATAGTTATAAAAACTCTGTTTATGTTTGTTTATTGGTAAAATATTCTTCAGAATCAAACATTTTTATCATCATGCTTCCTTATATCCCACAGTAATTTTTCTCAGTAAAGAAAGAGGGATTGATTTAGAGCAGTATCTCAAAGAACGTCCATCAAGTTGTTAACAATGTTTGCCTTTGAGTGGTGGATTTTGGGTTGTTTTTTTTTTCTATTGCTTCTGTGTTTTTTATGTTTGAATTTTTATGATGAAAACAGTTTTTTCATAAAAAAAAAGGATTTCAAATATGTGTGTAAAGTCTAACCCTTTGGGGATAATATAATGAAATCTTTATATCTCATATCAAACTATATTTCCAAACAGTTACAGCTTTAAATACAATAAATTAAATTATAAAAGTAATAGAAGAAAATTAAAGAGAGTATTTAAAATCTTGGAGTGGGGAAATAGCAAACACTATATCCAGTGATTCTCTTTGGAGGAATTAGAACTTTTTGGAGAAATCTTTGATTCAAAGCAAAGAAAAAAATAAATCTGTAACAGTTTTTTATTCTTAGATGTCCTTGAAGAATGGTGGTGAGGGTGAAGTCACTCAGTCATGTCCGACTCTTTGTGACCCCGTGGACTGTAACCTACTAGGCTTCTCTGTCCATGGGATTCTCCAGGCAAGAATACTGGAGTGGATTGCCATTTCCTTCTCCAGGGGACCTTCCCGACGCAGGGATCGAACCTGGGTCTCCCGCATTGGAAGCAGACGCTTTAACATCTGAGCCACCAGGGAAGCGGGCATGTCTAAAAGATAAGAAGCCAGCTCAAAAGAACTCTCACTGGCCAAAGAAAAGACAATTTAAGCATCTAAATAAATAAATAGAGTAATGGATTGTAACCCATTTAATAAAACAGGAAGTCATGAATATTTATATACAGAAATGAACAAATAAATACATTATTAACAAACAAGATATTTACATACCCTCAAAATACCTTTCCACAAAATACTGATGACTAAAAAGGGGACACTGTAATTTTATGGTGGAGAAGCCTGGTAGACATCACCTTAATCAATTTAAGGTCACCAGTAATGGGGCAAATTGAAGTTATGTATCCCCTGATAGCATGAAGTAAAAAGAACTCAGCAACACTTCTGTGATATTCCTACCAGGTATTCATAATGTAAATATACCCATGAGGAAACATCAGACAAACCCAAATTGGGAACATTCTACCAATGGCTACCTTGGAATCCTCAAGTGTCAAGATTATAAAAGTCAAGAAAATTGTGAGAAATTTCCAGGCTTAAGGTGGCTGAAGAGACAATTTGAATGTAACACATGATTCTAAATTCAGTCCTTTTGCAATGAAGGATGATACTAGCACAGGTGGCAAAACTTGAATGGGATCTGAAGATTTTGGTGGTAGTATCCATTTCCTAATTATATCAATATCCTAAGTCAGATGGCTATATTATTATTATATAGGGGAATATTTTTGTTTGTAGGAATCATACCCCCAAATTATTAAGAAGTGATGGGTTATCATGTCAGCAACTTATTCTCTAGTGAAATAGAGAATAAAGATTTTTGTTTTATATATACAACTTTTCTATAAATTTGAGATTGTTTCAGAATTTTTAAAAGTACAAATATATGTGTATATAGCTATATATATATACTTATACATATTTAGTAAATTAAAGCCATTTTAAAATTAGTAAGAAAAAGTTGAGTGCCCTAATACAAAATGGGCAGAAGAAATCAAGACGCTGTTCTCCAAAAAGTTACAGAAATAGCTAATGAGGCTAACTAGTAATCAAAGAAATGTAAGCAAAAACCAAAGACATATATACTATGATACTAGAGATATATACTAGAGATATATACAACAAAGACAAATACTATGTACCATTTTTTCAGCTACTAAATATTTTAAATGATAATGCGTTGTGTTAAAGATAGTGTGGAGAAACAAATGTCACCCATGTTAATTGTACATGTGTGCCTTGTTAAAACAATTCTAGGAAAGTATGTCAAAAGTGAGAGTATACGTTATCATTGTTGCCATCATACCATTTATAGGAATCAGTAAAATCATTTCTTCTTTGGGAAAAAAATAAAACTACTTCAGCCAATTTTTCAGTCCTGACAATCAGCTCTCTTTTCCTTATCCCATTCTTTCCTTTGAGAAAAACACATTTGGAGTTCAATTTCTCCTTATATATAGGCCCAAAAATGAACAGTGGTCAATGTTCATTGTGCCTTCCACATTACTTAGCTCACTCCTGAAAGTAACTTATTAAAAGATGTACTATTAAAAGACTTAACAAGTGAAAACACTTATTAAGATACATGCATACAAAAAGATACATGTATCTCAATCTACATAGTGGAATTATTTCCAATAACCAAGATATGAAAGCAAGCTAAGTGTCCATTAATAGATGAGTGGATAAAGAAGATATGATATACATATACAATGAAATATTACTTAGTCATTGAAGAATGGAATTTTGCCATTTGCAACATCATGGATGGACCTGGAGAGTATTATGCTTAGTAGAATAAGTCAGAGAAAGACAAATACTATGTTATCACTTATGCATGGAATTTAATGAATAAAGCAAAGCAACAACAGACTCCGAGATATAGAGAGCAAACGAGTGGTTACAGGCTGGGAGAGGGAAAGGAGGAGGGGCAGGATAAGGATAGGGGATTAAAAAGTACAAACTACTATGTGTAAAATAAACTATGCAGAAGCCCCATGCGAGCATTTGACTTTACTGAGACCACTATACTGTTGGCTACCACCTCTCACCTGCCTTGATACACTCTTTCAGCTAATTAACCATCTTGATCCATGGTCAGCTTTAATCTTCACTTCCTTGCCCTTCTCTTGCTTTGTCTCACTTTCTCAGCAAAACTACTCTTCTAGTTAAATGGTACTCTGAGTGAAAAGACAGAAAGTGGTGGTTGTAGGAAGGAGAGTGTATGAACTGAGATTATACAAGGATAGCAGTTATGGATGATGACAAGATCTAAGGTATGACCATGGAAATGAGTGTTAGAGGTTGAATGGAGACAAGATTGTTGGAAGAGAGGTGGTCAAGAAATTGAAAGGCCAGGGTGTTTGAAAGATGAGTAATGGCACAAAGTTGGAGAGATGACAGCAATAAAGATGGGTAGTAGGAGACATAATCTAGTGACTTTTTTATATCAATAATTAATGCAAATCAGACTAATTGAACTGAATTAGTTTTCATGAAAGATCATAACCATTCTCAGCAGTGTCCCTGTCAGTCAGCGGGTTGTTTCAAGATGCATACAGTTCTATCTTCATGATCTTAGTACTTTCCCAGCTGTGGTCCAGAGGTCTGTGCTGGCCACAGCCCACCTTTGTACCCTTAACACATTCCTGGTCCCTTTATGTTCTCTTAATTGAGTATCCATGGTGAAGAGAACCAAACTCAGTGTCCTTAGGTGAAAAGCATCAGAAAAGAAAAATCAGTAAATGACATCCTTTAGTGTAATAATAATGGAATTTTTAACTTGAAAATTACTTGTGAATAGACTTCACAGTCTTTATAGCTACATGCAAATTGTATGCTAATATAACTTTAGCTCAGCAAACTATTTTACACAGTTAGTTGAAATATTTGATATTGTGCCTACAGCCTGACAAGTATGTCTCACCCTTTGTCATAGATGAATACCTGAAATATATGTGTAAATAGATTTTTGGTAATACAGATTGTTTTCTCAGTGATTTGCATAATATCAAAAATACTTCATCTTTACTTTAAGTCAGTCATAATTGGTAGTTATAATAGTTTCTTTTCTTAAAAGTAGTTAACATCAATATTTAAATGCACCAAAAGTTCTTACTTTTAAAAAGCTAACTGAATCATTTTAATGAGAAAAGTCATTCTTAAAAGAGAAAAGAAAATTAATCCTTGAATCATATAATTTTAAGTCAGTGGACAACAGAGATTATCTAGTATGCTCCTTTGGTTTACAGATGAGAAAATTTCAAAGTTCAGAACAGAAAATTTAAAGAATTTGCCTCAAATCACATATTCTGCTCCAGTTGCTGGTACAGATAGAACTGGAACCCAGATCTTGAGCACACTTTCCACTGTGCTATACTAGTACCTAGTTTCTGTATTTGTAAATCTGTGCTTTTCAATAGTGAATTTTCTTTATAAACCATACACCAAGTTAGTACAAGGCCTACCTATTGGTGAAGTTCTCACTAATGCATGCAAGTAAAAGAAAAATACCTTCCTATGACAGGTGGCTCAGTGGTAAAGAATCTGCCTGCCATCACAGGAGCTGCAGGAGACATAGGCTCGATCCCTGGGTTAGAAGATCCCCTGGAGAAGGAAATGGCAACCCATTCCAGTACTCTTGCCTGGAGACTCCAATGGAGCCTGGCATGCTATAGTCCATGGGGTCACAAGAAGTCACACACGATTGAGTAGACACACCCATATATATGACTATATGCCTGAATACTTTGACTGTGTTGAATTGAGCCATGTTCATACCTCATCTGTATTTGGATCCAGAGACTTTTCATTGAATCTGGACCTCACTCTGGTTTAACCAAAAGAACTTGAAGTTTTAGAAAACTTGAATTTTAGGTGCCATTTCTGTTACTTAATTGTACAGCCATGGTGAGATTGCTTAGTCTCTAATGCGTCTTAATTTTCTCAACCATAAAATGCAGTTAATGGTTGTATTTACCTCATAAAGTTACCATAGTGATCAAATGTTGTGACAGTGATGCAGAAGGTTTTTGAGTATTTAATGTGCCAGATACTTTGCCAGTTGATATATCATGTTTATTATCTAAGAGTTAACTTTTCACTAATCAACTAGTTAATTTCACATATACTGATTTTATTTTTATAATGTTTTTTCAAAGATAAAATCTTATCTCCTGTTACCTAAGCTTTTCTGTTGATAGATTTATTCTTTGATCACATTAAGACCTCTGTAGTATTCCTTGTTCATTGTTTGAGAAGGTGCAAGGTAATTATGTATTATTTATTATCTGATTACCAGATTTATTTTCTAGATATACATCTGATTTTTTTTACAGTAGTGTTTTTTATCTTTCTCACTGAGATTAAATGACAAAATTACCTTTCACAGGAAAACTAATGCCATTTCTTGATATAAATTACAGTTCTCTGATGCAAATATCCTTTGGACCTATTGCTGAATATTGGGGGAAGAGGGACATTGATAAGGTGTGAAAGTGTCATGTTTTTTATCAGCTTTTTAAAGATGTTAACTTGGGCATCAGCATATAGGTTTACATTGGGTAATTGGACCCCTTTTGTCCATATTTGTATATTAATATAAAGAAATTCTTATCAGACACTTTCAGAAACATTAATAAGGAAGCCAGGTAATAGCAGATACATAAATAATGCACCTGGACAATTTTTTAACTAAAGAAAATTTTAAATGCCCAATAATTTAAAGGTAAAGTTAAAATTCTAATTTTTAATATTTTTGTACTGTTATAGGACGGGGGAGCCTGATGGGCTGCCGTCTGTGGGGTCGCACAGAGTCTGACATGACTGAAGCAACTTAGCAACAGCAGCAGCATAGTTTTAAAGACATTGTAGAATTTCATGATAGGTAATTTTACTATGAAAGTTATCAAAATTTATGAAAATCAGGCAAAATAATATACGTAACTTGAAATGTGCTGCCTGTGGGATATGTTGTACACACCATGATAACCTACCTTTTTTGTTAAATGTTTGGAAACATTAATAAGGAAGCTAGGGTCATATTTGTAACTGGATTTACTTCTTGACAACTCCTGTTTTATGATTAACTAGACTGCTGAACAAATAAAAAGGCAACATCCTCAAAATTAAAGAGGTTTAATAAAAAAAAATTTAGATAACACAAGATATTTATTTTCAGTAAAAAATATATTACTATAAAATATTGTTGACAAGGACTTGTATCTCATGAAGATTAACAGTAGTTAGTATTTTAATGTTAATATTATGTAAACTAGTCCAGTTTTAAATGTTCTGATCCCATGTATCTAAAAATGAATATTCTTAATATACCTAAATGTATGATTTTTTTCCCATTGATCAAAGTGTTTACTTTCCTAGAAATCTTACTAGTTTGGAGAAATTTATTTTATTATAATTTTCTAATCACTGTTAGTGATTGAATTATGTATGTCAATATGAAATAAGAAAAAAGACTAAGTTATATTTGACTTTATGTTTTGTTTTTGTTCTCATACCGGAAGAACCACTGTCTCCAAACCATTGAACATTTACTATAGTTATCTTATCAAGCTGTGAAAAGATGAAATGGATAAATGGTAGCAACTAAAACTAGAAAAATAATTTATGTATGTGGTATTTAGTAATGGGCCTTTAGACACCAAATTTACTACCAAATACTTGAAGCAGATTTTATTATCAAATAACTTAGGGCAGAGGGAAAAATACTTGAGAAACTTTTTGAATATATGAAATAATAATGGTGTTAGGTAGATTCATTATTGGTGGATTAGGATACACTGGTTATGTTTCTGATCCACTCTCCTTTAACCCATAGTGACTTTCGTCAAATGGTTGGCTGGAATTCATTTCATAATAAAATCTTGGAGCAGATTGTAGCTGCTGAAGCTAATTGACCCAGATAGAAATTGAATCTGTTGTGTTCAAACAAAAACACTGTTCTAAAAGTTGGACTTGCTCAGACAAATATGTGTTAAGATATGAAACAGTCACATCGTTGTCCTTGTAGAATATGATTATTTATAGACACATTTCCTCACTCATGAAAGTAGAAAAATATCTCCTTCATGTAATCCATTGTATTTTCATTGAAAGTGGAGAAATAAGTATATGAGAAATAATTGTATTGCCAAATCCTTCAATTGGAGTAATACTTGTTTTGCACAGAACACCATCCTCTTCTCTTGGTTTTCTTTTGTTGTTGTTATTAGAGGTGTACTTTTAGACTGGGTGTGACTGTTCAATAAAATGTTTACAAAGATGTGCATATATTTTTGCTAAATATATATGCAAAATCATTAATTTAATATCATTAAATTAATTTTTTGCACACTTATTAATTTTGTACACATTTATTTAAATGGTTTGCTGCATTTCCTAACTTCTTAAGAATATTAATGTTACCTGAATGCTTCAAATTATATTTTCTTCTTTCCTATGGCAGGCACAATGATCACTTTACTTAAGATCACAGTAAAGCAAATGCTTTTGTATTTTTAAGATCACCCACAGCTTCTACAGTATTAGGTACTTCAGTTTCTATGAAATTGCAATGCTCCAGAATTTCATCATCATCTCATTTTATGTTCAGACATAGCACACAAGTTGTCCATCATGAGGAATCTTAAATTCAGTTAATATTTAAGCAGATTATCTTTTAACTCTTATTAAATTTTTGTTATGTTTAATAGCACTTGTAAAATATCTTTAAATAGTAGCATTAATGCTAATATTCATACAGAAAATAGTTTATCCTGTTAAATTTTTATATTTTTGTCATCTTTTTACAAGCAAAAGTAGAGTTTATATACACTTGTCTTCTTTGTCTTAAAAAATTGTTTTTGAATTAGTATTATTTTTGCAATTTTGTTTTAAGAATATTAAAACTTTGATGGGAGATAAACCCAGGTGATCAGGATGTTGATTCAGGTGTTGACTTGGCATAGCAGTTCATTAACTATGTGTTAATTATCCATGATTACTCCTGAAAAGCTATAGTGGCTTCATCTTTTAGGTTGCTTCATTAAATCATTAATTTTCTTGGTGGTAACTAAGCCTGACGTAAAATTAAGTCATCTCAGTCTCCACAGATTTTTATCTTCTCATGATGTCAGGAGCATTGAGTTAGTTAATATAGGGCAATGCAACTTATTCCATGCATGTATTGACTTTTTATTTTAGAATTATTTATATTATTTTGGCTTATCTGATATTTAAGTATAATCTCATAAATGTGTATCTTTTAATTAACTCTTTAATGTTGTAGCTTGCAGTTTGTATTTGCTGTGTAATAAGCCCATTTATGTATTTGAACCACTTTTTATCAACAGTTCTTTGACCTCTGGCTACATGAAGCTGCTACAGTTTATCCAGAACGTTATTGATGAGGAAGGATTTGATGGATCCAATCCCCAGGTATTGAAAAACTTCAAAACCTTTTTATAATCATGTATGTAATGTTGTTTTTAAACTCTTTAGGGCTAGAACCCGAAGGGCCTAGAATAATCAACAGTGAGCAAGCTGTTTCTAAACACAGAGGATGTAAATAAGCAGAGCACACGCAGCCTGAGTTTGACTATAAATGTGTGCTTTGAATTTTTGCTAAGTTCTCAGTGGATACACAGAAAATGTTCATATGCATTGTCAACATGAATTACTTTTAAATATGTATTTGTAGTACCTGAAATTAATAAATAACAGAGCTTGAAAATTACTGTTAAATTTGCAGGACTTGTATTTTTTTACCTCAATTTTTACAGTTATGTCACTCGGGCCTTAATTTTAAATTACGAGTTTCAAGATTTTATTTATTACATTATGCTTTGAGTTGTCTCATTGAATAAAATATGCATTTTTCATTTGCTACATTAAAATATTTTATATCTTAACTATTTCTCTGTAGCTCTATTTTTAAAAATTTCCTCTGGATTCATACCATTAAAAATGTTCCGGTTAGTTTAACTTGAACAAAATGAGGGAAATTTTATTTCTAGATATCATGCCTTTCACAATTCTTCCTCAGTAATTTTAATTGCTATTGCTGCTAAAAAATTTGCATTTCATTTATATTATTTTAGCAGAATTATTTCCAGAGCACCATTATTTTTGTTGAAGAAGACAAAAAAGCCAGAAGTCTTATTTTGGCATTATTAACCACACTTGCTCTTAATTCGTATCATAGATTTTTAAATATTCTTTAGCTTTATTGCTATATTTAACACTGTCCATGGCAAAAGAAATACTTTTAGAATCTGTGTCGATCGTCAGTTTAATAGCAGGTTAAAAACATTTCTGTGTGTATGGTGAGGCACACATTCATTTATAGATGGTCTTTTATGCATGTTACAGGTTTTGTGACAGCCCTTGGTATTTAGCACAGTTGTAATTTGGTCACTGTCACTCCATTTTTGGTCCAGCTAAGATTTATGGGCTCCGTGTCTTCTCTTTGGTGGCAGTGCCCGTCTGGAGAGGTAAATTGGTCCCTGACAGACACCTCTCCCCACGCGCTCCGGTAACTATGGAAACAGGCATGTCATAACAGTTCCTGTGGTACATTGTGCAGAGCTGCTGCTCTTGTAGGATGACACATCTTCTAAGAGCAAGAAATTTTATAGAATGCAAGAAAAGCAAAGGCAATAAATACCCTCATACTTAGATATATAAGTATGCGCACACACACACACACATCCAAAAGCCCTTAAAAAGTAAGCTATTATTATTAGGATGGAATGAAAAGCTTTTCTTACTTGTTTCTTTGAATATGAATTAACACCATTTTAAATAAATGATATTTTATTTTATGAACATTAATAGACCACAGAATGGTTTGGGTCTGTAACTTTCATAAAGATTAAACAGGGTTGAGAAATACATTTTTATGGTGAGTATCAGGAATGCTAAAAATTAATTTTAATTAAATATGCCAATAAATTATTATAAATATATTTCCTATTTTATTGGAACTAAAATATAGTTAATGAATTTGTATATTTTTGAATTATGGATTACATCATTTGCTAAATTACCTAGTCTGTTTATCTCAGAAACTTTAGATGACTTCTGGAAGCCACAAAAATACATCTATCAGGCACTACTTTAAAAAATATTATTCCTGAGTCAAGATAATGTCCTGACACTGAAGTAAATCCTACTTTTTAAAAGGATATTTTCATCTTACTTTCTCTGTCACAACATTTTCAAATAAACTAGTTGGAGTCAACAAATGGACTCTAAGGAGCAGAATATTATATACTACTGTATAATTAATACTGGTAGTAAGTAAAGTATTGTAGCTTATCTGTAAAAATATTTGGAGGGGGAACATTTACAAATTGCTGTCATAATTTTATTTTTCATTTTCAGATATCTAAGAAATAATATAATAAGTGAAATTTGAACATTGATTTTTACTTAGAGTACCAGATTAACTATTTTAGATCTTCTCAAAGGAACAAATTTATTTATTGTTCAGTTCAGTTCAGTTCAGTTCAGTCACTCAGTCATGTCTGACTCTTTGCCACCGCATGAATTGCAGCACGCCAGGCCTCCCTGTTCATTACAGTCTCACGTCCATCGAGTCTGTGATGCCATCCAGCCATCTCATCCTCGGTCGTCCCCTTCTCCTCCTGCCCCCAATCCCTCCCAGCATCAGAGTCTTTTCCAATGAGTGAACTCTTCACATGAGGTGGCCAAAATACTGAAGTTTCAGCTTTAGCATCATTCTTTCCAAAGAAATCCCAGGGTTGATCTCCCTTAGAATGGACTTGTTGGATCTCCTTGGCAGTCCAAGGGACTCTCAAGAGTCTTCTCCAACACCACAGTTCAAAAGTTCAGCTATCAGCAAAAGTTTATTTTTTAAATTTTATTATACCTCACAGTATGCCCCATTATTATATGGTATAGCAAGGAATTATATGTTCCAAACAACACAGGAAGTTTGTAACTCAGCCTTTGTTTTTACAATACTGTCATATTTTAAAAAATATAAATGTATTATCTCTGCTAAGTATTACGCTCAATTATGTTCTAATGTGCTGTGTACCCACTTCACTTAAATATCTATCACTCATTCATTCTCTGGCTTAATCTTTTCATTCTTCCTGTATGTGTATATCAGTGTAACTGTTAAAGTCACTAAACTGTGGTTGTCCTGATTCTGCACTGACAGCAATTTTGTTATAAACTTTTTGATACAACAGTAGTAGGTAATGATGACTATAAGTTAAAATACAGCTGACCTTTCTGAAATGTTGACAGGGTCTACAATATGATGCTGCTCTCCTTTTACCATCAGATTTCATTCTAATATCTAGATTTTGTTTGGGAATTTTTTTTCCAGGTTGCTCATTCTTTTAGGAATCTAACTTATGCTATAGATCATGAGATAGCAAGTTTGGGGATGAGAATATGAACCTTACTCTTGCCATTTTGTTTAAATTCTGAGCTTCTAAGTAATACAGAAAAATGAATAACGTGTTATATTTCACAGATACTTCACAGGAACTCATCAGATATTTATTTATACTACTAACATACACTACATTATTTTATTCAATACAGAAATACTAAGAAAGCACTTTTTATGGACTGTTGAGAATCACAACCTATGGTATATTGTCCTCATACCCTCAAGACAAGCAGAAAAGGAAACTGACCCAACAGCCTTGATATTGTCATTGTGCTGTAGGTCCTTAAAGTCAAAAAGTTTTTCTCAAATGTGCTTAGACTAAATTCTTCCATTTTAAATTTCATTCTCATAGTTTTATACAGGCTGTTGTATCACTTTATATATTTGGGGAATTGTATAGTCTCATAGGGGCTTCCCAGGTTGCTCAGTGGTAAAGAATCTGCCTGCCAGTGTAGGAGACACAAGAGACTTGGATTCGAACCCTGGGTTGGGACAATCCCCTGGAGGAGGAAATGGCCACCCACTCCTGTATTTTTGCCTGAAGAATCCCAGGATAGAGGAGGCTGGTAGGCTACAGTTCATGAGGTCGCAAAGAGTCAGACACAGCTAAGCACACACGCAGGCATGCATAGGCTCATAGAGCAATATTCTGTTCTATCCTTTTTTTTTAAGAAATGAGAAAACTAGGACCTAAGTAATGTAAGTGTTTTGTCCAAAATCATACATCTACTTAGCTATACAGTGCAGATTTAAAAGCCTCTGTTTTACCTATCTTACTAACTACTGTCTTCTTAGGTTTTCCTCTTGTAACATTTCAATGTTTTATTCATTTTCCCTACTTCCTTTTATCAATAAATCCTCCTTGAAAAGGAATACACAAAATCGCTTTCATAAATTTTATTAATGGCATTTTATAGCAACAGCACGTTTGGGGATCTTGTTTCATCAGAAATCGGTTCTAAAGAGGCATGTTCCAAATCTTTGCTTTAGGAGAACAAATCTTATTTTTCCTATTAGAATTGTAATGATTTTCCAATTATTTCAATGTGCCAGGTTCTGCTAATAGCTCCTTCCTTTGCCTGGAAATTTTGCTGAATTGCTAAGGAAAGCATTTGCAAAACATTTGTCTGGTTAGAATAACCCAAACAGTAAGATTTATTATAAACATATCTGCTGGCAGATATTTATTGACATTCAAATTAGGTTTTACTTAATGGTTTTTCAATGCTCTTTTCCCAAGAAATATCATTAACTATTATTCTGACCTTAATTTCAATGGGCTCAAGTTCTAAATGTTCACCTGTTTTATGAAAAGTGTCAAATGATCATAAAAGTAGCTTCAAGGAGAAAAAATAGAGGAAATTGCAAAATGTTAAACACCAAAAAGTACATTTTTAAACTTTTTCCAAACAGAATAGTAGGCAATTAACATGATAGAATTTATCTGAGAAATAGTAAGCACTCTGTAGTTTATTGTAAAACAGAATTTTGTAATACTAAGAATGACTTGTGCACATTCTAGTTTAGATTCTCTTTATTATTATCTGTGATTTGATATGTATTACTTTAATTGCCTCAAACATGATTCTTAGAGTAGTCACTGTTAATATTTAGAAACAATTAAAAGTTTAAGGCCTGTGATACTCAATTTTTCCAAAAGGAAAAAGCACAAGAAAAAAATAGTTCTGCTATTTTTTTATAGTATCATAATCTGAAAGATCTCCTTTATATTGCCTTATTATTGATACTACATGAAGTTTTTTCCCACATCTGTTGACTTTGTCTCTTGGATTTGGTTTGAATAAAAATAACTGGCAGATAAAAGTAAAAGAGGTATTCTGTCATTTATTAAAACTTACTGTGTTTACTTCTCTCTCACTTTCCCTTAGAAAAAACAGAAAAACATTTTAAGAATAGGAATCCAGAATCTTGGTTCACCTTTGTGGGGAGATGATATTTGCTGTACAGAAAACTGTGACACGAGTCCCAGCCTCACGAAGTTCCTCTATATACTCCGTGGGCTTCTGCGAACCTCTCTTTCAGCCTGTATCATTACAATGCCAACACACCTTATCCAGGTAAGAATTTCCCAAAACTACTTTCTCTTAACTCATGGTTCATCGTTAAAGAGCAGTATATAAATGCTTTATAAATTATTTTCACGTGTCGTTTGTGTAAAAGAGATTTTTCTTTAGTATCTATGGTTTTAGTATACAGTGAGTATATGGTAATTTCATCTTTACTAATTTTATTATAATTTTTCTTGAATTTATTGTAAACTTGCTAATATCATTGAGACGTAAGGTTGATTTTGCTGCGGTATCTTTTCATTGATCATAAAACCAATCTGAGTGTAGACCTTGAAGAGATATTTTTGCACCTATGTACAACAGCATTATTCATAAGACCTAAAACATAAAAGCAGCCTGACTATTCACTGACAGCTGAATAGATAAGCAAAATGTGGCATATCCATACAACAAGATATTATTCAACCTTAAAAAGGAAGGAGATTCTGATGTGTGTTACAACAGGAGTAAATCTTGAGAACATTTTGTTAAGTGAAATAAGTCAGTCACTGAAAGATAAATACTGTGAATCCACTTATATGACATAGAATAGTCAAAATTATAGAGACAGAAAGTAGAATGGTGGTTTCCAGGAGCTGACAGTAGGAGAGAATGAGGACTTATTGTTTAATGGATATGGAGTTTCAGTTTTAGAAGATGGAAAGAGTTCTGGAGATAGCTGGTGGTGATGGTAACACATTATGAATGTATTTAATACCACTTAACTGTACACTTTAAGATGGTTAAAATGGTAAATTTTATATTATATATATTTTACCATAGTAAAAAAAATGGGAAAGAAATAAGCTGATCTGCATAAGACTGGTCCCTTTCTTGCCTCTTGTTCAGATGTGTGTGTGTGTGTGTGTGTGTGTATGTTTGTAAATTATTCTGAAGCCATACTCTCAGAAAAAGAAACGTGTGTGTGTGTGTGTGTGTATGTGTGTTTGTAAATTATTCTGAAGCCATACTCTCAGAAAAAGAAACCAGTCTCCCCAGGGAAAGAAGGGTCTTTGTAAGATTTCTTCATCGGTTCAAAAAAGTTCTTTTCCTAAGAGTGTTCAAATGGCAAGCTTGGAAGTATTTCCACAGTGAGTGATTGTGTGTGTGTGTGTGTGTGTGTGTGTGTGTGTGTGTGTGTGCAGTATACACATACACACTATAACGTGTGTGTGTATATACATGTAAACTGCAACATGATACTAGAAATAACTGAAATATCTGCTACAATGAAGGTACTGTGAAAGTCAAAATAACTAAAGAAACCACTAAATCTTTTCTGATGAACATACTAAAACATTTTGATTTGTAGTAAATTATAACAGAAGTTTTGAGGTTTGTTTCACTTCTCTAAGACATAGCAATTATAACAATAAGAGTAATCAGCAAGCACTTTAGGTCAGTACCTAACAATTCTTATGAAATTTTCAAGTAAATGCTATTATTGTCTTCATTTTACTTATAAGGAAACTGAAGTAAAGAGAAATTAAGAAATTAGATCAAAGTTAAATACTTGAAAAACTATAATTTGAACCCAGAAAATCAGATTCTAGAATCATAGGAAAATAAGAGTTCACCTAAGCTAGGCTCCTGTCCTTGGATATGTTAAGCATTATCCCTGTTTTACAACTGAGATCTGAAGTTAAATGACATATTCAAGCAAGTCAAAGAAACAAGAACTGTATACTTGATGTCACTCCAGAGGTCCATGAGAACTTTACATTTAGTTAAATTAACAGAAATATAACAGATATAATTGAAATTTGGAGGTCTATAAGGAGTCTAATGCTTGAATAAGAATAGACATATAAATCAACAGAATAGAATTGAGAGTTAAGAAATAGACCCAGGCATCTATGCTCAACCAGTTTTCAACAAGGGCGCCAAGACCATTCAATAGGAAGAGAACAGCCTTTGAACAAATGGCAAGACCACTTGATAGCTACAGACAAAAGAATGAACTTTGGACCCTTACCCCATGTCATACACACAAAATAATTCAGAATGAATCAAAGACTTAAATTTAAGAACCAAAACAATTATGAAACAAATATATGTATATATGTGATTTTAAAATTTATTGCAAGGGTGCCTATGCAATAAAGAAAAAAAAATTTTTTAAGCCATTTTTGGTAGTGATCATTCTTGTTATATCGAGAAGAGATTCCAAACCTTGTGAATGTGACAGTGATTCCTCTAAGCCTCTGTCTAAGGGAAGAGGAGTAATATTATAAGAAGACCTTAGATCATCCAGTATTCACCACAGATTAAACAATGGTTGAGATGATAAGGTGAACTGAATGTCTGAACATTAACCAGTGTTTGAATTTTGGTATTTTATAGATGTGTTTAACTTCTTATATTACTGAAAAAGATATAATTTAAATTATACATTAAAATACCAATTAAGAGACTATTTTGAAGTAGAAATGGGAAAACGTATGGTCAGACTTTGGTGATAAATACACCAGTCTCTTCCCTGAACAGTTTTGCCTAGCTATCATATAGTCTTGTAGTCCTAATATCACTGGAGTTATAAAAAAAAATTCCTTGTTCTTTGAGCATGACGCCTGACCATTTTTTTAATCCAAATACATAGGAGAAAATGTAAAACTTAACTGTTTGCTAAAACCAGTCATGATATGTAATAAATAGCGGATAAAACTCTTAAAGACTGGCAAGGAAAATCACAATGTTTAGGCCAAGAGAATAAAAAGTACTTACAAAGCTAATCAAAGACATATGCATATACAGAATCAGGAAACTGTGAGTTTGTTTAATAAGTACTTACACAGTGATTTCTATAGGCCAGTTGCAGTCCTGAGATCTTTTCAAATCTTAACTCATTTAATCCTTATATATCATTATCATTTAGTCCTATATTGTTGGTACTGTCATTATTTCCATTTTATAGATAAGAAACAAGGGACTGAAAATTTCAGTGACTTTCCCAAGATCATACAACTAGTGGAATGGCAAGATTTAGATCTAAGCTGTTCCGCCTTCAATTACCATAGTCAACTATCATGCTATTCTGCTTGGTACTAATGAAGTACTGCTGCTGCTGCTGCTAAGTCGCTTCAGTCATGTCCAACTCTGTGCAACCCCATAGACAGCAGCCCACCAGGCTTCCCCATCCCTGGGATTCTCCAGGCAAGAACACTGGAGTGGGGTGCCATTTCCTTCTCCAAATGAAGTACTAAATAGGGCCAAAGTCAAGAGGCAAACTGTGCACAAATTAGCATTCAGTGATAGAAAGAACCTGGGCCTTGGAGGGAGATAGACCCAATTAGTTACATGTCTTAGTCAAGTCTAACTTCCTCAGCCTCAGCTTTTTCTTTTTAAAAATTCAGATTAGCAATAACATGGACTGACCCAGTGCTGGCACATGGAAGGCACTCATTATATGTTAACAATTGTCACCTTCACGATTATTACTTAAACAGACCTCCAAAACTGAGCATTTGAACAGAGATCAGGGGTACGAAAACTAAGGTATGTAAGTGCATCAAAGCAACAGACATCTTCAGCTTTCCGCCTCTTTTCATGAATGACACAGACAAGATCTTCTCACAGGCGAGACAGATTAGAAAGCGTGGCTGAAGTCAAACAGCCACTGAAGTCTTAGTAACATCCCCTTGTTGTAACATGATTCTCTTTAACATCATACGATAGCTTCCTCTCAATTATGACCAGTGCCATCCCTGAAGACTCTAATAAATCAAACTTTAAATGGTGATTGAATAATTTAGCTTATTCAATCAACAGATATTTATTGCAGGTACTATTCTAGGCATCCATGGGGTATAGGTCCCATCCTCCTGGAAATTTTTTCAATGTGAAAGATAGGATAGATGGAGCAGACAATTCATATATGTATGTATTTTGGATGCTTGAGCTGGATATTTGATAGTAAAGTGGATTTTTGCAAGAAATAGAAATGTAGTTTGATATCCTTGTAAATACTGTCATATAGTTCAACACCTATAGGTAATAGAATTGTGACACCTTTATTTGAATATGTTATATTAAGTAACAGTAGATTAAAAATACATAAAATATCTATTCCTTTTAGACTGGAAAAACAGCCAATCAGTGTTCTTACTTTAGTTATTAGCATTCTGTCAGACTTGTACAGTAATGATTAGTTACCCTTTATTGTACTTTTGGCATGCTTCCCATGTTTAATTTCATTGTAAAGAAGGAACACATAGTTAAGGAAATTACAAAGAGGGGGAATAGTTAAAATAGGGAAAATAGTGACATAGATTCAAAACTGATTTTAACTTATTGTTATAAAACTTTTGCAAGTATAGTGAAAAAGAATTGTATTTGAACTATTTTGTGTTCAGCCTCACAACTTTGACCTTGATATAGTCTGTTTCCTTTGGGTTAAAGATTGTTTTCATCACAGCATAGGAAATATCAAGCCTACATTGAAATAAATGCATAAAAATAAATTCTAAATATCTGTTAGGTGAAAACACTAAAATTATTCATCAAATATAGTATGATTGACTTAAAATATATATACATGTATGGTCCTAAACAGTTTTCCCTCTAAAGTAGTGTTATTACTCATACTGTGTCTTGCTAGAATGTAGTTTTATTATCTACCCAAAAACACTTTATTAGAAATTTATGTGAAAATGGCCAAGTTAAATACAGACTTTGTTATATGCTGAACTGTGGAGTAAAGTGTCATTAGAAGGAGTGAAACTACGGACGGCTCCCCTATATTCCAGCATTACCCAGTTCCCAGATCCCTGCTGTGTAGTTGTTCCACTCGCCAAGAAGCCTGTTAAAGAGCCCCCAAGAGCATGTGTACAGCCCTCCATGTTAATAGTTAATTGGTGAGGATGGCAAGATGAGAGGACAGCCGAACATGTGGTCTCTCAGACTCAAGCCGTAGACAGACCTTTAGTTATAATAACAGCAGCTGCTCACATTCTCACAACTCAACTGTTCAAAACTCTGTTGTCGAGTGAAGGTTGTCGTGGATTGAAAAAGCAAGAGGAAAGGTTACATCTAAGAGAAGTAATTAAAACCCTACCTTGAAACTCTTCCTTCCTGTTATCTTAAGTAAGAGAATATTGTTTCATCTTTGAAAAACTTAAGTATAAATTTCCATATTATAGGTTATAATATTTCAGCTACAGTGAACATTCTGCTGGGTTTTTTTTTTTCCCATTTACTGTTAGAAACACAAATGTTTGTACACCTTTTGAAATTTTTTAATGAGTTTTTTTTTTAACACAGTGGTAACTTTGAAGCTGTTACAGTAGGATACTGTTTGATTTCCATATCTGGCAAGATATGAAACTGTAATATTTTCTGACCTTATTATAAACGAGAACTGGCTTACTAGTAGCGAAATTTTTTATCCATTTCCAAATTATACAAATATTTTGTGCCTTTTAAATTAATATTATTTTTATTTCCCAGGGACAGTTCTGCTTAAGAAAAATGGTGACCAATAACATTTATTCTTTTCGGAGATAGAAACTTAGGTTCATGCTTTATTATGACTATGCTGATGATGTGAAAAGAAAATAAATTTCCCCTAGCTTATGCATTTTATTTTCACAATCTGTGACAGGTTGTTCTTGAGTTATATTTTTTATTGATTGAAATTACTTTTACCTGAAACTGTCAGGAAATAAATATCAAAACACTTACAGTTGTAATTAAAATAGGAAAGGTTATTTTTCTATACCTTTCTCACAGCTTTCTTTTCAAAAAGAAAATTTGCTTTTCATCGCTGCTAATCTGTTCAAGCTGTCACAGTCTACACTTCCAAGGAATTTTTAAATATAAACAACCCAATAAATTTCTCCTTAACTATAATAATGCAGGAATGAAAACTTCCTTGACATTACTGATGATAAAATACAAAATAAGATTTTCTTATCCTACCATAATTCTTAGTATTGCAAGTATTTAAAGTATTTGCTATTGAACATTAGTTGGTAAACTACTTAAACTTTCATGTATTCAGAGCAGATTTCAGGTTTGAAACTGGCCTGTAATATATTTTTATTGGTCATCATTGGCACTTGGTCAGTAATAGACTATTCAGTTTTTATCATATAGCCACTATTTTTCAACAATTTGATCTGTGGAATTTCTCTCCCCCTACCCCACCTCCAGCTATGTCACTGTAGAAACCTATCACTGACATTAGTTTGCTTAAACCGAGGAAAATTCATTTTCTGAAGAAAAGCAGGAGTAAAGGCTCTTGTTATATATCTCTTGAAAATTGAGTGGAGTTTTATTTAGTATGTTATTTTAATTGATGTATTTTCAAATCTATCTTCTTTAATATTAATATATTAAAACTTTGAACTCACTGAAGTGAATCGTACAGTATGGTGCAGTGTAGAGAAATTCAGAACAGACATTTTCACATCCATAAACTTTTGTGTTCATGCTGAGTATTTTAGCAACTAAAATCTAGGTCAAGCAATGGACAACTTTCGAACTAACTACTAATATGGGATTATGAAATGTGGACTCCAGTGACCTTGTGAATTTCTCTCAGTGTGAAATCTTTTATTCTTAAAACAAACTAAGAATAATTGTATGGTAAAGGAATAACAGACTCTTGTGAGTTTAAAAATATAAAATTTTGAAAAATATTTTTATGTAATTGTTGCTGTTAGCATCATTATGGAAAGGCATAACAACACCTTCTGCCATATAATTTAATCTATCTTTAATGGTCTTTTAAAATGTACTTTATTAAGGAGAATTATTATTTGAAATGGTTTTCTTTAGATGCAGTTTATTAAGAATATATAAGGATGAAAATTACAGATTTAATCTCTTGATCATGACTATCAATTACTAAAGGATAAAGTCAGATTTTCTGGGTAACAAATTTTCATACTCTCAACTAAGAATCTGCCTTTATTTTTCTAGACCTTCTCAACTGGTCTGATATAGTTTGTAAGAAATTAATATTTTTAAAGTTTAAATAGAAATAATTTTTAAAAATGAAGTGAATCATGTTAAAATCATTTAAATTTTACATCATATGTGTCAAATTCCAGTCTTTGAAAATTTAGTAGCTTCATACAAGTTTGGTTGGGTTGTAAGTAGAGTCTGTTATTTTTTTTACAATAACAAATAACAGAACTGTGTTTCAGCTGTACTCCTATACACTTGGATTTACAGATTTTTATAGCTCATATTTTGTATTGTACAATGTATTATCTGATTAATTTTTAAATCAAATCTTAGCTTGTATGCATTATACATATATATCTGATTTACTTCCTTGGTCAAGGATATTTGAAAGTTTTTACACAGGTAAATTCCAAATTGCTTATAAGTTTCTGTTGATGTAGAGAATTAGAAGCAGTATATCTGCCATTTGGTCTTAATATCAATATGCATATTAAATAAGGATAGCATACTTAAAATTCTCAGTAAGATTCATACATATCTTCAAAAGAAAAAAATAGTCATTTAGAAACCTCTTATTGTAATTAACCAAAGCATAGTCAATAAAGCATATAATGAAAAATAATTTTGGTTTTAACCACTTATTTGCTTTGCCTAAAATTGCTTTATGAAG
The DNA here is from genome assembly GCA_006410875.1 of Neotragus pygmaeus. Taxonomy (NCBI): domain Eukaryota; kingdom Metazoa; phylum Chordata; class Mammalia; order Artiodactyla; family Bovidae; genus Neotragus; species Neotragus pygmaeus. Next base: position 1,255,012 of record SJYV01010795.1, on the reverse strand, counting down.
TTTTGGTTCATACAACAATTCATACCATAGTACCTTATAGTGGTGATGGTCATTAAAGTACTATTCAGAGTCAAAATTTTCAAATATATCAATGATAGAAATAGTGAAATATCTCATCACAGTATGGAGATTGAGTCATCTGTTCAGGCATATGGAATCTTTGGCTGCTGGACTGCATAGCCTTTATAATGCCCAGTGTCCAGGCATGGACACAACTGTTCTGGGCGCAGCATCGGAAAGGGACTCTGCATTTTGTCTCCTTGAACATGGTAGAAGGGAAAAAAGGGAAGGGTCCTTAACATTATTTTTATTATAGAGTCTACTCTACTACATCACTTTTTTTTGTATACAGAAAAGAAGTACAACTTTATTTAATTTTGTATTTTTTTTACAAATAGAATTACTAAGTTTTTTATCTTTAGTGTTACAAGCTTTCTGAAAAATACCTGTGAGAAACTGCAAGTCTTGAGTTATTCCTACTTATATACTTGCATGCATACCTTCCCTTAAAGAAAGATTACTGTCTTCAAAAGAAGGGTGATACTTATTTCTTAATATTGAGACAAAACATGCTTGTAACGAATTATAATTTAAAGCTGTTTAAGTACCAGGTCATATATTATATCCTAAACATTATATTTTAGCCCTTTGCTATTAATTGCATTATTATTACTATATAAAGAGTTCCTGCTTCTTTAATAATGTTTTCACACCCTATGTAGTTAATCTTTAATGTTGGGGAGGATAGGGGAAGAGATTAAATTAGCCTTGTAACCTCTTTCTCTTCCAGGTTGATGATGGAAAATAAAAGCTCTTAGCCACAAAATGTAACACTTAGAATTAATATTTAATTAGACTAGCAAATTGTACACTGTGGCTGAAAGCTTCCAAAGAGTTGTTAGTGCCACAATTGACCTACAGGTTTAATAATAACTCACTTCTAGAAGCAAGTGCCAGTTCAGCATAGTAGAGCCACCATAAGAAAGTCCTGAGAGATTAAAATCAGCAAACCAAATGGCAGGCAGGGATTCCTGGGATGGAGCCTTCTGGAAAGCTGGGAGCTGGAATAGCTTTTAAGCCAGGATTCAGATGAGAACAGTGGGTGAAAAAGCTGATCCCTCCTGTTCTGGGAGCTTCTGGTTATAGGCCAAAATCTTAGAACAGATTTTTACTAAATGTTTCTGCTGCAGCTATTAACTTACATTGAAAATCAAACATTGAATAATTTTTCTGTAAAATTTAACAAAATTTTTGTGTAAACATTAGTTCTTAATTTCTTAACATATTAGTACATAATATCTGTAAACTCAGATCATTAGATTATCAGATAGGTTTGGCGCTGTACATCTATGCTGTTTTGCTGTGACATGCTGTTTCCTTGTTCCCTGTATAGTTGATTTATATGGTTCATTTCTATATTATTTCATTACAGGGCATTATGCAGTGCCTGAGAAAGAGATTGTGAAGTCTGTAGCCCAAGAATTTTTTTTCCTTCCAGAAGGTTTATATGTCAATAAACATAAATCAAGTGCATTTTTAATTTTTAAAGATGGACTATAAAAGCAGTGCTGTATTTGTTTATGCTTATATTGCAATTAAATTATAAGGTAAATAATTGGACCTCCTGGTGAAACACTGGATCTTTACATCTCTGAGAAATTAATCTGGTGAAAAACATAGGATACCATGAGTTTGAAAATGTGCAAATACAAAACAGCCAACTAAAAAAAAGACACACCTTACATAATTTATTGGTTTTATCTTAAATAATTAAAGGAAAGCTAGTCATTAGTTACAAATTCAAGCAGGTGAGAACCTTGCCAGCAGAGGGAGTAGTCCTGTCTTCCGTCAGGTTCCCATCACTTTCCCACCTGCCTCAGCTTTTTTCCCAGCCAGTCTCCCATCTGGACCTGGCTCTGTCAGTCTGTTCCTGATGACAGGCTATAATTTTATACTCAATATGGGATTATTCTAAGCTGATTTTAAACTTTAGTATCTTTAACCTACCACTGCATCCCACACATCAGCTGGAGGCCCTGTTTGATATTTGGATATCAGCAATTGTTTTTCCAGGCAGGGTGTGAGCTTTTGGACATCCGTGAATTGCATTTTAAGGGTTTCATGTGTAAAGCAGTGAGCAAAAAACTTCTGATTTAAGAAGTTATAAATCATAAAAGATTTATATAATCATAAAAGATTTAACAATATAAGCAAATTTCTACGTGAATAATTTCTATAATATGAAACTAGATGATGTATAGTTTACTAAAACTAATTTTGAATATTGTGCCATTAACTGTTCAGCCTATTCATTGCAGTGTTTTGTTCAGTCCATTGATAAGGGTTTTCAGAATGCATAAGTTTTTTTAATGTTTAATAATAGCATACTAAAAAATTGATGTAAAAAAATGTTCTGCAAAAGCATGTAGTATTTGAGACCAGTGTACATGTAAATAACATTTCTGAAAATAGCATCATGTATTATTTTTAAAATGCTTCAGTTTTAAGCCAACAATTTCACACCAAAATTTAGAATATTAGTATTTGATCACATAGAAAATATACAAAATACGGCTCCATTGCTTAATCTTAGTAAAATTTGGCATCATACTCAGCAGTTTCTTTTGCCCTTGAGGTAAGCTACTTTGTGGATGTGTTTTAAGCATTAGAAAAAGGAGCCAAAATATGTTTGTTTTATGATTTCCCTACGTGAATATTGGTATACAGTACTACCAAGAAAATGTTGCAGTTAGAATGTTTTAATTTACAAAAGCCCCTCCATATTTTAAAATTAACTGTGACTTTGAGTAAAGTTCAGTATTAAATCTGTAAAAGCTTAATTTAATATCCTTACTAAGATATTAATATTATATATTAGCATACTTTTTATTAAAATTATATTTTTTCTTAAATTCAAAATAATTATGAATATCACTATTTCCCCACTGTCAATTTTTTTTCATCAAATAATAATCTAATCTATAGAAGTAAGTGCCAAGTCTGGGAAAGGTGAGGGAAGGCATGTAAAAAGCTACAAACTGTATAACTGTTTTGATTTTATTATTTCATAAGTTTGATTTCAGTTGAATGGAGAACTTAATAAGCATGGGAAAACAAATACCTCATTAAATATCCCTAGGTTTATCCTTTCATTCAAGCTTTTTTTTTTTAATTACGTGACCTAGAAAATGTTATGAGTTGTAGTATGTTTGTGTTTCTAATATCTTTTTTCAGGATATGTTATTATAACTTGAGCAAGTAAAATACTTGCTTTTCTTGTGGTGACTCCCTCCCCGCAATAGACACACACATCATGACACATGGTAGGGTCAAACATAAAGTAGCATAAATATTTCTATTTTAACTTCAATATTAACTTAATAGTGCTTTTCTGCTGTTGTAGTCCCAAATCTGATGCTATACTTGAATGGAGCTCTGCCCTTCATATAGAGTGTTTTCTCTCTTTCTCATTTGAGTAACCCAAGAACTTATTCTAATTTGAGGCATTGCATAAATGCTTTATGTCAGTTGATTTATTCCTTGCAGGGTTCTTGATAATTAAGTGATTGGTTAATTACTTTTTAACTTTCTTGTTAAAATCTTTCCTGGAAGTATATTTTGTGTTGGTGCAAACTATCTCTTTTATGTTGCTGAGGTAATTAGGTCCCAGTAAGGAGGGAAACACTTAGGGTTTGATATAGTCTGACTGTTACTTGGTTACTCTGAATAAGTATCTCAACTATTTTTATTAGAAAATGAAGGGAGCTTTTGATGGCAGTAGTTGAATTTTTATTTCTTAACAAAACAAAGTTCATGATTTTGACTTTATGAGCTTTGAATTGAAAAAGAGCATTAAACTAACCTTCCTTTATTTAAAATCCATTTAATGGATTTGGCGATTCCTAATAAAAAGAGGTTCCCATTCTATACAAGCAAATAGGAAACATTCTATAAAACCAAACAAGAAACAATCAAAACAAAAACTCTGTAAAGTTTTTCTGTGAAGTTAAAATTGGAATAAGAAGGTAATCAACTGGGCATTCTGATGTGCCTTTTTTATCTGCAACATCATTTGACATAATTTAGATTTCAGTAATTAAGAAATTGCATTGCAACAGAAAGTTTTAAGAACCTTTTTTGTAACTTAACACAATGCTATTTGAGGTTGCCAGCAAACTCTTAAAACTCCTGGACCCTGGCTCTCTTCTCTTCTGGCTTCCCTCCTAGTCATGTCTTGGCTACTGTCCAGAGCTGACAACTTTCACCCAGGACTGAAGGGGAGATTTGTCTAGTGTAAGAAAGATTTTTGAGTCATCCTAGATTTTCTCATCCAGATGGGCAAGTAGGAGGGGTGGCAGTATCATTGTGTATATGTGGGTGATATCATTATGCCATGCATGCAGTGTAGCAATTAATTTACTCATACTTCTGAGTTCCAAATATCCTTCTTCAGATGTTCTTTACTGGCAACTATATTGTATTAACTTCAAAATTAATACAAAAATTATTCAAAATTTATGTCTGAGTAATGGATGCACAAATACCTTTACTTCTCCATTTCTAGATATGTACATATACTGTAGACCAAAAAGGTTTCACATCTTAGCTAATAACATAAAAACACTTTTATGTTATTAAAATATTTTAAGATAAAAATATAGAAGTTCCAGTTTCAAGATCTCTGCTAAAATCATTATGCTAAAGCTGTCTGAATGTTTCAGGTTATAATAAGGCAATTTATTATCCATAATGTATTCTTCCTAAAGTGAATTGTGATTATTATGCTTTTAAGGGTTTTTAAAAGCAGTTGATTTTAGATTATTTTAAATAAATTTACCTACCTCTATCTAAAAGACTATTTAGTATTCATGCTATGATTTGAAAGACCTTTTGATGAGAGTAGTTTTAAGATATGATTACATCACTATACCACACTCCCTGTGAACCTTGGTGATAAAGAAGTAACGTCAACACTATTTGAACTTTTGAAAAGTAAGTACATTTACATGCTCAAATATCTTTTATGCTCTTCCAAATAACTGGAAGACTGAAATGAGTTTATAATTAAGATAAAGTTTTATCTCATTCAGAAACTTAGATGTTATTTTCATGTAATTTCTTGTGCTTTTCATTTTATAGACATTTTTCAAATTCTATAGAACTTTCACAATTTTGTTTGCCACATTACATAAACTGTTTTCCAAAATTGCTGTGCAGAAAGCAGTAAAGTCACTGTTAAATGCAACTTATTTTATAGAAATACTATAAAGTTTATTCTTGTTCTGATACTTCATAGAAGCTTTTAAGATAGAATTTAATTTGTAGTTTATAACTGATGTAGATCTATGGAACTTAGAAGCATAATAAATGAAATATATGAATGAGTTTCTGAGATTTTAAAATCTAGGCTATCTGTATATTTTATATTAATTCATTTTTCCTCTGCAAAGTAGACAATTGTTTTAATCCTCCACAAATTTTCTTTAAAAAATTTACAATATAAACAGATACTATAGGAGAAGTAGTTTATTTAGTAAATTTTAAGGTTAAAGTAAGGAAAGAAATCCTCTTTGAAATAAATGTCAAGTTGACCACTTAAATATGCAGGACCTTGCTTATATCCTACTAGAATGGAAGACTAAATCCATCCTTAAACCTTAAAATTTATGTTATTCATATCATTAAGAAAGCCCTAGTTTATATCACTGAAATCCTAATAGTTGAATTCCAACAGAAATTGACTTTTATAATTTTAGCTTCAGCTATTTAAATACAAAGGCTTAGTCTTCTAGTATAGATAAAAGGAAATCTGACCTTTTTGATTAAGAAATATTGTCAGTAGCCTTTATAAGTGCTTGTTCATCTGAGGGTCCATGACAGGAGTACTCTTCCCAGTTGAGTTTATCCTAAAAATGAAATGATAAAGAGTCTGCTGGTTGTTATCTAAGATCCTTCTTAATGGGAGAACCACATGGTTATTCTTCTCCCACTTGTTCTCACCCTCTACAACCAACTCAGCCTTACCCCCCCCCCCCCCCCACACTGNATGATAAAGAGTCTGCTGGTTGTTATCTAAGATCCTTCTTAATGGGAGAACCACATGGTTATTCTTCTCCCACTTGTTCTCACCCTCTACAACCAACTCAGCCTTACCCCACCCCCACCCGAACATTGTTCAGTACTCAGCACAATGAATCATTTTCAAGTTGACTCATTGTGAACTGTCTCCCAGCTGTTGGAATGTCTGGCAGACATTTTTGTTTGGGTGAAGAATAACTGGCTGAAACCCAACCTGGATGAGTTTGATATAATGGTCTTTGGCTAAAGAAATATTGAGAGGAGTGTGTTTATGGCCTCTGAAACCCCTGTTATTCCTGGAGTAGGACCATCCCCTGTGGCATAGAACTGAAAGTAAGGGATCAATCTGGATTATTTTCTCACCATTGAATGAAAAATTGCCTTGGAAAAAAATAGGCATTTCCAAATGATGTTTGTTTTTCCATACTTGGTGCCCCTGTGATTGAAAGTATTAAAGACAATTAAGGATAATTATTTTTGCTGCTTCCTTTTAAGAGTTCTAATTCAAAGGCTATAATATTCTTTTTATAATATACATTTCTACCTACAGAGAAGTTTCAAAATACTGTCCTAGATGTGAGTTAACTAGTCACTTTAGCATAATATTTAGTGACAGATTACTGTATATTTCAAACCAGGTAGTATTGACCAGCCCTCTTTTATTTTTTATTCTTATGCAGTCTTCATTAAGAGGACTTAAGAAACAGGGGAATACCCATAAACACAACTGTCAATCACATTTTCAGAAAAAGTGAATGTATGATTGGATTTGGACTTTTCTTTTACAGGGATATAGTATCAGACTGTAAGTTGTCTCAGCTGTTTTACATTTCCCATCCTTCTTCAAAAGATTAGTTTTTAAATGGTAGACATTACCAGTGTGTAAAATAGGAGTTTCAAAGTTATCAAAATTTTAAAAGCAACAATTTTTTTCAACTTATCTGGATCTCCAGATCAAACATTTTTCTAAGATGTTATAACCTTTAAAATAATTTACTAACCTATCACCCTATCAAGGGTTATAAGGCAGATTGAATTTTATTAAATAATTTAAGAAAACCTGAAAAGTATTAAATGGTTATGTATTTAATTGTTATATGTGTTATAGCCTTGAAATTCTGGGTATTTTAGAACTATCGATATTTAAAATGTGATGCATTTTTATATTACATAATATAGATTGTGTACATAATGTACATTATGTACACTATATTTTATAATGTATTGTTCAACAGTACTTCTGGTTCAGGTCTGATAGTGTTGGGAAGAAATGGGGGGCCACTAGTCTAGTGCTGGTCGTCTAGCACCTTTTCTTTGCCTTTATTGTTAACCCAGAGCCAAATAGCAGCATCTGGAAAGAAATAATAGAAGACTCCAGAGCTAGTCATGCTGCAGACTCTTAGCTGCAGACCCTTCCATGTTTCTGATATGATAACAGAGGACCTCAGCTGTTACAGGGCTGGGATCTGGTCCCAGCTGACAGATGATAGTGGAACCTTGTCTTCCATATTCTACTTACTGTATACTGCTTCTGAATCTTAGTGTTTATCAGATTTTTCAATGGACAATGGGTAATTTGAAAACTAATAGTATATGAAAATAAAGGTAGCTTTGCCTCTTAAGACAAGAGAAAAAGTATTGAACATTTTCTACAAAAACTAAGGTACACCCCCTCAGCTCTTCAGATTAGAATAGCATACCTTCCTGGGCTGGAATTTTCAATTAAGGGCTTATTTTTCATCCATTTTCCTGCCCATGGTAGCTTTAACTTTTAAGTTATTTCTCTATGTTGATAGTATGTGTTCTCTGCAATTTGTCATTGAGATGGCATGACACTGCCTAGATGCTATATTTTAAGTATAACATGAGTGTTTTGTTTCCTTGTTTTACAGAATAAAGCAGTTATTGCTCGTGTTACAAACTTGTCAGATACAGTAGTTGGTCTGGAATCATTTATTGGTTCTGAGAAAGAAACCAACCCATTATATAAGGATTATCATGGTAAGCAACACCTTTAAGAGTGAAAGGGGCCTGTTCTTGTTGCCTGGAAAAGTCTTGACAAAAATCTACCGTCATGTAACATGAATTTTATTTTATAATAAATCTGTTGTTAAATGTTTTTCCTTCCTGGCCAGTTTTTTATGGCAGTTTCTCACCAAGCTACATTAAGTCTATGAACCATGCTAACTATTTGAAAAGTTTCAAACCCAGATACTAAGGCATGGATCAATCAGAGGTACATTTTGTACCTAAAGTTGCTATGAAATCAGTCATACTTATTAACCATATTAGAAATAAATATTATATTAATTATAATAACAGCTATGTATAGTGGTTTATACTTTCCAAAGCTTAACTGTATGATAAATAAAATTCATACAGTATTATAGTTAAAAAGTCCCAGTCAATCACATTATCAGAAAGTGAACATCTTTTATTATGTTTGGACTTTGTTTATTTTGTTGCCGGAGTTATAAGCAAATTTTAAAGTATTACTACCCTAGTATAAACACTGGTCAACTAACCAGGCTTTTTACTTTTATTTTTTGAAGTTATTAATAATGTTTTAGTCATTTGGTTAGTTTGGGGATTTTTTTTTTAAAATAAAAGTTGCAATATAGAACTATTGAAATAGGATAAGTTTAGTAATTATTCTTATCTTAGCTCTAAAGTGAATATTAAGTGAAGTGAAATCACTCAAGTCATGTCCAACTCTTTGCAACCCCATGGACAGTAGCCAACCAGGTTCCTCCATCCATGGGATTTTCCAGGCAAGAATAGAGTGTGGTAAATAATCGGTTTTTACCGTTTCCTTTTTCTGAGTAAATACTAATTATTTATATTATTATTGTGGAACTGCTAACTTCCGTGGAAACCTTAGTCTAAAGACTGAATACCTTATTTGAAGCCTGCTACAAGATCGTGTAAGATTGTGATCATAGGACTGTGACAATTTCTAGAGTCTACCAAATAAAAAATTATAAGATACTTATAACCACCAGTGCTTTGAAGAGTTGACATAAAACTTTTTAAAAAATAATGAACTAGCACGATCTAATAGTCAAATATTTTTTAAAAGGCTAGAAAATATAAACTATGAACACAAAGTATGTAAAATAATTTCCCCTTGATCATTGCATAAGAGTGCGTTTGGTATCAGCCCAGATTAACCCTCTGTATTATTCATTTACTATGTTACTGTTTGCTTTGATAGAAAGAGAACTATTCAGATTAAACTATTTCCCTTTCTTTCTCTAAAATTTATATTAAGCTGTAATTGATGTGTAATATTATATTAGTTTTAAGTATAGAACATAATGTTATATATATACTGAGAAATTACCACAGTAATTTTAGTTAGCATCCATTACCACACATAGTTATACCTTTTTTTCTCTATTAATGAGAATTTTAAGATTTACTCTTTTGGCAGCTTTTAAATTTATGATATGGTATTGTTTATAGCTCCAGGACTTAAGTATCTTATAACTGGATAAAATATTATTTACATTTTCTTTTAAAACAACTCAAGTTAAACATTACCTTTATAAGTTATGTCTGAATATCATTTATAAGTACTAGGAGTTTATAAGTTTAGTATAATATAAATGATATTTTATATTCAAAAAATATTATTTTGATTGAAACATTTCAAGGATTGAAAGCTTTAATTTTTTTTGTACTGTACTCTCTGGACTGATTTTTTTTTTTTCCCACAGATTAGTGGGTGGTTCTGATGATGAGTAAAGTTTTTGTTAGTAAGAAGGACCTGAGAATCACTAATACACTCTGTAAAGCCTCCTGATTTAATAGTTAGCTTAACAAACACTTGTAAGGTTAAAACGAGAAATGTGCAAATGTATGGTGTGATTATTTCTAATATATTTTACTAAAAAGCTCCATGTGGGGTATTTTTAATTTGTATGTAAAAGCTATCTTCTTAATAACACTTTTTGTATTTTCTTAAGTTTAAAAAATTGTCAGATATTTTAGTGATATTTTTGAAGAGGCCATTTCTAATGGAGGTTGACCTTTTTAAACTAACAATAATACATTATTAAGCATCCAAATACACACACAAACAAAACTATATACTGTACTAGTGAAGCAGTTACATAAATAAGATTTATCTAATTTGTTCAAATGTGGCTTTGCCTTCTTCCCAGTGTTGAGAGATCAATGTTTTTGGAATGGTGATTTTTAAATATGGGCTGAGTCAGGCAGAGAGAGGCACTGAAGAGTCTTCCATGTCTTCATCTGTGGCAAATGACCCTGAGTTTAGTCAGAAACTGCATTAAGCTGCACAAAACCATCCAGTGCCCTTGTCAGAAAAAATTAGCAAGTGTTTCTGCTGACAAGAGGCCAAAGCTCACGGTTTACCTAGCACTGTTACAAAGCTTATAACAGCTCCATAAAGGTCTGACATGCCACAGAAATGAGTGTCTTGGGATGGCGTGGGGGTTAATGTTTGATCCTAGAGTGTGCTCTGAAATGTAGTTTTCTTCAGTGGTTTGTTCAAGTCATTAATAAGGTGAATAAAATGAAATAGTTTTCATTAGTGCTTCACTGATTATCAGTAACCCATAAGCCTTGTTTTGCTGGCTGCTTACTGGTGCATTTAATAAAATAAAGATCACTCAGTGGTGCCGTGGGCAGCACGCAAGGTGATAGCCATATTTGCTTACTGTAAATACAAGAGAAAATCACACACAAGCCAGCTGTAGTTTTGACAAGTATTAAGATCCCTCTTTACATCTGTACTTCTGTACCAAAGTGCAATTAGTTTTCCTCGCACAAGGATTTCTGTTTATCTTATTCTGCCTGATTACTTGAGTATAATCACACCATTTGCTTCATTGCTCCTGGTAGTAAGCTCCAGTTTTAAAAGGGGGAGGATGCTTGTGTGTAAATTTACAGAATTCTGCTGTAAGACTCTTTAATTTATACATCCAATGACAGCATGTTTGAATTTTTTTTCTTTTCATTTCCTTTCCACAAGGTCTTATTCATATACGGCAGATTCCTCGGCTTAATAACTTGATTTATGATATATCAGATGTCAAAGACTTAGCTTTTAAATTAAAAAAGAAGCTATTCACCATTGAGGTAAGAGAATTTTTATGTTTGAGTTCACAGTCTTGAGGTAAAAGTCTCTCTCTCTCTCTTTTTTTTTTTCACTTTAATGCTGTTCATAGGAGATATCTCATGCTTTGGCTGTTTTTTGGCTATAACAGAATAATTTATTTTAGACATTCTTTTTTATCTTTTATTCTAATGGTATATCAGAAGGGTACAGCAAAAATGATTTTCTTTTAAATGTCTGTTAAAAAGAAAGCTCCAAACTTACATGGTAAGTATGATATGCATATTTCCAAGGCATTCAAAAGCATCTTTAATTAAATGTTAATGAGCTGTGCTTATTTATGTGTGGAATGTGAATGATACCCACAATTGTGTATGCCGAAGAATAGAGGATTCTTATCTACATTCTAAAAGCAGGTTTCTTTACTATTTGTGAAATCACCATTCTGCTTTCTGTGCTGAATAAAACAAAGTATAATTTATACTAGTGTCTGTAAGTAAATTTCTACAGAAACTTAAAACATTTTTTGTGACTTTTATGCCAGCAATAGTGACAGAAAGTAGTAGTACAAAAGATTTATTTCAACTTAATCTTGCTAAAGAGCAAATGAACATAGCACTATTAAGCAATTAAAGTTGATGTATTTATTAATGAAATAAATGCTCAGAAGAGAGAGAGAGAGATGGCTTTTGGGTGATGTGATAGTTATCAGTATAGTCGGTGCAATTTTTTTTTTTTTTTAACAAAGACATAAAACAGCCAAGCAGCCTTGACAAACCATTTTGTTTAATCTCTTTTCAAATGAAAAGCTCTTAAGCAGGCCACTTGTCTTAACTGCTTGAAACCATAAAAAGAGAGAATTGCCACCAATAAATTAGCATATTTTTAACTTCATCACCAAATGATGGTCAATGTGGCTTGGCACTGCTTTGGTGTTTGGGACTTCACCCTTAAGTGACCATTCTGGCCCTTTTTTGACCCTCTGCCCTCTTTAGCTGGCCACTTGATAAGGTAACTTAATGGTTCTCTTCTCTTTTTCTCTTTCCCTTCACATTTGCAAGTAGCACTAACCTATAAATCATTGTAAGGGCCCTATCCAGTGACAAATTAATGTGCCCTCCTCCTAATTAATGGTCATCAATGTCCTTAATTATCTAATCCTATTGAGAGCAGTTAATAGTTAATCAGGCAGCCAGTTCTTCAAGCAGGTCATCTCTGCAGGAGTGTTGGAAGTTTCTCATCTGGGGATACTCCCTTCAAAAGCCACTTAAAGCCAAAAAAAGGAGAGTGTAGAAATAGTGATTCTTGAGCTAATTTGCCTTAGTTCTCAAAAGGAACCATTGAAATGGAACCCAACACTGTAATTGTTCAATACTGCTTCAGTTTTTCTGACAGAATGTTGAGTAATTTACCATAATACTGCTAACACTTTTAGAGGGATAAAGTTAACAAGTTGTTAACATCACAAGGAAAGCATGCCTCCTCATTTTCTTTTAGGTCGAATTTATATATTTAATGAAAGATGTAAGATTTTTTCTCCATGTGGCACCTTTCTCCCAAGATGAGTATTCTGATAAGCAGGTCTAAGGTATCATGTCTGTCACCATACAAACTAAGCAACAAGAATCCCTAGTGAAAAATATATTGCACCCTGAGAAGATGGTTAGCACAGTAATATGAATTCATAAAAATATGAATGCTTATTCCCTCCCTCTCTGTCTCTCACACACACACACAACTGGTTCTTTTTTCATTGGTGTTAAAGGACTTACATAATGTCAAGTGGGACCTCTCCTTTGCATAACTTTAGGTTCTCATAGTGACTATATGTTGCCACTGGAGCTGATAAAAGCTCTAGATTTCTCTTCCATTACTCTCTGTTCCCACTATTCTAAACTAAGAGAACCAATATAGTTGGTCACTCTATGATTTGGAACCAGTATTTGAAAACAAAACACAAGTAGGTGGTGGTTCTTTTTAAAGTTAATACTCAGTACAGTTGATCAAATCCTTTACCTTTTGGGCTTATAACCTAATGAATATGGTTTTTTCTTAAGCATAGAAATAAAAGTGAAACATATTCTAAATAACTTATTTGTTTATGCTATAACATTCAATTTAGTAAGTAGAAAAGATACAATTAAAGAATAAAAGCTAACGGAAGTACATACATACAGGATAAAATCATATACTTCACAAAAAGATTTGGTGCTTTAAATATAGCACTAAATTATATGTTATAAAATACATTTGGAAACAGGTAGGAAGTCTCCCGGGTGCTGGAAAGATTCCTTTATCAAGTGACAGTGTTTTAATATGCTCAACAAATTAATATCTTTTAAATCTGCCTCAATATTTTTAAAATGAGGAGATGTATACTACATTAGTATGTAGTTTGAAGCTCTAACGTGGCAGACATTGAATCCATGTCTTACTTTCAGAAGGAAAGGTGGTTTTAGCAGGTAAAGCAAAAATAACTTAGTTCTGATTCCAGGCAGGTAGATCTATTACATGTTGGAATTTACTGTGAGTAACATGGTCTCAAAAGGTGGCACAAGTGGAAATTAGGGACAGAAGAATCAAGTAAAAACCCTCATGCCTATTTTTAGCATCCCTTTTCTTTGATTTATTAAATCATTGCCATTTTTACGTATGAAAACTGAATATGTTTTTATAACAGCTACCCAGGGCCTCTAATAGGTAGAACAACTTTAATCGGTAATCTCTAATTTCTTTGAGTGATTTGGAGAAGGCGAAAGAATATTTCTTCCTTTTCGGAGCATGTGTTGGTGTTTGTCCAGATTCAGGTGGGAGAATTTGTGTAATCACAGTAAATTTTTACTGATACTTAGTATTTGTCAATTATAGAGTTGTATAAATTAGCCCCCTACCAAAACAACAGCAGAATCATATCTATAGTAATGACCATAAAATCCTGGTATATATTCTGAATAAGTAAAAGAGAAAGTTTAAAGTTGATTCAACATGGCTTCAGGTTAAAAGAAAAGGCTTTCCAGTTCTCTGAATGTTGATAATCTTTGTAAATCATACATAGTAATTCTCTAGCAAATATGATTAGCATATTTAATTAACCATAATATACTATTTATTTATTAACCTTACCATAGCTCCATTCACTCATAGTTAGCATTTGTTAAGCCTTTATTGCATACCTGGCACTATTCTGGCTTATTATATTTTCTATATTGTAATTAAATATTTTATATGAAAAAGCTTTAAAAGGTATAACAATAGACTAGATATATAGAAACTATGTCCTTTTCATCTTTGTATTTATCTATCCCAAAACTAAGAATAGTCATAGACTTAGTAGGTATAAAATCTTTGCTGAAATATATGTAATGCAGATAAATTGTATAGTTTAAAGAATAGCCCAAATAATGGAACTATAAATATTATGTAAGTTCCACTAGTCAGGTGACCTATAAACACTACCTTTACAGTAATGTTCTGTAAAATGTATAAGGTGGTTACATAACTTCACTTCCAAGCTGAAATAACTACTTAGATTTGTAGTTTTTCCGTTTCTCTAATTTTCTCTAAGGCTTTTCTAACATTGGGATCCTCATTACCAGTTTTCTGTCTGTAGTAGTAATTATGGTGTAACTATAGTACCTAAGAGATTTAGTAGGATTTGAAATGTGACTGCATTTAATTTGATGACATCATAAGATTAGCATTTTTACCTGAGTTTAATATTGTTGTACTGTTTTAATTTTGTTTTGTTCAGCTTGGTCGTATCTTAACACACTTTAGTAATCAAGTTTTCTAATATAAATGATAATAATGTGTTATTACATTAGATCCGGACTCTATTAAGGTTATTACAAACATGTTTTCTGCTTTGGAGATGGGGTTGTTTTCCAGCTCTAAGATTCAATGTTTTGAAGTTCACATCAGGAAGTGCGGTTGCAGGGGTATGCTGAAATAAGCAAAAGACTTCTACTGTTCACTGCAAATTTTCAATGTAAGGATAAACAATACTTACATAGCCTTTTACATTGGTTCAAAAATAGTATCATAAATATCGTTTTTTGTATGCTAAATGAATACTAAAAGTTCAGAAAATCAAAGTACATCAGCTTTACTCAAAGTTGTCTCTTATACTTTGCCCCTAATTCAGAATACAGGACCTCAGCACTTCTCCAATCACGAAGAACTTTTTCTCACAGAATAATTGATTAACTGGCATTTATTAACTGTTATTTTTACATACTTAGTAAATTTATTCTTAAGTATTAAGACCAGAGTAGTATTTGCCATCCATATAAATTTGCTTTATATTAATAGTATAGTATACTTGATAGGATTCAATAGAATTTTTTTGAGATTTTTTACATATTAGAAAAGCATAGGCTTTTGCAAACTACAAAAGTGTCCGTCAGTGTGACAACCTTGGAAAATTTAGAGTGTTGCATGCTATCTTTGATCCTAGGTTTCCTTACTCCCCTACATTTTTTTAACAGATTTTCTTATTTTCAAATGAGAAGTAGAAAGATGAGTGCATGCTTACCATATCTAGAGATAGGGAGAAGGGATAGTTATGTGTCAATTCACAGTTATGTCACTAAAATTTAAAAAGTAGAAACAGGACTTCCCTGGGGGTCTGGTGGTTAAGACTTCACCTTCCAATGCAGGGGCTGCAGGTTCAGTCTCCATCTGGGGAGCTAAGATCCCATGTGCCTCATGGCCAGAAAACCAAAGCATAAAACAGAAGCAGTTTTTTAACAAATTCAATAAAGTCTTCAAAGATAGTCCACATCAAAAAAAAAAAAAACTTTAAAAATAAATAAATAGCCAAACATATATGTGTGGCTTGGGATAACATATATGTGTGCTCGGGAGCATTATTAAGTTGTAGTACCATGAACCATGTAGTCCAGGTCAACCTTTCTGATAATGATGCCCTGCACAAGTATTAACTGGGATTTCAAATCCCAAATATACTGCAGTCAGCAAAAGAAAACCAAAGTGGAACATAGACATCTATTCATATAGATAAAATCATTTGTCAAAAGTTAACCCAAATTAACATTCTGTAACCATAGAAATATTCTATACTGTTCACATTTTAATGTTCATTTTATTACCATCTCCATATTTGCACTTTCATTCTCAAGTGATGTAGACATACAGTAATATCATATAGGTTTCACAGCATCTCCAGAAGCTGGGTTACTATTCTGCTCTATATATTTCACACATCACAGTGAGCCTATCAGAAGTGCATACCACCTTAAGAGGAACACAGTTTTGAGACTCTGTCTAATCCTATTTCTTCCCACTTTGGAATCTTAATTAGAAGAGATAAGGGGAAAAAAAAAAACATCATTTAACTAAATTATTGTCCTGAATCTGTAGCAAAAGGTATAATCCGCAATTGGGCCAATTAGTGAAGCCCACAGTTAGCTATGCTGAAGCAAACAATTTGATTAGATCTGACACCATCCTAGTTCCCACTGTTGTTTTGCCAGGTATGATGGTCAGACTTCAAAGAGCTTGAGGCATCAGCAGGGCAAGGTTTGGAGGCCAGCTTAGGTCCGGTTGTTAATCTCTCTGCTAAAACCACAGCAGCTCTCACACAAAACAAGCTTACACGACACAATCATGCGGTATTAAAGTTAGGCTTGAGTCATGTCAATTTGCCTTTGATTTTTTGATGATTGACCAAAGATGGCTACATGACTAGACACATGCTAAAAGTATACTGATTAGGTAAGTTCCCAAAATATTTGAAGTATTTTTTAACTTCCTATATAAATGTTGTGAAAGCTTATTCCCTTTGATCAAACTTCCAAAGTAATAGTACTGTATGGAGGGTGGGGGGTGGGCGGTGGGAATGAGTATTTCTTACTGGCAGCTTGAATCCCAAACTTTTCACTTACTGCTTCATAAAAATTTGTCTTTACATTAATAATTCTTTCAGGAGAATGTAAAAGGAAATTGTTTCTAAGTGGTAAGCTTTTTAAAAATCTATTACGTGCTTTGAAAGAAAGAACATTTTTCCCTGAGTCATTTAAGTTCACTGACAATTTTTCTGAAACTTCTTTATAATTATTTTCCACTTATATGTTGAGTAAAGTGCCCTTCCAGGACGTGATTGCATAAGTGTTCTTTTCTCTGCATTCTGATTTGTTGGAATATTGCAGCAATAGTGACATGTTTCCATTCTGAGAAAAGCCTAAGGCGGCTTTAGTATTATTCCAAATGATTGAAGCTGCCATCTTGCTGACTTTCCCTTAGGCAGCATAAGGCCTGTTTGCTTTTGTGTTCATTTCACATACTTCCTGTGAGCTGGGCTGGCAGAACATCAGTGCTTCATTTGGCAAGGAAGACTAAACTCATGTTTGGCTATTCCATATCTTAAAGTTTCTTTATGTTCAGCAACACCTAAGATATTAAACTTATGATTAATTACCTCAAATGAGTCCTGTTTCTTTGAGAGATACTTTTAAATATTGTATGATACCTTGACTATGAATCATTTTTATATAAAAATGGTCCTTTGAGAAATTGAACTTAAGGTCTGATATTTCACATTGTACTATTTTTATATTAATTCATATGGTATTTTACTTCAGAAATTTAAGGGAAGCATATATTTGAATAATGAGATAGTTGCATAAAGCAAACATCAAATACTTCGAATCTTGCACAGTAGTCTTCAGTCTCTGTGTCTCTCCTAAGGATTTTGTGGGACTTGCACTGTGGTAAATCCCCACTTTGAGATCAGGATGATATAGATTCAGCATCCCCTCAAAGTGCAAAGAGAAAAAGATCTCATCCTTCCTAACTTTTGCAGATAACAAACATTTCAGTATGTGTTTTATGATATGGCTCCAGGAAAATTATATTGCAATACTTCAAGAATTTTGTTAAAGCCTTTGTAGAATTGCTGTAGCAGAATTCATCCAGTTTCCATGTTACTCCCTAAAACCCTTCCCCCCACAGTTGTTATTTATAGTGTCTAAGGAAGACAGAAAATGGTGACAAAGCATGACTGTCCCATTTCATCAGCTAAATGCATATTTATGCCTAGAACATGCGAACATATACTTTTTTAACACATCCTCCAAGATGCCTGGAAGGTTAAGATATATATCAGTTCAGTTCAGTCTCTGAGTCATCCCTGACTCTTTACAACCCCATGGACTGAAACACGCCAGGCTTCCCTGTCTATCAACAACTCCCAGAGCTTGCTCAAACTCATGTCCATTGAGTTGGTGATGCCATCCAACCATCTCATCCTCTCAACCTCGTCCCCTCCTCCTCCCACCTTCAGACTTTCTCAACATCAGGGTCTTTTCCAATAAGTTAGTTCTTCGCATCAGGTGGCCTAAGTTTTGGAGCTTCAGCTTCAGCATCAGGCCTTTCCATGAATATTCAGGACTGATTTCCTTTAGGATTGACTGGTTTGATCTCCTTGCAGTCCAAGGGACTCAAGAGTCTTCTCCAACACCAGAACAAAAGCATCAGTCCTTTGGTTCTTAGCTTTCTTTATAGTCCAGCTCTCATACTATACATGACTACTGGAAAAACCATAGCTTTAACTAGACAGACCTTCGTTGGCAAAGCAATGTCTCTACTTTTTANCACCAGAACAAAAGCATCCGTCCTTTGGTTCTCAGCTTTCTTTATAGTCCAGCTCTCATACTATACATGACTACTGGAAAAACCATAGCTTTAACTAGACAGACCTTCGTTGGCAAAGCAATGTCTCTACTTTTTAATATGCTGTCTAGTTGGTCATAGCTTTTCTTCCAAGGAGTAAACATCTTTTAATTTCATGGCTGCAGTCACCATAGGTAGTTTTTTTGGAGCCCCCCAAAATAAAGTCTCTCACTGTTTCCATTGTTTCCCCATCTATTTGCCATCTATTTCCCCATCTATTTGTTATATACATTAAGATATATATAATAGAGTTTAATAAATATGATATCCATGAACTTCATGATAGATTCAATTAAGGTAGCTTTGAGGATACTGTTATACCAAAAACATCATTAGTCCTTCTTCAGTGTCTTTGTACAGCAAATGTCCAGAATATTCATTCCTCCTTTCCTTTGATGGCTTTCTCTTATCAATGGATTCTAGATTAGATATTCCAATCATCCTCTTAGGTCTTCCCTGACTGGACCTTCTGAAATATTTGCTCAATTATACTCTATATTGCCCTACTTTTATTCACAGTGTAACACTTTTTCATGGAATTCTCCAGGCAATAATAATGGAGTGGGTTGCCATGCCCTCCTCCAGGAGGTCTTCCTAAACCAGGAATCAACCCATGTCTCTTGCACTGGCAGGCGAGTTCTATACCTCTAGTGCCACCTGGGAAGCCCTTGTATATATATGAGCCTCTTGATGAAAGTGAAAGAGGAAGGTGAAACAGCTGGCTTAAAACTCAGCACTGAAAAACTAAAATCATGGCATCCGGTCCTATCACTTCATGGCAAATAGATGGGGCAGATGCGCAAACAATGGAAACAAAGTTTCCACTGTTTCTCTCCCTGGAGAGACTTTATTTTCTTGGGCTCCAGAATCACTGCTGATAGTAATGGCAGCCATGAAATTAAAAGACAAGCTCCTTGGAAGAAAAGCTATGACCAACCTAGACAGTATATTAAAAAACAGAGACATTACTTTGCTGACAAAGGTCCGTCTAGTCAAAACTATGGTTTTTCCAGTAGTCATGTATGTATGTTAGAGTTGGACTATAAAGAAAGCTGAGCACCGAAGAATTGATGCTTTTGAAGTGTGGTGTTGGAAAAGATTCTTGAGAGTCTTTTGAACTGCAAGGAGATCCAGCCAATCAATCCTTAAGGAAATCAGTCCTGAAAATTCACTGAAAGGACTGATGCTGACACTGAAATTTCAATCCTTTGGCCACCTGATGTGAAGAACTGACTCATTGGAAAAGACCCTGATGCTAGGAAAGATTGAGGCAGGAGGAGAAGAGGGCAACAGAGGGTGAGATGATTGGATGGCATCACCAACTCATGGACATAAGTTTGAGCAAGCTCCAGAAGTTGTTGATGGACAGGGAAGCCTGGTGTGCTGCTCCATGGGGTCACAAAGAGTTGGACACAACTGAGCTACTGAACTGATATATATATGTATGGATAAACACAAGTATACATATGTATGTATATATACATGCATATTTATATATAATCTTTTAACATTCAAGTTAAAAATTCTTTTTGTTCCTAGCAAATATGTCCACTCTATTTTTATAAAATACACTATGAAAATCAAACTGGTTTATCTTAGCATTTCTCTTATATAATATTTTTCTGTGTTATGTGTATGTGTGTTTATATATTAGGTTAGCAAGATTGTTCTTTCCTCATTTTTTACTTATTTCTTCTGTATGGTAGGAGTTTTTAATAGAAAAATTAATTTGCAAACAATATAAAACCATTCACTAAAAAACTATCCACATCTGTAGGATTTCTACATCTTAGTGAAATGAGGTGGGGAAAGCATTCTGTAAAGGAAATATGGTTCCCATATTCTAGTCAACTATATTGATATGGTTCAAAAAGTATCCCAAATTTTATTACAATTTATTATTGTATCCACTTATGTTCTACATTAAGGTACCTTTTTGTAATTAAAGTATAATCGACATCATTCAGGTACTTTAACAAATATTAATTTGCTCAGTTACTATGTTTTTATATTTTATATTTTTATAAATTATTTTAATATTTTATCTTTGGAGCATCAAAAATTATCTTGTGATAATTAAGGTACATACAACTTTTATAGTAAGTCAATTCTGAACCAAATTCAATTTTTCAAAAATTAAAAAAAATTCTAATTTTGCCTCTCCTCTTATTGTAACTGGTTCTAATAAACTTTTGATGCATTCAGACTAAAACCTTTTTTTTCTGTTGCAAATGTTTCATTTATTGGAAATTCTTTGAATACCACCTTTAGACAGAACTAAACAGAAAATCTTATGGTCACAAAATATTTTCCTCTTTTATAAATTAATATTACTAAAAAAAGTTTTCTACAGTTTAATAATAAGAAATTGTGTTGCTCATTAAGGAAATATGAGATTAAATATAAATTGTTAATTTTTAAAAGATAAGATTTGGGGGACAATAGTAAATAATTAAGAGAAACTGCGGTGTATTGGAAATGCCTTTGGCCACACAACTAGTAAAGCAGTTCTCTTATTTAAGCAGAAATTAAGGCTTTGTCAAAGTTATTACTGTCGTAACTCTCTACCGCTGTGGACACTTCATAGAGTAGCCAGTTCGGGTTCTTTGTATGTGGTACAGTGAAGTTCACTGAGCTGTTTTGTCAGGTGCTGCCAAGTCAACCCACCATTGTTGTAGAGAATCAGACTAAATCATTTTGGCATGAGCCTTCCAGAAATAAGATACCCAATATGAATGGTTTAATGAAATTGAGTATTTAGTTTCAACTTTTTATAAGAATGTCAAAAATATATAGCAGTCATTCAAAAATTTCTAGAGTAAATTAGTCAAAATATCTGACCCTATACTTTATTGAAATTTTATTTTAAATATCACTATTTAATATGAATAACAGTTGGAATGTATTTGGATGTGTTTTGTTAGGTATATAATTCCTCACAACACATTTAAATCTAGTAAAAGTTCCAATTGTATAGTCATTTGATAAAAAGAGAGGGGGTATTTTTAACTACAATTAAAATTTTCTCATATAAAAAATAAAGCTATCAAGTTTAACTAGTTTTGTCTCCAGAAGCTATTATCAAAAACAGTTGTATTTGATTAGATTTTAAGAATTTGTAAGAATTATTTATGAATGTTCTAAATGTTTAATTCTTATATAATTAGAAAAATAGCCTATCTTTATGATCAAATTATTTNCTAGTTTTGTCTCCAGAAGCTATTATCAAAAACAGTTGTATTTGATTAGATTTTAAGAATTTGTAAGAATTATTTATGAATGTTCTAAATGTTTAATTCTTATATAATTAGAAAAATAGCCTATCTTTATGATCAAATTATTTTAAATGCCTCAAAGTTTTTATTTATGCATTTGGAGAGAGGAGATTTTTTGTTGATATTCCTGCTCGATAACCTAAGAAATATTTCACCAACGTACACTGTAGCTATGGTTTAGCACTGAAAAAGCTTTTAACACAAAGCCTCTTGGTGCAATTAAAGGTCACTTGTACGTATTATAATAGGCTACTCATTTACAAGATCTTTGTGAAGGGTCAACGCTATAGCATGAAATGGATTGCCCTTGGTGAGCCTGTAAATAAATGTGTCAACTTATCTTGTATTCAGTGGGCAAGGAAGAAAACTAACACAATTCTAATCTATTAATGTTTTTAATAAACAACTGCTAAAATGTTGAACAAAACTGAATACACTAGTGCTATATTCTTGACATAAATAATCATAGAAAATTGTTCAGAGTATATAACTTTAGTTTTTAAGGGAAATTGCGCACATACACAATACACACACACACACATCCACAAATACACACACACTTTTTAATTAAATATATGGATTTTATTGAGGTATAGAAAAACAGCACAGTGGTTGTGTTCAAATGGCCTTTACCATAAACCTAACATGTCTCAAAATGGATAAGTTGTACTTAATCCCTTTTTTCTGTATTTAAGTTCAAAACTTGTCATAGATAGGTATGAAAAAGGAATCTAACTGGATAGTGATTTATTTTAGTTATCTTTCATAGCCTAGAATTCTCTTAGGGAAAAAAAACAGTTGGGCAGAAAATATATTCATAATGATCTGTGCTAATTGAATTTAGTCACCTGATCTTTCAGTAAGACTTTAGAATAAAAATAAAAGTAATGATGAAGATACTTCATGTAAAAATTATTTTACAATTTTTATTGTAAAATTATTGCACAATTTTTGTAAAAAAAATTGTAAAATTATTTTACAATATTTTAATATACTTGTATTTTGCATGTTTTATATGTGTATTTATGAGCTCTATGTAGTTTTTTATCTTCAAAATGTCAAATTAGTAAATATATATATATTCATATATATTAAATATTTATATATATAAATATATATATACATACACACACACACTAATGAAATAAATTTAACCAGTGCTTTCTGAGTTCTTCCCTCTGAATTTGGCTACTCAGACACACAGCAACTTGGGGCTTCCCCGATCATTCAGACACACAACTACCCACTCCTAATTTTCTTTCTAGTTGCTATGTACTATCAAAAATGAAAAATATTTAAATTTATAGTCAGTGCCAAAATAAATCTTTTGTGTCAAACAAAAATAATTTAACAATGTGTTTAAATCAAGAATCAAATGATAGGGACTTCCCTGGTGTCCAGGGGTTAAGAATTCGCCTTCCAAAACAGGGGTCGTGGGTTCGATGCCTGGTTGGGGAACAAAGATCCCACATATACCACAGGGAAACTAAGCCTACAACTAGAGAGCTCATGTGCCACAACTAAGACCTGATGCAGCCTAATAAGTAAATAAATAATTTTTAAATAATCAAATGATAACAATAACCTTTAATAACCTATAAGACTGATTGGTCTATAAAAATACTAAGGCTTTCAGTGAGGCCAGTCATGAATNTAGAGAGCTCATGTGCCACAACTAAGACCTGATGCAGCCTAATAAGTAAATAAATAATTTTTAAATAATCAAATGATAACAATAACCTTTAATAACCTATAAGACTGATTGGTCTATAAAAATACTAAGGCTTTCAGTGAGGCCAGTCATGAATTAAGTAGCCAGGAATAGCTTTGACCCACGTAAGCCTTCTCTGTTTCTTATTTGGCTATTGAGTATCTACTCTGCACTCTTTGATTTGTTTTTGTGGTCATACTTCTTCAGCACAGTGGCAACACCTGCTTAACCATTGTTTGTAAAGAATGGAAGCTTTGGGCAAACTAATTCATTTAGGGGCATAAATGCTTTAAAGTCATATCTGTTTTACTTATCACAGTATCACCTTTTCATAGTTCAGTGCATGATTGTGTAGGTCCCCAAAAAATATTGAATAAGTGACTGAACAAATGAATGTCCTCTTGACAGTGCTCAAAACAATTGAAGGTGGATCCGTAAAACTTTCACAATTTCAGACCACACATAATAGTCTGATAATGCTAATGTTTCCATAAATGCTTAATATTGAACCTAAGGCTAAGTAAAATAGCCTTCCAAAAATATTAGCTACCAAAAAAAATTAGCTAGAATATAGTGGATCATTATTGGTGAAATAAAGTAGAACTGCATTCCTCAAAAATACTAGATAGGAAATGATAAGATATAATTTTTAGTTAATAAAATGTGGTCTTCTATTTGAGTCATGATTTCATTGTCATTTTATTGCCCTTTGAAAATTATTTTGGATGCTTTATCTCAAAAAATATATGACAATAAACATTCCATAAATATCAGTAAGAGTTTTCCAGCCTGATTCCTTAAGAGATCTACTGGATTCAGACTAGATTTGTAAAAGCCCTCCAGAGCTAAGAGGAATCAATGCTAATTTCTGGGTTTCAAATCCCTATGCCTTTTAACCCCCTTTGACCCTTTAAGTAACTGTTTATATGTCTGGTCTTCTCTTGGCCAGTAGAGCTTATTTTATTGCCTAATATGTTTTCCTGGCTTATCACACTTTATGTAAGTGTGTATGATTATGTACAATGGAACTTGAATACAGCATTTTGAATATTCTCCAACTCATATTCTCCAAATACACATTGGCAGTAAAGCAACTAATGTCACTTCCATAATAACAAAATCTGTAACTATCATTGCTGAAGAATCATCCCATTGACCTCTTTGTGCACATGAAGCTGACGAGGACCAATCTAGTTCTTCAGTTTGGCTTAAGAGTTTTCTCCTGGGAAACCATTGTGGTCTAGATAGAAATTTAAGGACAGTTATATTCAGAAGCACTTTACAGTGCGTAATTTATAACTGAATACACTTCGTTCACATGTCCTGTTGACTTAATGTGTAATTCAGTCAAGAAACAGAAAGGGTACATATAAAGCTATTTTGGAAATGTGATGCTTCATAGTGCCGTTAATATGGGCCATTTCTTTGCTTTAGCATTCTGTCATCATAACGTTCCCATCGTTTTATTAGAAGGGTTCTTATGGGAAGTAAAAGACTTTCACTTAAAAGCCTGAAAGTAAATTTAAAAGTTTAAAATCAACTGTGCCCCTGATGCTTTAAAGCATGAGGGTGGCAAACTTTGGTCTGTGGGCCAAGTCCAACGCCATAATTTTTTAAAATAAACGTTATTGGAACACAGCCAGACCTTTTTGCTTATGCATTGGCTATGGCAACTTTCACAGTAGACCGTTAAGTTACTATCTTATGGCATTCAAGGCCAAAAATATTTCAGCTCAGTTCACTCAGTCATGTCCGACTCTTTGCCACCCCATGGACTGCAGCGTGCCAGGCTCCCCTGTTCATCAACTACTCCCGGAGGTTACTCAAACTCATATCCATCTAGTTGGTGATGCCATCCAACCATCTCATCCTCTGTCTTCCCCTTCTCCTCCCGCCTTCAATCTTTCCCAGCATCAGTGTCTTTTCCAGTGAGTCGGTTCTTCACACCAGGTGGCCAAAATATTGAAGTTTCAACTTCGGCATCAGTCCTTTCAAGGAATATTCAGGACTGATTTCCTTTAGGATTCACTGGTTGGATCTCCTTGCAGTCTAGAATATTTACTATCTGGTCATTTATAGAGAAAGTTTACTGTAAAGAAGAACCCCTACTTGCGAAGGCTGCAAACTCTCAAGAATATTTATAGAGAGAATTGTCAATTAGGGGATATGATCTGTAGTCTCAAAATTAAGGTTTATTTGAGTAATAAAGAATTCATACAATCATTTGATGTGTAGTTTGCACTTTCAGAATTAATTCAGGTGTCTCTGAGAAAATACCTAGATTTCTTAAAATTAAGGTTAAAATCAGAAAGAAGTTTAATGTGCTTCAAAGTCAGCTTCTTATTGCATGCACCTATTTTCCCACCTAGCCACTCTGTAATCACGTGGAACCCACTTTCTTAGAGGTAACCCATTTCAGTCTCTGCCAGCAGACAGTTGCTAGAAACTTCTTTCAAATGCTGAAGCAATGTCCCACCCATTAAAACTAATTCTACCTTCTGAAGCTTGCTATTTTGTATATACAATCATTCTATTCATAATGAACACCTAATATGTAAGGAATAGTTATAATTTATGTATATATCTTCTTAATTTTCCTTAGATTTCTATTTTTTTTTGAAACACCAGATTAACCGTTTAGTGGTATTTATTGTGTGTTTAACTTAGAATCTTAAGCATGAAGCTCATATAATTTTTATAACATCCTTTAGAGGAAACTTTTTTTGAAAAAATAAGCATTAATTAGAAATATTAAAGTAGTGGTCCTGAATTCTGAAGTACAAAAACTAAATTACAGATTCATACAATTTATTAAAAGTTGATGTTTTACTTGTAGCATTTTGGATTCACAAATGGGCTCAGGTGATTAAAAATTATAAAATCAACATTAAATGTGATCTTTCAACTTTATTATTATAATCTAAAATTAGTTTACTATACATTAAGTTAATAAAAATATAGCATTAAGGTTTTGATAACTGAATAATAAGAGCATACATATATATTTCTAACAAGTATTAATTTTATCATTGAAGGATGCCCTTCCAAACTTAGCTGTTCATTAGCCACACTACCTAGTGTATATGATTGATAGTCAAATCAAAACAGTAGGTAAACACTAATATGATCAAGAAGTTTTGCTTATTATTATTATTTTTTTTAAGCTGTAAATTTCTCAGGCAAGGGAATAAGATCATATTGATGACCTTTTATTAAATGATGATGATATATTATTAAAAGTAATTTAGGAGCTGAAAGATTATTTTTAAGTCATTAAAGACTTGAGTTGGAATCTTTCAGCATTTAACTGGGAAATTTAAACATGTAAGGACAGTTGACTTAAAACTGTTTTTATTCAAGTTCATGCATATTATTATTATTTTTAATAATTATATAGATTTGTGTCCCTGATGTGTAAAAGTTGTTTTAAAATTAGATAAAATAAAACTCTTTTTCAAAGGTGTTTATAATGTGGAATGGAGAAGAAGATTGCATGAAACCACACAAAAAAGACTCACCTAAGTGTTTTCAGCCTAATAAAAATGTTGTAAAAATACTTGTAAGCTTGAAAATCACACTAGCTATTCTTGTTTCAAATTCTGTTTAATATATTGTTCTGTATGATTTTATAATAAACAGATTACTCCTTGAACAGGAATTAAGAATAAAGCTGCCAGGAAGAGGTTTTGTTGTCAGAGTAGTTCCCGCCTCATGTTTTGTAAGAGATTTCATGGTCCCATTGTAAAGAGTAGATGATTTAAAACGTGTTCCCAAGATAAACTTTCCCATTGTCATTAATGAGGATGGATAATACTGAGTGACAAGTGCATTAGGAATGACACAGAAAGAGCTGTTAGATTTGTCAGAGCATATCACTTCAGGCAGTGACACTTGAGGACATTCTTTTTGTGGATATTTGGTTGGTGAGGGAGGTCTGATTTAAAGATACCAAATTTGTTTTTGCTCATAGAATAAGATATTGTGCAATGTATAGATATATACTTTCCAGTGTTTAGAAAATATTTAGGAGTTTATTTAGTTAAGTTCTTCCACATTTTAAGTTTATTCCGATTTCCTCCTAAGAAAGTCATCAAACTGTGCAACCTTTAAGTATTAAAAATTTCCACAAAATTACTTGTTTTTCTTTTGAAGTTTTTTTTTTCTTAGACTGTCCAATTGAAGGGAAAATATTGAAAATATATCAACTTAAAAAAATATTTTGCTGACTTATGATAGGGGACTCTTATGTGTCACCTTGAGAACAAAGATTTTGAAATAATATACATATAATTTGTATTGTCTTTCTACATGTATTTTACTTTAGAGAAACATGTTTTAAATATTGATCAATAAGCAAATAATATATGACTATTCTGGTATTTAAAGTATGTCCAAACTGTAGTGGGCCTCTCAATTTTGATTCTGAACATGGAACTGATCACTTCTTCGCCTTGATTCATCTTTCATGCTGCCAACCAAATTTTGTCTCTGTGTACCTTTTTGACACTAATAATGACTGAGTCTCTGTTCATTGGAGTTCAAGATTTCCCAAGCGGCAGTTTGGAGCTAGGATAAACTATCTATCATGATTGCATACCACTAATCTGTCTCAACCAAACCATCCTGTGACTGAAATCATATTTGACAGTTCACCTCTTCTTGATGAACCTGAGGTGAACGTAACTGCAGACCATCCCTGGGAGGACATGTAACTACTCCATATGTTACGGAGGGTCCTTTTATTTGTGAAACAAGACTTACACTATGCCTGTAGCTGAAGAGATATTTCTTTCTGTCTCTCTCTCTCTCTGTGTCTCTCTTTCTCTGTCTCTCTGTCTCACCCTAATTTTTCTAATTTTCATTAGAATTTCTTTTACACATGTTCAACCATTAAAAGTACTATCTATAGGTTAGTTTTCCCATATGTTAAAATGGCAAAGTCATTTTTTAAAAATACCTAATGCTTTCTATAATGCTCTCTTACACACTGTCAAATATCAAAGATTTGCTCTTAGTATTTTCACTCATTCCTACGTATATCAGTTCTCGAAACATCTCAGTCAATTTTTATATTACAAAATACTTCTAAAAGATGGTGATTCTCTGATTTTAACATGAAAATATTTTCAGATTATTTTAAGGATTAAAAATAGATTGAAAGAATGATAAATTGAACACTCACAGGAAATGCTATTATAATTTTTGATAAAGAATCCTTATGTCGGCTTAATTATCATTTTTTATGATTACTATGTAGAATCTAGAGAAAATGGCTACCTGGTAAAATAAACTTATTTACTGCCTTATATCTTTTTTGTAAAAATATCTTTCTTTTGTAATCAGAAACTTCAGCATTTTGAGATGATGAACAAGGAGATGTAAAGATTCACTGTTAATACCCTGGAAATAGAGAAATCTGATATAATTTTCAAAATGTATATGGAGGGTTTAACAGTAAGGTTACTTACCATTAAAAACCAAATTGTTACCACTTACCATGGAGATAGTAAGTAAACAATATCTAAATTGGAAACAAAAAACTGGGGATATTTAAACAAAGCCATTTGAATATTAAATGGAGTTGCAAAGACTACATCTAGAAGTCTATTTATAAACGGAGTTTATTTTAATCTCTCCTGGATTGGTGAAATGTGATTCTGTGATTCTCCCTAAACGTGTTCAGATGGCCTGAAACGTTTTGCCCATGTGGTTCTGTTAGTTCATCAGAAAGCATTCAATAAAATCACTCCTAACTGTCCTTTATTTTTAATTAAAGTTTATTATTCCTTTGGAAAAGTTGTTTTAGTATAAAGTAATATTTTATGAAACACCAGGATAGTCACTAACCATTCTGCACAAAGTTTTTCTGAAACACCTAATGTCAAATAATCATCCACTGTATTTTGGAAATTTATGTAAATTAATTTGCTAGTATCACCGAGATAATTGTTTGGTCAATATAGTAAATGAAACACTTATATTTTTGGATGCAGTATGTATTATTTTTAACAAATGAGCTTCATCTGCTTTAACTTTTATTATCTTCTACAGTGTTTTTATTTCGACTAATGGTTACCTGTGAGCTATGTAAGAGTTCAGTAACATCACTTAAAATAAGTATCCTGAAAAAAACTTTAGTAAACTGTTTATAATTTCCATAATTTTTAAACTCTGTAATTTCTACCAGTGATTGTATAATATACTTCAAAGCCATATATCTGAAGAGAAGGAAGCACTATCAAAGTATTAATTAATTAGTAAACTATTTATATGTGTTCTTTATTCCAAAAGTGATTAAATTGAAAAAGCGTAACTTATACACTGACTGATGTTAGGCAGCCTTAATTTTGTGNTCAGTGCGCTTCCCTGGTGGCTCAGAGGTTAAAGCATCTACCTGTGTCTGCCTGCAACGCGAGAGAGCTGGGTTTGATCCCTGGGTCGGTAACATCCACTGGAGAAGGAAATGGCAACCCACTCCAGTATTCTTGCCTGGAGAATCCCATGGATGGAGGAGCCCGGTGGCTACAGTCCACGGGGTCGCAAAGAGTCAGACACGACTGAGCGACTTCACTTTCACTTTCACTTTCCTTCAGTGCAAACAGGTTTATGGCCTTTGATTGGTGATAACATCCTTTAAATGAACTATTGGTGGCTATTCTAGGGAGCTTTAGGATTTTATTTGTTTTATCCTTGAGAATGGTACTTACATAGTTTGTAATTTAACATATATACTATGTAGCCATGATGAAATTATTTTCTATAATTTAAAATGTCCAAATTTGTTTCTGTCAAAAATGAAGAATTTAAATGCTACAGTGTAACATATGAATTAGGTGAATAAAAATTTGTTCAGCAAAGCCTGTTACACTAGAGAATATTGCTTGAGATTTGAAAGAGATAATCAGGGCCCCATCAAAATACCACTTTTCCAATTATTGTACTATCTTTGTGTTGCCGAGAGCAGCCAGTGAGAAGAATAAGGTGTGAGAGAGACGAGATGAGGTAAGAAAACTGTCCTAGTCATTTTTTCAGAAAGTTGAGATAATTAGGTTAAAAAAAAAAGACCCATTGAACCTCAGTAGTGATTCTATCAGGAAAAAAAGGATTTTTTTAAGGACTTTTGGGGGAAAATAATGCGTGAACATAACCAGAACAGCAGTTTATATTTAACAGAACTAAATGGTCACATTTTTAAGTAAAGTACGCCCTGGCATTTGAACAGCTGTTCTATCCAAATCAGATCTGGATACTGTTGTTTAACCTTCCCAGCTGTAGCGGGGGTGGTTTGTTAGTTTAATTCAGTATAAAATATGCATAGTATACTTAAATTTGAAACTTTAAACACATATTTGTATTAAACTGATAAATTTTAGTCATACAAGCCTATTTTAGGTAAACCATTTATCTGTGAGTTATTTATTTTTTGTAACTATGTTGGTGTGTTTGAGCAGATTTTAAATAATTAAAGTGTCCTAAACTCTTTTGTATTTAATTCGTATCTTTTTGTTTTTACTTTTGTATTAGGTATGAATTTAAAAATACATTTTCTCTGCATATATTTGTAATTGCATTTGGAATATTCATAGGATATTTTAAATATTTTTCCTGTTTTTCTTCCTTGCTAATTCTCTACCCCATTAGATTTTCTTTACTAACACAAGCATAGATATGGAAGGAGGACCAGGTGGTTGCTGTAGGAAGGCAAAATAAGAGACCAGCATCTCTCAGTCTTATAAGACTGAAGGCAAAAGGGACTAATATCAAAATACATAAAGCTACATAGCATGTGAATATAATGAATAAAATTTTGTTCAGCAAAACCTGTTTCACTAGAAAATATTGCTTAACATTTGAAAGAGGTAATTTTAGAACAAACAGACATAAATGCTCACAGGTATATACCACATATGTTTACACACACACATATACAGATAAATGTAGAAATAGTTATAGATGCATCTAAGTGTGTGTGTTTATGTACTATATCCATACAGGCATTTCTTAGCTTTGTCTTCTGGAGAGCTTGGAAACAATTAACAATTTAAGGAACACTCCAAGTACCTAGATATTGGATTCTATGTAACATCTGCAACCAAAAAGAAGAGGGAGAGAGGGGAGGCCTCTTGGCAAAATAGCTGATTCTAGAACTGGTACGTGGAAAGTGGAATGTGAGACTAGAATTTGTGCCCCAAAGTAGGGAGGTACTCAAAGAATGATAGGGACATGAGAAAAGGCATAGGAGCCACTTTGAAGAATATCCTACTAGCCAAATCTTGGAAATTTGAGCTTCAAAATAAATAATGAAAAATAACCCATTGAGTAAAATCAAAATCCAAGTATCCACACTGAGATAAATAGATAGATGTATGTGTGTGCTTAGTCACTCAGTAGTGTCCAGCTCTTTGCAACTCCATGGACTGTAGTCTGCCAGGCTCCTCTGTCCATGGGAATTCTCCAGGCAGGAATACTGGAGTTGGTTGCCAGGTTCTCTTCCAGGGGATCTTCCCAACCCAGGGATTGAGCCCAGGTCTCCCACATTGCAGGCAGATTCTTTACCATCTGAGCCACCAAGGAAGCCCAGATAGATAGATAATAAATAGGTAGNGTAGATGTATGTGTGTGCTTAGTCACTCAGTAGTGTCCAGCTCTTTGCAACTCCATGGACTGTAGTCTGCCAGGCTCCTCTGTCCATGGGAATTCTCCAGGCAGGAATACTGGAGTTGGTTGCCAGGTTCTCTTCCAGGGGATCTTCCCAACCCAGGGATTGAGCCCAGGTCTCCCACATTGCAGGCAGATTCTTTACCATCTGAGCCACCAAGGAAGCCCAGATAGATAGATAATAAATAGGTAGATAGATAAATAGATAGACAGATAGATAGGGAAACTTCTTTCTTACAGAATATCAAATAATGAACATTGAAGGAGTGATTAAGTAGAAAATTACCATTAACAATCAGAGTTACATTCAGTTTAGGAAGAAGTATTGTCAGTTGGAGGCTAAGATAGGCTGGTGGGTTTAATCAGATCTGATGAGGAAGAAGATATTGACAATCTCAGAATATTTCTTTCACAAACTACTAATAAGTTACAACGGACAGAACGGTCACTTTGATGAACAGGGCAACCAGGTGATGAAGGTTTACATCACAAGTGAGTTGACATAATGCGTGGTACCTTGCCTTGTGAGACACTAGAAGAGCAGTGTGTCCTGTTAGTGATCTCCTGCCCCAAAAGCATTGATCGAGAGGGCATATCAGATAGATCTCTGTTTCTGATTAGCCTACAGAATGAGAGTCTTGTGTTGTTGAAAAACTGTTGAGTGCCTGAAAGATAGGGAGAAACAGAATATTGAGAAAGATTGGGTGTCTTAGTATTTCTGGGATGATTTACAAAGTGTGATTGGGGTCTGCAGATAGACAGTAGTGTAGTATTGATGTTGATTTCCTGACTTGAACAATTATATGGTGACTATACATGATAAAGTCCTTGTTCTGGGAAATAGTCACCAGAGCAATTGGGGACGATGAGAATCATCTATGCTGCTTGTTATTAAAGGGTTCGGAAAGGGCTACATATAGGTGTAAACACATGTTTGGAGAGGTATATCTAGATTTCACTAAAAAGAGAAAGAGATTTAAAAGTTAGGGAATCTAGGTGAGAGGAATATGGAAATTTTTTGTTCTGTTGCATACTTTTCTATGTTTGAAAGTATTTCAAAATAAATTATTGTAGTGTTTATTGAAATGGTAATAGGGCAAATACCTCATGGTGGTGATTTAGTTGCTAAATCATGTCTGACTCTTGTGACCCTGTGGATTGTAGCCTGCCAGACTCCTCTGTCCATGGGATTTTCCAGGCAAGAAAACTGGAGTGGGTTGCTATTGCCTTCTCCAGGGGATCTTCCCTACCCAGGAATCGAATCCAGGTCTGCTGCATTGCAGGCAGATTCCTTCCCAACGAAGCTACAAAGGAAGCTCTAAGGACTACTTGTTGTATTGAGTCTATTTTTAAGAAATGTGCTGGAGTAGGTTGCCATTTCCTTCTCCAGGGGATCTTCCCAAACCAGGAATGGAACCCAGCTCTCCCACATTGCAGACTCTTTACCCACTGAGCCACCATGGAAGCCCAAATACCTCATAATCAAAAATTAAAATTTCAGTCAAAAAACATATGAGTAGTTACACAGAGTTAATAAAAACTGTAAATAACTTAATGTCATTTCAAGCCACAATGAGTTGTTTTTCAGAGGTTTCTAAATTTGTAAATTGAAGATAAAAGTTGGAGATTTGTGTAAGGTATCCAAAGCCTGGATAAATAAGTTTTCCAATCTCACATAGAAAGTGACAAAACAAAGTCCAAAACCAAAGTCTCCTGATCCCATATCCTAAGTAGCCCCTAGGATGCCAGTCTGGATAACAGATTATTGAGGCAAAACAGAGACATTTGCATTCAAATTCTGACCTTTGGAGCTCACTTTAGAGTTCGGATTTACAAGATGGCTCTTAGAGCTTCATTAGCTTCATCAATAGGGCGTGTTCTATGTTGTAAATTTCAAATGCATCCTAAACAAAATGGAAAACCTTTTTCTTTTTCCTCATCTATTTCCTACCTGGTAGTATAAATGCACGAATGAGTAAATTCCCTTCATCTGCATTCCAACCCTCCTGGTTATTGTTTAGTAACTGAATCGAGTCCGACTCTTTTACAACCCCATGGTCACCAGGTTCCTCGGTCCATGGGATTTTCCAGGCAAGAAAAGTGGAGTGGGTTGCTATTTCCTTCCCCAGGGGATCTTGCCAACCCAGGAATCGAACCTGTGTCTTCTGCATTGGCAGGTGGATTCTTTACCACTGCTCCACCTGGAAAGCCCCTCCAACCCTCTTACCCAATAACATTTCCTTCTCTCTTACAGAATTATAGCATAGGTGTGGACTTAAATCACTACTTTTTTTCTAAAGTGATTTACTGATCACTTGAATGTGCCTAATGCCTAATGTGTTTTTAAAAATTCACACAGTCGTTGACTTGAGCTGCTGTATAAGGAAATAGTCTTTCCTGGATCCTGTGTCTGCCCATATCATTTTAGGTATAATTAAGGATTTTGTGTTAAAACATTCCTTTTTTAATGTTATTAACTGTGAAAAGAAAATATAGTTAGATATTTTCAGTTATACAGCCATTATAAGTCAGTCCACTTTGAGGGCTGAATATTATTCTTGATTCTTTACGCTGTCACCATTGCTTAAGTAGCTTTTCAGTAAGCTTCTTCTATCCCACATCTGCTGGCATTCTTATTCTTTAAATGCCTTTAAGTGATCTTCTGGAAATTACCAAGGGTTCTAGTTTTGCTACTTAAACATGTACATGTTTGAAATAAGATTGTTTATGAGTAAAAGAATACAGTTGGCTTAATTAACTTCTAATGTCATTTGATTTATCTTGGGGCAGAGATATTCAATGTCCTATTTTAAAATAATGTCAAAACTATTTTAAATAAATGTCAAAATCTGTGGCCTGAACATAATTTTTTAAATAGCTGTGTCTCCTGGGTTCCAAAACTGCTTCTTTCCACTCTTATTCCTATATCTTGATGACTGAGTCAGTTATTTCTTTTCCTGTGTTTTCAGTTTACTAGCTTAAGAGCTTTATAGATGTAAGAGTTTTGCAGATTGTAAATATGTATATTTTCAATACATTGCTCTAAATTGAGCCTTGATAATTCTTATTTTATCTAGTGAAATAGAAGATATCTTTTCAATACTGAGCAGTAAAGACAGAATTTTTTTTCTTTTCAAAAAGGAGACGAACAAAAACATTTTCTAACTAGTATGTCAGTTATACCTTTACTCCTTAGTATATGTATCTTTAATTTTTTTAAGTCATAGCTAAAGAAAGCATCAGCTGTTAGCCACAGTTGGGAACAAGTAATATATTGATGAAGTATATTTCTGTCTGTCCTTCTAAATCTATTTTCTTTAGTAAAAAAAAAATAATAATAATTGCATTTCCAAAAGTGAATATTTTCTTCTCCTATAATTGCATAGCAGGTACCTAAGATTATAATATACTTATACATGTTAAAACAAAACAGCTTTATGCACTAACATTCTGAAATTTTAAGTAAATAGATAGCTTTGAATTAAAGTACATTTTGAAGAAAAAGGGAAGTTATTGGTTAATGGGGACAGAGTTTCACTTTGGGATGATGAAAAGTTCTAGAAATGGGTAGTAGTAGCAGTTGTATTACAATGTTGTGAATGTACTTAATGACACTGAAACATACACTTAAAATGGTTAGAAGATAAATTTTATGTATATTTTACACGTACATTCAGTACATTTAAAATTCATGGATTTTCCTCTGTAAGTGATTCTCCCTCTCCATAGACATTAGCTGGCATTTAGTATTTAACCATAGTATATGCTGTTTATTCATTTAGTGTGTGTTATTTACTTATACTATGTTAGGTATACATTCTATGTATAAAAAATTTCTGAACAATAGTTTTTAATTGACTCCAGCTTTTTTTAGTTATGTGATCTTTTATAAGGTATTCAATCCCTCAAAACTTTTTTGTTAGCACCCATGTGTGTGTACTAAGTTGCTTCAGTTGTGTTCAGCTGTTTGTAACCCTGTGGACTGCAGCCCACCAGGCTCCTCTGTCCATGAGATTCTCCACATTCATGCTAAAGTGAATTACATGCCCTCCTCCAGGGAATCTTCCCGACCCAGGAACCTGTGTCTCATTATGTTTCCCGCATTAGCAGACAGGTTCTTTACCACTAGCACCACCTGGGAAGACCTACCAACCTCACCTGAACCCTAGTTCCAGCCCTGGGGTCGCAGACACAGGCTGACCAACAGATCCTGTCTCAGATTTGTTCGTATAAAAACACAGCAGGAACTAGCCCCATGCAGACAGCAGCCCGGGGGTCACACCAGTCCTCTGTCCTCACACTGACAGATGAAGGTCTCTCTACTCCAGAGGTTTGTGTGAAATAATGATA
This sequence comes from Neotragus pygmaeus, assembly GCA_006410875.1. Lineage (NCBI taxonomy): Eukaryota > Metazoa > Chordata > Mammalia > Artiodactyla > Bovidae > Neotragus > Neotragus pygmaeus. The sequence goes on along the minus strand of SJYV01010795.1, from coordinate 1,218,165 downwards.
ATAATGCCTATTCAAAAGCTTGTTACAAACAATAGTTAATATAAACATTTTTATTGAGAAAATGAATATTATTCATATTAAGCACTTAGCACATAAGGAAATGCATAGAGACCACTCAAGAAGTTATAACTGCTAGCACTTATATTAGACATTGCAGATGAATTAACACCAAAGTTACTTTCAATTCTTGATTGTGTTTTGAGGGCTGCGTATTTGAGTTACATCTTATAGCTACAGCCTGCAGTCTCTGTTTATTTTGCTTTCTTGACTGCTAAACATGATACATACAGAGGATCCTGTGAATCCTACGTTTGAATTCTTAGAGCCCCTCAGCCTCCTAGGCCTTGCACCAGTAGCTTTGTCAACAGTCTTATGAAGCAAGGTAAACCGAGAAAGAAGACAGACATGCAACATGCTGGTATTTATGTAAAACAACCCTTATTTCCCAGCAGCCCCCAAAACAGTTCTAACACCTTTCAGATTTAGGTAGCCTCTTTACTGATAAATCCCATGGGAGATTTAAGCAGTTACTACTGATCCAAAGGGCTTCCCAAGTGGCACAGTGGTAAAGAGTCTGCCTGCCAATGCAGGAGACCCAGGTTAGAGCCCTGGTTTGGGAAGATTCCTTGGAGCAGGAGATGGCAACCCACTCCCATATTCTTGCCTGAAAAATTCAATGGACAGAGAAGTCCTTGGGGTTGCAAAGAATCGGACATGACTAAACAACTGATCATGCCAGCACTGATCATAAAGGTTAACCGGTGTTTTTCAAAGTATAAATATAGTTTTTCCACATCATTTATGTACTTACACCCTGCTTCATTTATAAGAGGATTTGAGGTGGTTATATGATTGCTGTTATCATCATTGTATTGAAATGTAAAATAACTAGACCAAAAGGGACCTCAAAAGTTTCTCTCCCCTTCTATCTCGTCTCTCCAGGCAGCTTGTGCCTAGGCTGTAGTCATCCAGGCGTCCTAGCACAAGCATGTGATTCCTTTGGTGGTGATCCATGCCAGTATTTCACATCACATTTTTTAAGGAACTGAAGTATTTTCTGTTTTAAGAAGATTTAGTACAATTGTTTTGTTTCGTTTCATTTTAGTTAGTATAGTCTCTCCAAAAATAATCCTCAAATTGCCTGAAACTGAAGGCCAAGAACATGGAGGGAAATGGAAAATAGCATGAAACAGATAAATATGTCAGTTTTCATATATTTATCCAAAAACTTAGAATTCAAAAATGTTATATGCACTCACACACTGAGCACTCTAACTTAAGCTAGAGCCACACTTGTGAAATCTGATAGGAATGATATTATAAAGCTTAATTATATTTTTATGACCCATGCCATCTGTGCATTTGTTCTGCTTACAATAGAAATATAGAGTATTCCAAAAAAAAAAAAAGACAATACATTTAGTCTGCAGTGTAGTCATCTTATTGCAAATGCATCAAGGCAAATTATCTCTTATCATTTCAGATCCTGTTCTTGTATTGTGGATTTTTGTATCTGTTTCAAATTAGAAAAACTTACTAATTAGCAGAAAAACAACTACAAACCATANGTCTGCAGTGTAGTCATCTTATTGCAAATGCATCAAGGCAAATTATCTCTTATCATTTCAGATCCTGTTCTTGTATTGTGGATTTTTGTATCTGTTTCAAATTAGAAAAACTTACTAATTAGCAGAAAAACAACTACAAACCATATGTGGTTGATTCAAACAGAAGATACAACACTCATTTTTATTTCTTGAAACAGTCTCTAACTTAGATAAAATATTACAAATTTTAATGTACAATAGTATATGACTTAAAGATTATTTTCTAAGGATTAAAAATTAAGACTTTTGAAGTCACCATATAAAATGTATCTATATTTAGTTGTATTACTGTTGAAAGTGAAAGTGTTAGTCTCTCAATTGTGTCCGACTCGGCAATCGCTCAGCTGTTTCCGATTCTTTGCAACCCAATGGACTGTAGCACATCTGGCTCTTCTGTCCATGGAATTCTCCAGGCAAGAATACTGGCAGGGGTTCAGTTCAGTTTTCATTTGCTCAGTTCTGTCCAATACTTTCTGACCCCATGGACTACATCACACCACTTCCCTGTCCATCACCAACTCCTGGAGCTTGCTTACACTCATGTCCATCAAGTTCAGNAGGCAAGAATACTGGCAGGGGTTCAGTTCAGTTTTCATTTGCTCAGTTCTGTCCAATACTTTCTGACCCCATGGACTACATCACACCACTTCCCTGTCCATCACCAACTCCTGGAGCTTGCTTACACTCATGTCCATCAAGTTCAGTAATGCCATCCAACCATCTCATCCTCTGTTGTCCCCTTCTCCTCCTGCCTTCAGTCTTTCCCAGCATCAGGGGCTTTTCAAATGACTCAGTTCTTCGCATCAGGTCTCCAAAGTATTGGAGCTGCAGCTTCAGCATCAGGCCTTCCAGTGAATATTCAAAAATGATTTCCTTTAGGATTGACTGGTTGAATCTCCTTGCAGTTCAAGGGACTCTCAAGAATCTTCTCCAACACCACAATTCAAAACCATCAGTTCCTTGGTACTCAGCTTTCTTTATGGTGCAACTCTCACATCCATACATGACTATTGGAAAAGCCATAGCTTTGTCTATACAGACCATTGTCGGCAAAGTAATGTCTCTGCTTTTTAATATACTGCCTAGGTTGGTCCTATCTTTTCTTCCAAGGAACAAGTGTCTTTTAACTTCATGACTGCAGCCAGCATCTGCAGTGATTTTGGAGCCCAAGAAAATAAAGTCTGTCACTATTTCCATTGCTTGCCCATCTATTTGCCATGAAGTGATGGGACCAGATGCCATGATCTTAGTTTTTTGAATGTTGAGTTTTAAGCCAGCTTTTTCACTCTCCTCTTTTACTTTCATCTCGAGGCTCTTTAGTTCCTCTTCACTTTCTGCCATAAGAGTGGTATCATCTGCGTTATCTGAGTTTGTTGATATTTGTCCTGGCAGTCTTGATCCCAGCTTGTGCTTCATCCAGCCCAGGATTTTGCATGATGTATTCTGCATATAAGTTAAATAATAAGCAGAGTGACAATATACAGCCTTGACATACTCCTTTCCCAATTTGGAACCAGTCTGTTGTTCTANTCTGTGTATTCTTGCCACCTCTTCTTAATATCTTCTGCTTCTGTTCGGTCCATACCATTTCTGTCCTTTATTATGCCCATGTTTACATGAAATGTTCCCTTGATATCTCTAATTTTCTTGAAGAGATCTCTAGTCTTTCCCATTCTATTGTTTTCCTCTATTTCTTTACGTTGACCACTGAGAAAGGCTTTCTTATCTCTCCAGAAAATATTACTTAAGTTAAAATTTCTCTTCAAATGTAGTCAGTTATTGTTCTTTCTTCAAAAGTGATACTGATGGTTATGGTGTATTTTTAATTTTATTATTTGGATGGAAGAAATAGGCCACCATTATCAAAATGAATATTAATTTCTCTAGAGGCAAGAAATATGTATTAAATTAATCTTTGTGTTGTTTGGACATCACAAATGTTTGGCATTCTGCATGTCAAATTTTCAGAATGAAATGTTTAAATATAATACCTCATTATAACTTCATTTACAAAGTATAACTTATACATGCACATATATTATATAAATCATAAAATTCCTATTACTTGGAATACTGTGTAATATCCTTGATATTCAGCTGAAGATATCAACTAGTCAAAGGTTTCATTTTACCAGGTATAATCTATTGAAAGTACACTTTTATTTACAACAAATATTGAATTATCTTTGTGTGTCATAAGTATGAACAATTTAATGCACTCATGTATCAGTACTTCTGTCTGTTCTATAACAATGTATTATTGTATGTCTTCTGTGATTCACATATCATTATATAATTTCATGGCAGGATTGATTGATTCTCCTTTAATAACTGATGCTTTCTTTTTTCTTTATATTATACAACTAACACATGACCAAATCTGTATTAGTTTCCTATTGCTGCTATAGCAAATTAACACAAATGTAATGGTTTAAAATAACCCAAATATATTATGTTATAGTTCTGAAGATCTGTGTAAAATCAGTCTCACTGGACTAAAATGAAGATGTCAGCAAGGCTTGTTCCTTCTGGAGCCTCTCCTCTAGTGAAGAGTCGATCCATTTCTTGCCTTTCCCAGTTCTAGAGGCTGCCAGCATGTCTTAGCTCATGGCCATGGCACTTATCACATCGTCTTCTCTCTGACCTCTACCCTCCTGCCTTCCCCTTGTAAGGATTCTTCTGATTATACTGGGCCCAGGACAATCTCCCTCTCTCTGGATCCTTAACTTAAGCACATCTGAAAATTCTCCTTTGTCATGTATAGCATAGTCACAGTTCCCAGGAATTAGGACCGTGGATATCTTTGGGGGTAAGCCCGGACATTATACAGCTTACCACACAACCTTTTATTTCTTTGTTTTAATTTCTTAAAATAAAATTGTTCTCTTCTTGCCCTTGCTATTTTCTTGAGGTACGTTTTACATTTTCCTCAACCTAGATAATTCCTCGTACACCATCAGAATAATTTCTACAACCAGGAAGTTCAGTTCAGTTCAGTCGCTCAGTCGTGTCTGACTCTTTGTGACCCTGTGAATTGCAGCATACCAGGGCTTCCCTGGTGGCTCAGAGGTTACAGCGTCTGCCTGCAATGCGGGAGACCCGCTTCGATCCGTGGGTTGGGAAGCTCCCCTGGAGAAGGAAATGGCAACCCGCTCCAGTATTCTTGCCTGGAGAATCCCATGGACAGAGGAGCCTGGCAGGCTACAGTCCATGGGGTCACAAGAGTCAGACACGGCTTAATGACTAAACCACCACCACTGCCACACCCATCAGAATAATTTCTACAACCAGGAAGTTCAGTTCAGTTCAGTTCAGTCGCTCAGTCATGTCCGACTCTTTGCGACCCCATGAATTGCAGCACGCCAGGCCTCCCTGTCCTCCACCAACTCCCAGAGTTCACTCAAACTCACGTCCATTGGTGATGCCATCCAGCCATGGAAGCTTTCTGCAAATTCACTGACTAAATCAATTTCTCCTCTTATATACACTCAAAGCAACCATGTACTTCTGTAGCACTTATCAGCTTGTTATTTTTATGCTTATTAGTGAAATTCTTTGAAGTTTTGACACCAAATACCTTATTAACTCTTTAAAGGTATACACCATGAATTTGTCATTTTTTTTCTTTTCTTTGTATAACCATGTTTGTAAAAGATTGAGTAGTCATTGACTGCACATTTTATAGACGTTTTATTCCTAAACATATTGTGAGGGTTTTTTCTCACAATTGTGAATCGGATTCTTTTTTGTTTCATTACATTTTTTAGTTGATGCTTAAATGTTGATCTTGTATTTGGTTACTATTTTGATAGTTTTCTGATACCTCTGTTTTCTGATGTTTATACATGTTTCTTTTTTTGTCCAGTTGCACTGTCCAGGACTTGCAGTATAAGCATATTGGTGAAATTAGACATCAGTCTTTGTTCCTGATTTTAATGTGATTTATTGCATTGTCTTACCATTTAAAAAGGAAATTTGTTTTAGATACTTGGGAGGTATATTTTCTGGTAAAAGATGCGTTCTATTTTCTAGCTAAAGAATTTTTGAGTATTTCTTTGCTACTAATTTTTCTCCTTCTGTCTTTTAACAAAATAAATCACCATTTTTATATGCAAATTGCTTTCTCCCTGCCATTCTCTTTCTTCTCTTCTGTAATGCCTGTTACAAAGATGTTGATCTAGCTCAAATGTCTATATCTTTTAACTTTTCTCTATTTGATTTTTTTTTTGCCCTTTTGATTTATATCCAAGAAGAATTATTTTACCCTGTATCTTCTAGCTCACTAATTCCTTTTGTGTTCGTTTTGTTAGTTAATTGAACTATTTTTACTTTGACAGTCACATTCTAATTTTCCATGCTTCTAGTATTTTCCTAACAGCACATCTTATTAACCATTTGAGGATATTCTATTATGAAGTCATCCTCCATGTGCTTTATATAAACTATTTCATTATGTATAAGTTCTGTTTCTTGAGTATCCATGATTACTTATATGTTTAAATGTTGAGTGGTTCTTGATTAGACTTTTGTCTTTGTGTTTGAAGTGAATATGGATCACGTGTGGATCTATTTCTTTTTACTGTAGCCTGTCTTATTCTTCGTCTGGAGTCATGGAGAATGATAGGGTATGTTCCGAGGTGGAAAAAGCTAGTTGTTGTCTTCTGGGATTGGGTTTCTTAGTACCTTGGGGGTTTAATATTTAATAGCTACATGGGATTATTGTCTTAATTCTTGAATTTTATTTTTAAAGAATTTATAGAAAACTAAATAAAAAAAATTTATATCAGTAATGTAAACTAGTGAACCAGTAACTCTGTATTTTATTCCTATGCTCTCTTTGTGTTTATTAATCTGATTTTCTCATTTATTTATCTTAAGAGTATCTTGACTACATTTCTTTTCTGTTCCTTATGCTTAGTGTTATCCTCTGGACAGTTTTTTCCTTTGTTCTTGATATACACCAAAGCCATTAAAGAATTTAGTCTCATCTCCAATGTTTTTCATGTGGCATATAACTTTGATATTTAAATTTAGATAATTTAGATTTTAAAATTTTAGCAGCATGCAATTCCAGGCAGAATTGTAAAAACCAGTTCTCAGTTATCTACAAGTGTGTTATCCACATTTCAGATTATCAGCATCAAAGATTCCAAGTTTCTATTGACAATATCACATTATTTCCTTAACTGAGGACCTTTTCATATAAATATTACATGAGGTATTTAAAATAGTCAAACTCATAGAAGCAGACAATAGTATGATGGTTGTCAAGGACCAGGGAGAGGAGGAAATGTTCAGTGAGTATACAATTCTTGTTATGCAAGATGAGTAAGTTCTAGAGATCTTCTTAAGGCATAGTACTTAACAGTTAACAATACTGCATTATATACTTTAAAATGTGTTAAGAGGATGGATCTTATGTTAAATGTTCTTACAATCCCCCCCAAACAAAATCACTACAGAAGAATACAAGGATATTTTTGGATATGATGTATATGTTTAGTTCTCTGACTATGTGATGGTATTAAGGTATATACAAACTCATCAAGATGTATACATTAATTTTGTACAATTTCTTGTATATCAGTTATAACTCAACAAAGCTGAATAAATATATAAGTAAAATACTTGTTTTCCATAATCTGACCAGCTCTAGAACAGAAAAGTTTATCAGGTAGTCTCAGTAAAGGGAATGCCAATTGTATAAACTGGTGATTTTTTAAAATTTCATTTTATTTTATTATTGAAGTATAGTTCACTTACATTGCTGTGTTATTAATATTTTCAGGTGTACAGCAAAACCGATGCTTTTTAAAATTCAGCTAGCACATCAGTACAGATGTCCTAAGAGAGACCACTAGTTTTTCCCAGCAGTGGGAAAGAAGGTTTAAGCACTAAAGTTACAGAAGCCAGCTATCTTCTAACTTCTTCCTAAGAAAGTCACATTAAAAAGAATGCTAGAGCACATTTTAAATCAATTATACTTTTTTCTTTAAGCTGCTTATTTAGATTTTTCATGCCTAACGTCTTCGCTGTTAGTGTGACCAATTGAATAAGTATGCAGGGGAAATTGTTATTGCCATTCCCAATTTTATTTGAAATTAAAATGTGATTTATTTCCCCATTTTCCTTTTGCATATGAAATTAAAATATAGACTTCTTTGGCAGCACATTCTTTTGGTCTTTAAAACATTGAAACCTAATTCCAACTCTTTGAAAGGGGTGCTTTAATTAACTGACTGTAGTAGATGTCCTACAATTTAAGACTTCTATGATCCATACATCCTTCCGTTCAGTATTTTCAGTATTTGAGTCAAAATCATTTGATTGATAGGATATAAGCTGAAAATGGGCAGTTGCTAATATGGGGTTCACTGGAAACTATGGCACATCATGGTGTGTGACTATGAACACACCATGCATACAACAACTTGGTATTAGTTGAGAGTACAATTATGAGAGCCACATTAGAAACCAGATTAGAAATTCCTTTACCCAGGATTTTCAATCCAAGGGACTTTAACTCCAAGAAAAGTCTTTGGAGGCCTGTCTCCAGGGAGGTGTACCGCCTACTGAAAGAGCCAAGGAAGTGAAAGTGAAGTCGCTCAGTCATGCCCGACTCTTTGCGACCAAACCTCCTCCATCCATGAGATTTTCAAGGCAAGAGTGGGTTGCCATTTCCTTCCCCAGGGAATCTTCCCAACCCAGGGATCGAACCCAGGGATCAAACCCAGGTCTCTCACATTGTAGACAGACCCTTTACCATCTGAGCCACCAGGAAAGTCCTCAGGAAGTGTTAAGTGCCTGATATATGCAAGTGGCTGATACTAAAACCCTCTAAATATGCTCCCTGTCTCCAAGAGGGAGTTTATCAAGGTAATTAATACACCACACTTTGGCGTTTGCAGACATGGATTTAGTCCCAGCTCTGCCACTTACTAATTGTCTAGCTGTAAGCAAGTATCTTGGGCTTCCTGGTGGCTTAGACAGTAAACAATCTGCCTGCAATGCAGGAGATCCAGGTTCACTCTCTGGGTCAGGAAGATTCCTCTGGAGAAGGGAATGGCTACCAGTTCTTGCCTGGAGAATTCCATGGACAGAGGAGCCTGGTGAGCTGTAGTCCATGGGAGTCACAAAGAGTCAGATGCGACTGAGTGGCTAACATTTTCACTTTCAAGATACTCTTACTTGAATTCTGAGTCCCTTTACCCTTTGAGTAAAAAGGGTAATAGAAAAAAGAAAAAAACAAACTACCTTCTTCTAAGCATTCGATGATAAAACGGTCTGTGAATTGTCCACTACAATAACTGGCACATCTTATTCAATATTTATTACCTACAATAATAAGAATCATTTCTACTACAAAGTATGTGTGCATGCTTAGTTGCTCAGTTGTAACCGACTCTTGGCAACCCATCGACTGTAGCCTACCAGGCTCCTCTGTCCATGTGACTTCCCGGGCAAGAATAATGGAGTGGATTGCCATTTCCTCCTTCAGAGCATCCTCTCAACCCAGGAATTGAACCCATATCTCCTGCAACTCCTACATTGCAAGTGGATTCCTCTAGCACTGAGCCATCAGGGAAGCCCCCATACAAACTAGGTATTCAATAAATATTTGTTGAATACATGCATTAGAGAAAGGAGGTTATTGTTGATTGACCAGAACTAGCAGACCAGTGTTGTGAAGAGATGATGTTTTGAAATGAATCTTGAAAATGAGCACAATTTGTATAGCCAGAGAAAAAAATGCATTTCAGGTTGGAGTTGAAAATGATAAGTTAATAGGTTTGAAATAACTAAAACACAATGAGCAGACACAACGGTTAAGCATGGAGTCTTTTAATTTTAAGAAAAATAGGCCATTAAAATAAACTCACACCTCTTCATTTTATAGACGTGAAAAGTGAGACCCAGATAGCAATAGAATCAGGATTAGAATTCATGTCTCTTCTATACCATGTACCTAACAGAGCTAATCATCCCTTATTATAGGGATGATTAGAGGCCATGACTTTAGGCTGTCAGTTTCAGGAAGGAGGCATTAGATGAGGAGGTAACTACAAGCAAGAAGCTATTTAGGAAGCAATTGTGATAATCCAAGCCCAACGTTATAGGGAAACAAGAGACAGACTAAAAGGAAACATGTGTTTCATTATGGTCTTTTAGATTGTATATGAATGTGTATGGTTACCATAACCATGGGCCAAGAAAAAAACCGGTTATGGTAGATAAAACATTCTGATACCCTCTAACTCAATGGTATTAAACTCAGAACCATATGTAAATATCAAAAGCAAAATGTACTTATTTCTAGATATCCTTTTCAAAAAGGCAAACAGTTTTCATAAACCTAGGGATAATCAAAAACTTATCTGGGATACTTCTGAAAATGAAGACACCCTGTGAGCTATGTGGCGTTAGGTGCCCTTATAACAAATCATACACGGAAGAGCCATAGACAAATAAACCTTTCAAAAGTGGGCTGACGGTTTCTGTCAGCAATATAAAGCCATCTTTCAGAGCCAGTAATTCAGGCAGGCCCATCTGAATCATTTCCTCCATAAATTGTCTTTAGTGGAAATGTAAGAAAAAGAGCCAGTGAACTAATAATTATCTCCTCTTTGTCATCAGGGTGGCCCAGGTTAGGAAAATGCCACCTTAAAATTAACCCCATCTTTTTTTTTTTTTACATCTACCTGAATTTTTTCTGCTTTTCATTCCTTAAAGTATAGCACATTCATATGTGATTTGTTTTTCTTCTATATATATAGGTCTAGAAAATAAGTATGATAATAGAGATAAATTGGTACCTCAGAATTATTTTAGACTCTGTAATTTTTAAATCAAATATTTTGACCAAATTAACCACATTAGTCATTTATTTAATAGACTGGTAGATACAGCTCTTAGTCTTTTTATTATTTTCCTCCATTTTAATAAAAAATATATATGATGAATTAAATCATAAAGCTGCAAATTAAAAACTGGCCCGTATTACACCTTCATATTAATGATACAGCTGATGAGAATAAGTATCAATAACCTAAAGATGCCTAGTGCTAAGGACAAAGGTGGCATTTTACATTTTTATTAACACTTGTAATTTTCTCCTGCTTGATTTCTTTTAGGCCAAGCCCAATTTCTGCTAAACCATGGGTCAGTGAGCTCGTGCTGATTCTCATATGAATGATGGGCTTGATTTTGCAAAGATAACACCAACTATCAATACCTAGGTCTTGCTACTATTATGAACAACCAAGAATAGGACAGTGTGCATTTGAACATGTTATTTCCTTTACTTTTATTAACTATGGCAATCCTGAACACCATCAGAAATGTGTATATTTCTGAAGCATTACATTTTTAAATGTTTTTAATGTTTAGTAACAAAACAGTATAAAACAGGAACATATTGGCAACGTATTTGTTATCTTTCCTTATTAAAAGTCATAGGCAGAAAAAAAGAATACACCTTAAATGGTTTTAATAAGGTAAAGTTTCACATTTAGTAAATGATCTCTTACAAACAAATCTAAGTGTAAATACAGGGTTTCACCAGAATGCGATGCGTATCTGCTTTAGTAGCTTTTCTACATCCGCCCAAGCGAAAACAATATTATATTAATAAATCATAAGAGGCTTCTATTAGCTTGATAAATAAGCACATTTAAAATACAAGTTAGAAAAGGATTTGTTTAAATACTTTAAATAGTCTTTGTCATACCATTCTAGTGATGCCTAATACAATTTTCATTTTTCAAAGATTTTTGGTAGAAATTTAATCTTTGAAAATATTAATAACAGCTTACAGCAGGTAAGCTATAAAATAACACTGGATGCTGTCTATTTAGTTTCTGGTTGAAAAAGCACAGCAGTACTTTAGTTCATTACCTTTGAAAAAAACAGTAACAAGATAATACAGCTGCCTCTGATTAAGATGTAAATTCTTTCTAATTAGAATGTAAATTCTTACATTTAAATGAAGACATCAATTGTCAGGATGCCATATGATATCTTATTCCACCTTGCCTGAATGCAGCCCTCACTGCTCATCTATGGCACTAAAATAGTTTTGCATTCCCTTTGTTCTCTGATTCTTGTAATATTCTCTCTTCATGTTCCCTTTTCACATTGCTTTTGTTTGTTTTCCCCCTTGCATCTGATATTGTTGTGCCTTGGGATTTTGCAGAAATTTGGAATGAAAATTGAGTTCACTCAGTGCCAGTATTTGCTTGTGCCTCAATTACTTCTGCTGAATTTTCCTCAATGCAAATCAGGCAGGTTGCATAAAGTGGTGCATGTATTTGAAATAATTAATTTTCCGTAAAATGATGGATCAAGTCCAATCAACCTTCATGAAATCTAAATAATAGAACAGAGAATTAGAAATTAATTAACATTTTGTGTTGTTAATACTTTACAGTATAAACTACCAATAGTAAGTTTTACTATTATTCTAACTTTTTCTTTATTAAATGTTGATGAAAATCTTCTGCCTCAATCACTTCTTGCCAGAAATATGCTAACAAGGAATCCTGTATCAATAACATTAAGCAAAGGTTTCAAAGATTACAGCAACAATTAACTGGTGAATTGAATTAATCATGCTTCTCTTTACTGAGCAATAGTGAAAGTTTTATCTTGAATAATGTACACTGATTCACTGTTATATTAGATGAGGCCATGAACCTTTGAGCACAGTATCATATCTTTTACATCATGTTTCTTAAACCAAAAGAGGTAGTACTTTAAAGGAAAAACCAATTCAACCAACTTTGCAGTGAAAGCTGGAAAGGAGAAACCTAGAAACTGAAAGCATGCTTTACAGATTAGAAGGATGCCTCCCTTTCTTTTAGCATTTCATTACAGAAAATTTCAAACATAGAGAAAAGTAAAAGCTAATAAAATGAACCCCTCTATGCCCATCAAGTATCATCGGTCATAAAGGAACTAAGAGGAAAACAAGACATACAACCTGAAGTAATAATAAATAACATGCAAATAAGAGAATAATGTGCAATCAAAGCTAAAATGCAGGTAGACTATATAAGTGCTATGGAAGGCAATGGCACCCCACTCCAGTACTCTTGCCTGGAGAATCCCATGGATGGAGGAGCCTGGTAGGCTGCAGTCCATGGGGTTGCTAAGTTGGACATGACTGAGCAACTTCACTTTTACCTTTCGCTTTCATGCATTGGAGAAGGCAATGGCAACCCACTCCAGTGTTCTTGCCTGGAGAATCCCAGGGACGGGGGAGCCTGGTGGGCTGCCGTCTATGGGGTCGCACAGAGTCGGACACGACTGAAGTGACTTAGCAATGGATGCTTAGAGAAAGAGATTAGTTTGTGTCGAATGGGCGGAGAAGACAGAACATTCCAAGCAGAGTGGAGATAAAATAAAACAGAAATGAGCAGAACCTGCAATAGTCTATTTAATATACCAGAAACTGGCATGCTTTGATCAGAAGTTTTGCATTTGTACATAAAAGTGGTTAAGTTTGGTAAGATGGAGGGATTTGAGAGCTAGACAATGAAGTTTACTACTAATTATCTAAAGAAATATTTTAGGCTTTGGAATGACAGTGTCCAAAATACCTTCTCCTTGTCCAAACAAAAATTTTTCCTGTTATAATTAATTCTTTTCTTATTCTTTGCTGATCATGTTCACAAATAGCACATTTCTGATGACTGAAGAATAAACTGCAAAGAAAAAATTTTCTTGTTTCCAGTGTAGTTAATTAAAAACATGTTAGAAATAAATCTATAATAATTTTACTATATTACATTTTACTTGACTTCTCTGCCTGGTATAATCAAGAGAAATATCTCTGTTGGTATTCATATGGTCACTTGAAAGTTGTTTAAAATCATAACTTAGCTGTTTTTGCACAATTCCAAATCTGTGACCTTATTTACATGCATTCTTGCTATTGTTTGTTGTTCAGTCGCTCAGTTGTGTCCCTACTCTTTGTGACCCCATGAACAGCAGCACACCAGGCTTCCCTTTCCTTCCCCTTTTCCTGGAGTCTGTTGTCTTCTCCTCCTGCCTTCAGTGTTTCCCAGCAGCAGGGTCTTTTCCAGTGATTCGACTCTTTGCATCAGGTGGCTGAAATATTGGAGCTTCAGCTTCAACATCAGTCCTTCCAATAAATATTCAGGACTGATAGCCTTTAGGATTGACTGGTTTGATCTCCTTGCTGTCCAAGGGACTCTCAAGAGTCTTCTCCAGCACCACAGTTAGAAGGCATCAGTTCTTCAGCGCTCAGCTTTTTTTATTGTCCAGCTCTCATATCGTACATGACTACTGGGGAAACCATAGCTTTGACTATATGGAACTTTGTAGGCAAAATAATGTCTCTGCTTTTTAATACGCTGTGTGGGTTTGTCATGTCCAAGGAGCAAGCGTCTTTTAATTTCATGGCTGCAGTCACCATCTGCAGCGATTTTGGAACCCAAGAAAATAAAATTGGTCACTGTTTCTTTTGTTTCTCCATCTATTTGCCATGAAGTAATGGGACCAGGTGCCATGATCTTAGTTTTTTGAATGTTGAGTTGTAAGCCAACTTTTTCACTCTCCTCTTTCACCTTCATCAAGAGATTCTTTAGTTCCTCTTCGCTTTCTGCCATTAGAGTGGTGTCATCTGCATATCTGAGGTTATTGATATTTCTTCTCTACTGATACTGGTACATTCTTGCTATACCATTGTTATTATAACAAATTACTATACGCTTAATGGCTTAAACAATGCAAATTTATTTTCTTGCTATTCTAGAAGACAGAAATCCAAGATGCATCTTACAGAAGAGCTGAGTTTATTCCAGACACCCTAGAAGAGAATCCATTTCCTTGCCTTTTCCAGCCTCTAGTGGCTATCTGCATTCCTGGTTCATCACCCCATTCCTCCACCTTCAAAGCCAGCTACACTGGACCAGGTCCTTCTTATACTGTCGTCATTCTGGTTCTCTCTTCTGCCTCTCTCTTTCGCTTTTGAGGGCACTTGTGATTACTCCAGGCCCACTGGGAGAAACCTGAGTAATCTCCCTACTTTAAAGTCACCTGATTAGTAACCTTAATTCCAACTGTAACCTTAATTTCCCCTTTGCCACGTAAAGTTACATATTATAGATTCTGAGACTTAGGATGTAGACATCACTGAGGGACCATTATTCTATCTAGTAGTAGTAGTGGTTTGTCGCTCAGTCGTGTCCGACTCTCTGCAACCCCATGGACTGTAGCCCACCAGGCTCCTCCCTCCATGGGATTCTCCAGGCAAGAGTACTGGAGNGATTATTCAAAAGGACATTTCCTATTAATATCCTTCAGTGAAAGCTGAGAGCATAATGTTAAATCTCAACTAAGAGAAGGTATTTCTCTCTAAAGTTAAGATGACTTTACACTCTTTTTAAATTAATCTTCATTGGAATATAGTTAATTTACAATGTTGTGTTAGTTTCTGCTGTACAGCAAAATATATATACACTCTTATTTAGATTCTTTTCCCATCTAGGCCATTAAAGAGTATTGAGTAGAGCTCACTGTGCTATAAAATAGGTCCTTGTTAGTTATCTATTTGATATATAGTAGTCTGTATAGGCGGAGAAGGCAATGGCACCCCATTCTAGTACTCTAGCCTGGAAAATCCCATGGACAGAGGAGCCTGGTGGGCTGCAGTCGGTGGGATCGCTAAGAGTTGGTATATGCCAATTTCAACTCCCAATTTATGCCTCCTGCAACCCTTCCCACTCTGTGACCATAAGTTTGTTTTCTTGATATGACATCCATGTCATTGTAAATGCCATAATTTCATTTTTTTATGGCTGAATAATATTCTATTGTATGTATGTACCACAATATCTTTATCCATTCATCTGTTGATGGGCATTTAGNTTCCCACTCTGTGACCATAAGTTTGTTTTCTTGATATGACATCCATGTCATTGTAAATGCCATAATTTCATTTTTTTATGGCTGAATAATATTCTATTGTATGTATGTACCACAATATCTTTATCCATTCATCTGTTGATGGGCATTTAGGTTGCTTCCGTGTCCTGGATATTGTAAAATAGTGCTAAAATGAACATTGAGTTACATGTATCTTTTGAATATTTTTTCAGGAATTTAGTTAGTTTTTATTTTTTCATTTTTGCTATAACATTTGGCTTGTAGGCTTCCCTTGGGGCTCAGCTGGTAAACAATCTGCCTGCAGTGTGGGAGACCTGAGTTTGACCCCTGGATTGGGAAAATCTTCTGGAGAAGAGAAAGGCCACCCACTCCAGTATTCTGGCCTGGAGAATTCCATGAACTGTGGAACTTCTTTAACCAGGGATCAAACCTATGACCTCTGAAGTGGAAGTACAGTCTTAACCATTGGACAACCAGGGGAGTCTACATACATCTTTTTAAGTTATGGTTTTCTCCGGATATCTTGCCCAGGGACTCTGTTTTTAGTGATCATATGACAACTCTGTTTTTAGTTTTGTTCTTAACTGTGATCTGATGGTTACTTAAATCTGAGAATAAAATGCAGATTCTATAGGAGGAGAGAGATGGTTTATTTGTTTTCAACAGCTGCTCTGAAGCATCACATATCTGAAGCTGAATTTTANGAGCTTCCTGCCAACTCAGGCTGCTCCGCCACTGCCCTTCTCTCTGCCCTTCCTTTCCTCTCTCGATCTCTCTGCTTTGCTTAGCTGGGCACAGGGGGAAACGAGCACCTTCTCTGCTCACAGATCTCCATGAAACACCGATATTTTCATGTCACAGGTACATCTAGTCTTTGAGATAGTCTCTTAGAAACCCCACCAACCCCTTTGAAACATAGAATAGAATCTCCTTTAATCACAAGCACTGTAGTTCCCACAAAAACAAGTGGCCCATCAGTCTTGCCCACCTTTCCCCAAATATTTGTATGGAGATTGAGGTGATGACTGTGATACTTTCTGCCACCTCTTAGGTTTGAGAGATGTCTAGGCCCAATTGCTTAAGGCTGTCTTTAGGCCTCACTTAGTCCCTATCACTGTCAAGCATG
This sequence comes from Neotragus pygmaeus, assembly GCA_006410875.1. Taxonomy (NCBI): domain Eukaryota; kingdom Metazoa; phylum Chordata; class Mammalia; order Artiodactyla; family Bovidae; genus Neotragus; species Neotragus pygmaeus. The sequence goes on along the minus strand of SJYV01010795.1, from coordinate 1,201,524 downwards.
GGTCCATCCTGTTGAGCAACAATAAAAATACCACTCACTATGCTGTTATATTTATATGCTGATAAAAGGAGTAATTTTTAATGGAGTGCAAAGTCTTTGAGGCGTTCTTGGCACCCAGTAAAAATAAAATACATGTTCATTCCCTAGCGCTTTCAAAAAAGGCTTGAGAAGGCTTAACAAAGGGGGATGGGGCATCGAATAGACTTTGACAAAGTGGATAGGATGGAGGAAAGATACGCCAGTTAGAAGGAGCCCTTGAACAAAGGTTGGAGTATGAAGAGTGGAGAGCAGATTGAGGAAAGTGAGTAACCTTTTTGTTAGCAGAAAAGCAGAATGTAAGATCAGAAAAGCAGCCTGGGAACATCAGATCAGGATGCTAGTGAGGAAAGATTTAGGGAGTCTAAACTCAGTCTTCTTGCCTGGAAAATCCCATGGACGGAGGAGCCTAGTAGGCTGTAGTCCATGGGGTTGCTAAGAGTTGGACATGACTGAGTGACTTCACTTTTACTTTTCACTTTTCTGCATTGGAGAAGGAAATGGCAACCCACTCCAGTGTTCTTACCTGGAGAATCACAGGGACGGGGAAGCCTGGTGGGCTGCCGTCTATGGGGTCGCACAGAGTTGGACACGACTGAAGCGACTTAACAGCAGCAGCAGCAAACTCAGGTACAGTGGGAAGATCTTTCAGCAAAGAGAAAGTGGCAAACTTGGGAAAGTTAACTGTCAGGCAACATGCAGATTGGGGTGGAAGAAAGGAGACCAGGAAAGTAGTCTTGTTAACAGTTTAAAAAGAAAGAAATGAGGTGGGGTGCAGCGGAGTACATGGAAAGAGAATGCAGGCCATCTTGGGATTGTTTGTGATTTTTGAGGACTAGTCTTAGAGGATCGGACGTGCCAGCGTGCCCCCGTGCACGCTGCATAACACTACTGCTGGCAGATGCACCAAGTCAGCAGAGGCTTCTCTGGTCAAATGGGCTGAGGAAACTCAGCTAAATACGGTCGGTCCCTACTCAGAAATTCCTCGTTAAAGTAGCAGCAATCCTAAAGAAACACACACACAGACACAATGTTGTTTAACCAGCATTTCTGTATTTGATCATAGCACCCCCTTGTCTGTAACTCCTATCATACAGAATCAGTGATCCAAAAAACACACTTTGAGAACCACTTTACCATGTTATACTTTATGAATAGAGTAACATATGGATTTATACATTAATATTGTAATGTTCTTTAGTGAACAGTAAAAGACAAATGCATAATTTATGATAAATTCTGTTTCTGAGTTGAATAGTTCTTGGACTCTCTAAGCTTGAGCTATATATCTTTTGAGACTTGACCTTATCTCATATCAAAATAAAATAGCTTTTTGTAGTATAAGACCAAAAGTGAGTAGCTCCAATTTTATAATAATTTCTGGGATTGATTTTTGTGGCCTTAAGATTTAAGTACATTAGTGTCTGTATCCTTAGCTTTGGGCTTAGAAGAAAGTGATCTTTCTTTTTTAGAGGGCTTTTTTTTTTAAGTGAGCACATGTTAAGCAAGGAAGAATAGCAAGAGAAAAGCTGTCTCATTCGTTATGTTATTACACATAATAACTGCTAACTGAAAGTATGTTGGATTATGAAAATTAGGCAGATATTAATTATACTTTATACACAAAGAAATGATTTATTGGCTCAAAGTAGCTAATTTATGATAGAACTGAGACTGGGGAGACTCAGAGCTCATGGTTTTTCTAATAAAACACAACTCCCTAAGGAATAAAAGATAAAATGACCTCTTATGTTGCATGTCAAGGGTCTTTTCTTTTGTTTGTAAATTATTCCAAGCTTCTAAGAGGGCCTAGCCACAAAAAACTACTGTGTTCACATTTACTCTTGGGCAGAGGACCCTGCCTTCCACACAATTATTTGTCACTGAAGGTAGTGAATGTGTCTTTCTTGTCTTTACACTTTTCACTGTATTCACTGAACAATATCAAGTACTAGTAAACTTTGACTCTCAGGGCAGAGATTATGCCCAGTCGAATAATAAAGAAACTGAAGTAATGAGCAGCATCTTATTCATTTACTTCCTGTATATTTTTTCACTTAAAGAGACTCATTTATCTCAAAAATAGTAGTGCCTGTGACCTTAAATCAAGCTTGAACTATTGCTACATTAGTTTTTTAAACTTATAAACAAAAGCTTATGAAGGAAATAAGATTTACTTCCATCAACAGAAAATTGGCAAAATAGGTTTTAGAAGTCATCTAGAGCTTTTTATCTTAATAATACTCAAATATTAGGTTAATAAGAAGCAGCGTGTGGTTTTGTGTATCATTTTTCTCATATTACATATTTTTGAAGTGCCACTTATGAAATCTATTTCGAATCTGTTTTGCCATGATCAGATTTATAGTTATTTTATGTATCTATTCATTCAGAAAAATATTTTTAATAGTAAAGAAGGATATTTAATCTATTCAGAGAAAGGATGGCTACCTCAGAAATGGAACTGGGAAATTAGGAGTGGGGAAGGGCACTTGTAGTTTTTTAAAACTTTTTTTATATTTTATGGTATTTTAATTTATCATAAAGTGGGAAAAAACGCTAGACCATTCAGTTGTGACCTAAATCAAATCCCTTATGGTTATACAGTGGAAGTGACTTACAGATTCAAGGGATTAGATCTGATAGACACAGTCCCTGAAGAACTATGGACAGAGGTTCATGACATTGTACAGGAGGCAGTGATCAAAACCATCCTGAAGAAAAAGAAATGCAAAAAGGCAAAATGGTTGGCTGATGTTGCTGCTGCTGCTGCTAAGTCACTTCAGTCGTGTCCGACCCTGTGTGACCCCATAGACGGCAGCCCACCAGGCTCCCCCGTGCCTGGGATTCTCCAGGCAAGAACAGGAGTAGGTTGCCACTTCCTTCTCCAATGCATGAAAGTGAAGTCGCTCAGTCGTGTCTGACTCTTAGCGACCCCATGGACTGCAACCTACCAGGCTCCTCTGTCCATGGGATTTTCCAGGCAAGAGTACTGGAGTGGGGTGCCATTGCCTTCTCCATGGTTGTCTGAGGAGGCCTTAAAAATAGCTGAGTTTAAAAGAAGAGAAGTTAAAGGCAAACAAGAAAAGAAAAGATATACCCATTTGAATGCTGAGTTCCAAAGAATAGCAAGGAAAGATAAGAAAGCCTTCCTCAGTGAACAATGCAAAGAAATAGAGCAAAACAATAGAATGGGTAGGACTAGAGATCTTTCAAGAAAATTAGAGATACCAAGGGAACATTTCATGCAAAGACGGGCACAGTAAAGGACAGAAATGGTATAGACCTAACAGAAGCAGAAGGTAAGAAGAGGTGGCAAGAATACACAGAACCATACAAAAAAGATCTTCATGACCCAGATAACCGCAATGTTGTGATCACTTACCTAGAGCCAGACATCCTGGAATGCGAAGTCAAATGGGCCTTAGGAAGCATCTCTACGAGCAAAGCTAGTGGAGGTGATAGAATTCCAGTTGAGCTATTTCAAATCCTAAAAGTGATTCTGTGAAAGTGCTGCACTCAATATGTCAGCAAATTTGGAAAACTCAGCAGTGGCCACAGGACTGGAAAAAGTCAGTTTTCATTCCAGTCCTAAAGAAAAGCAATGCCAACAAATGGTCAAACTACCACACAATTGCACTCATCTCACACACTAGCAAAATAATGCTCAAAATTCTCCAAGCCAGGCTTCAGTAGTACGTGAACTATGAACTTCCAGATGTTCAAGCTGGATTTAGAAAAGGCAGAAGAACCAGAGATCAAATTTCCAACATCTCTTGGATCATCAAAAAAGCCACAGAGTTCCAGAAAAACATCTACTTCTGCATTATTGACTATGCCAAAGCCTTTGACTGTGTGGGTCTCAACAAACTGTGGAAAATTCTTAAAAAGATGGGGATAACAGACCCCCTGTCCTGCCTCATGGAAAATCTCTATGCAGATCAAGAAGCAACAGTTATAATCGGACATGGGACAGACTGGTTCCAAATAGGGAAAGAGGTATGTCAAGGCTGTATATTGTCACCCTGCTTATTTAACTTATATGCAGAGTGTATCATGCGAAATGCCAGGCTGGATGAAGCACAAGCTGGAATCAAGATTGCTGGGAGAAACATCAATAACCTCAGATATGCAGATGACACCACCCTTATGGCAGAAACTGAAGAAAAACTAAAGATCCTCTTGGTGAAAGTGAAAGAGGAGAGTGAAAAAGCTGGCTTAAAACTCAACATTCAGAAAACTAAGATCATGGCATCCAGTCCCATCACTTCATGGCAAACAGATGGGGAAACAATGGAAACAGTGTCACTTTATTTTTCTGGGCTCCAAAATCACTGCAGATGGTGACTGCAGCCATGAAATTAAAAGACACTTGCTCCTTGGGAAAAAAGCTATGACCAACCTAGAGAGCATATTAAAAAGCAGAGAGAGACATTACTTTGCCAACAAAGGTCCGTCTAGTCAAAGCTATGCTTTTTCCAGTGGTCATGTATGGATGTAAGAGTTGGATTATAAAGAAAGCTGAGCACCAAAGAATCGATACTTTTGAACTGTGGTGTTGGAGAAGATCTTGAGAGTCCCTTGGACTGCAGGGAGATCCAGCTAGTCCATCCTAAAGGAAATCAGTCCTGAATATTCTTTGAAAGGACTGATGCTGAAACTCCAATACTTTGGCCACCTGATGGTCTTTTCACCATTTGAAAGCAGGAGAAGGGGACACCAGAGGATGAGATGGTTGGATGACATCACCAACTCAATGGACATGAGTTTGAGCAGGCTTCTGGAATTGGTGATAGACAAGAAAGCCTGGTGTGCTGCAGTCCATGGGGTGCAAAGAATCAGACACCACTGAGCGACTGAACTGAACTGTTAAGATTTTTTTTGAAGTTCGTAAAAATTTTAAAGGACAAAGACATACAGTTAACTTTGTGAACATTTACACTTTGTCAAAAAATTAAGTATTTAAAGCATACAAGTGTACAAAAACTTCTGTGTACCTGCACCTGATTATGACAAACATTAACACTTTAGGGAAGTGAAATTTTCAACAAGTAAATACCACAAACTTGCGCTGTTGACTCAGAATAAATGTGAGTTCCTAGGCCTTCCTGCCTGAATCAGCATTGTTACAGAAGTGGCATATGCTACCATAGTGCCGTCTTCTGCCGCAATGCCTGCTACACAGCAGTTGTAACCATCGGTTGCTGGGCAATGGACAAAACAGCAAACCCAGCTCCCTTCACTTCTACATATATTTATCTAGATTAATGATGTAGACCATCATAAACAAACAAGATACTTGCTATACAAACAGGATGGCTAATGCATTTCAGGAAATTTTAAGATTTTCCTTAGTGTTTAGTGTGTACTTTTGATGCTTTTAACCTTGAAAGAGATATAGATTGTTTGGAAACCAAAATTAAAGTTAGAATGAAAGAGTATAATATAATTTCCTTAGCCTCATGATAGATTCACCATGAATCTTAGGAAGGTACGTTGGGTTTTCTATTTGAATTATTTCCTAACAGAATAGAATAGTTCATTTATAGAAAAATAAATAGAATAAATCATTTCTACTAAATCACAGAATAATCTTCAGTTAAAGGAGAAAATCTCAAATTATTCTTGGCTCTCATTCTCTACCAAAACTCAAGGATATTCAAATCCAAAGGAAATTTTTTTAACCCATAAAGCAGAGTGATATAATAAGTTATATTGTGCCTATTCATGTATAAGGGCTAAGAACGTTTTAAATGCAGTACTTCAAGTGTTTTATCAGATATGATATCTACTGTTCTAGTAGTTGTATATGATATTAACAGTCAGTATAAAATCTCCACCATGTCTACACAGATTGTTTCTACAATTAGTATCTATGTACTAAGTTAGCAATAAAAAAACATATGGACACATTTACTCAGATTCTACCTCACAGAGGTTAGCAAAAATAAAATGAAATAATAGGGAACCAATTTAGGAGTTAGATGTAAAATGCCACCTATGAAAAAATATCTAATAACAATAGATGTAGATATTCAGGTATACTGGGAAATAGACTTCAGATCTCAAGGAGAATTATTTTTGTTATACTCTCTTATCCCTTTTGTTGTCTTATCATGATAATTTATACAGTGGGAAAGTTTTGAAGTGGTCTATGCATTACTGCTTCGGTTACATGATGAATTGACCCACTTATTGATGTAATTTAAAAGAATAATATTTGCTAAATGCTTCCACATACTAGGCATTATGCTAATTTCTTTATGGGTTTAACCCATTTGATTTTCACAGAAACCTTACCAAGAAGGCATTAATGTTAACTTAGTTTACGGAAGGGAAGAGCCAGTCAAATTGTGTGCTCAAAAGCTACTCAGAGTAACATGGGAACATAGACTCCATATGTAAAATAGATAGCGAGTGGGAATTTGCTCTGTGACTCAGGGAGCTCACACTGGGGCTCTGTAACAACCTGGAGGGGTGGGATGGGGAGGGAGGCGAGAGGGAGGGTCAAGGCGGGGAAGACGTAGGTAGACGGATGGCTGGTTCATGTTGACGTTTGGCAGAGACCAACACAGTACTGTAAAGCAATTATCCTTAGATTAAAAAATAAGTTAATTTTAAAAAGCTACTCAGTGGAGCACCTCCCTCATTCATAACCCAGGCTCTGAACCCCCTTATTCTGTCACTTCTCAGGGCCATGCTCAGGTGGACAGTGTTCCATCCTACCGCCGCAGCCTGGGCCCATACCCACTGCGTCTCCCCCGCTGCCCCGATTCCTCACTGAATGCTGCAGTCCCTCCCTATCAGCAGGGAAGGCTTTCCAAGGCCTCCAAGAGCTGCCTGACACCAAGGATAGTACTGAACTCTATACAGACTACGTTTTTTTGTTACATACGTACCTAAGATAAAAGTTTCTATGCTAGGCACAGTAGGAGAGGAACAACAATAACCAATAATAAAATAGAACAATTATAACAATATGCTGTAATAAAAGTAATGTGCATATGCTCTCGCTCTCTCTCCAGAGATCCTGTTGTACAAATTTAATGCCTTTTCCATCTTAACCGAGCATGGATCTCGCACGGTAGCTACAGCTTTTGCATTTTGAGTTGGGACAGCAAAACTAGCACACGTTTCTTGTTGTTTTTTCAGCATTTCATGGACAGAGGATTCATTCTTATTGTAGATCTTAGAAACCTCAGCATACAACTTTTTTTCCTTATTAGGTTGAGAACGTTTACCTTTTCACTTATAGGGAGCACTTTATGGCCTCTCTTCAGAATTGCCAGCATTATTTCTCTTGGGCTTTGGAGCCGTTAAGTAAAATAAGGGCCACCTGAACACGGGCATGGTGATATGGTGATTCCCTCGATGGCCAGTCTGAGAACCAAGAGGGTTGCTAAGTGATTCATGGGCCGGGTTCGCTGGACAAAGGGATGATTCACATCCCTGGCTGGAGGAAACAGGAAGGTGCAGTATTTTGTCATGCTACGTAGTATTAACCTGCAGTTTAAAAGTTACAAATTACTTATTTCTGGAATTTTCTATTTAATATTTTCAAGTTGAATCCACTGAAAGTAAAACCACAGGTAAGGGGGGACGACTCTACTTCATCTGACCACATCTCATCTCCTTTTGATTCAGTCATTTCACCTGCTCCTGACATTCTAGGACAGAGGGTCTCAAAGTGTGATCAGAGAAGCAACAGGATCAGCATCACCTAGGAACTTGTAGAAACACAAATTGTTGGCATTGGACCCAGCAATCTGCGTTATAACAAGCCTCCCAGGCGATCCTCCTACTTGAGTTTTTTAAAAAGTTAAAATACCTGTGTGTGTGTGTGTGTGTGTGTGTGTGTTAGTCGCTCAGTTGTGTCCAACTCTTTGCAACCTTTTGGACTGTAACGCGCCAAGCTTCTCTGTCCATGGAATTCTCCAGGCAGGAATACTGGAGTGGGTTGCCATGCCCTTCTCCAGGGGAACTTTCCAATCCAGGGATCAAACCAGGGTCTCCTGAGTTGCAGGCAGATTCTTTACCATCTGAGCCACCAGGGATGCCCTAAATACCAATAGATAGTGATATTCAAATGTGACATGTTCATCTACAGATATCTTAGGTTATGTTTATTGCTTGCTAAACTCCCTCTTCTGTGTGTGCAAAATAAGCATGTACTTGCCAGACCACAAACAAATCCATAATTTACATGATTAGTATCAAAATTTCCCTTTATTTTGAATGTATAGCAGGTACTTATCTGACTGTTTACTCACAGAGTCCCCATTTCCTTAATCACTACCACCATAGACCAAATTCTGAAAATGAAAATGAAGAAAATTTTTCTTTCCAAATTCTTAGACATGCTTTGCTCTCAAGCTTTAAAACAGCAAATACCATTGCCCAGAGAAGATTTAAGAAACCAGATTTTATACCTGGAAGCTGTAAAAGTTGAAGGAATTATATAGACATCATTCTGAAATTCGTACTAGAATGTCTGATTTGCCTTTCTGGCCTTAAACTCATCAGATAATTTCCAGAGTTATAATTCATTTTCACTTATGAGACCTTAGTCAGTTACTGGGAAAAAGGTCTTTTTTCCTATCTCAAGTTAATCCAGTAATGCTTCCATGTACCGTTAAACTATTGGCACATTTTACTCCCAGAGGATAGATTTTGTTTGGCATCCTGAGGAATTTTGATATATTTAAGAAGGTGAAAAGTACACATTGGCATCATTTAAACAACATAAGTCTAAACCCAAATTGGCTTTTACATGCCAAAAATGCAAAATATGCCAACTGTTTAATAGTACACAATAACTGTTCAACCACATAAGTTGATTTCAGCAAAACAGTTTGGTGTGTGTTTTATCCTGAATAATTTAGATACAATTATGCCTTATGGTGCCTTAATAATAGAAGCAAGTTGTCCATGACTTTTGCATAAGCAGATTTAAATAATATTGAAATGCTAGTCATTCTAGACTTGAATAAAATATAAGAATACTGCTTTAATTCAAAATGCCACTTCAGCAGCTTCTATACTACCAACAAATGTGAAACAGGAAAATAAAGTTTGAGGCTGATGATTGTTGACAGTGAACCTCTTAACTTCCTTTAACAGAATAAGGTTGGACTTTTAGTGAGCTGGAGTAACATATTACAGATTTTCTTTTATTTTCAGACTCTGAAGAATATATATTATTCATTTTTAACTGTATCAGCATTTAGTGAGTATGTATGCATACATATATGTGTGATGCTATGGAAACCATGGTTGGAAAGATAAACATAGAAAGATAGTTACGATATAACCTCATTTAAGGAGCTTACAATCAAATGAGGAAGCCATGCAGCTAATACAAATACTAACTTTAACACAAAGCAGACAGTTCTTGTGTTAACATAGATAAAAGCCAAAAGCTAGTATGGCATAAGAGAGTGAGAGACTTTGGATACTGGCAGGGGCTGTGTTAGAAAGGATGACCCAGGAGCCTCGTGTAAGTGACTTGTGTAAATACCCTTTAAACATTGATCCTCATGGTGGGGAAAGCAGGGGAACAGAAGTAAGTGTACAAGCCACAGAGTGTGGAAAACGGAAGGTGGAGGGGAAGAGGTTGAAGTTCTGGAAATAAGGTATATTTCTCTCTGGAATCAAGGGAAAGTACTGGGTGCAGTTTTACATCACACATAGGATATATTTGAGATGATCATAAGATATTCATTTCATGGCCTGCTTAAAATTCATTCTGGGTAACCTGGGGTCACTCCAAGAGACATCGTCCAGACAGCCAAAACTGAGGTCCGTTGAGGAGGTAGTGTGATTGCCTTTCCAGAGAGACTTGCCATTGGTAATAAATCACCATGGATCAAGGAAAGAAGTGATGATTTTAAATATGAACCCTGAAGAAAAAGTCACAAGAAGAGATGCTCTAAATCTGGCTGCTTCTCTCATAGGCAACTCTTTGTAGTGCGCTCCAGAGTGAGTGGCATAAGAGGTTTACTTCTTTAACAAGGATGAATGATTTTTGCAAGCAACCTAGGAGCCAGGTAGTAGAAAATAAAGTTGGGAGATAAGTTAGCATAAAGTCATTACAGCCTTCTTTATATTTAATGCCACACAATTTTTCTTCAAGACAAAGCAAATTAAAGCGTAAAAACTATGACTTAAAATTATATTTGGACTCTATCCAAAAAAAGAGTTTTTTTATAATATGCAAAACAGAATATTTTATGATTGTAGATTATAAATTTTCTTAGAGATAAGCAACTAAAGATAATTTTAGAACATCCTTCTTTTTCTGAAGTGAACAGATTCTTTAATTGTGTTCCACCACAGTAGTAGTTAATAGTATTAGTAGTATCTCTTTCTCTTATACATCTAAATAAATTCCTCTTCAGCAGAGTAAACTCAGATCTCATAGCATAGATTTCTAGTTGATATTTACTTTAATAAACACCAAACTTTGACTGAGGTACCATCCCTGGGTTGGGAAGATCCCCTGGAGAGGGGAATAGCTACCCACTCCAGTATCTTTGCCTGGAGAATTCCATGGACAGAGGAGCCTGGCAGGCTACAGTCCATGAGGTCACAAAGGGTGGGACACGACTGAGCGACTAACACTTTCAAACTGTGATTATTGTTAGTATCCTCCCCCGCCTCGCTGTCAGACTATCTCTGTTACATACAGGGCAGAAAAGGCTAGGAGGTAAGAAACAGCCACCTATAAAGAAATGTAAATTCTACAGAGTAGTCTATGATTATAGGTCAGCCAGGAAAGTCAATTAGTTCTAGAATAAAGAAAGTACTAGGACTAGGCCAAACCTGAAACATGGTAGAGTTAAGAAAACATTGAGAGAGGAAGGTCTTCCTGAAAAGAAGAGCAAAAGTAAAGGCGAGGAAGTCTGAATGCCAGTGACGTGCTTGAATAGTCTGGAAACTTGCCTGACTGAAGACCTTGTGCTGGGGAAAGTGGCCGAGACGGGGATGATTTGCAGAATGCCTTGCAAACCAAAGAGGATGTGGAGAGTCACTGCAAGATCTTGGCAATGCTGTGTGCTAAAAGCAACACTTGATAAACATTAGTCTGGTGGAAGTATTGGTATGTTACAAGACATATTGGTAAAAGCAGAGAAAAGAGTCGGGGATGCAGTTATTTTAAGTGTGAGGCTATGAAAGTTTCAAAACTATATTCAAAGTGAGAAAGGAAAGAGACGCAGCAAGTCACTTCTGATAAATAATCAACAAGGCTTAGACACAGATTAGTTATACAGTGAAGAAAAATAAGATATAAATGTAGCTGTTATCTATGGCCCTGTATCATCGCATTGGTTTTTCTGAGAGCCGTTTCTCCCTGCAACTTGGACCTAAATCTTTTATATATGTCCACAGAGCTATTACTCCAAATTACGCCCTCTGTCAGTGATTTCTAATTCTAACAAATGATCTTTGAAACATCCATTACTTAATCTCTAATTATAGTCTATCATAAGAATTCGGAGGCTTTTACATGTATTTAAACACATTCCCTGGAGTAAGGGTAAAAAGAGGGACGAAATTATGAGTGAGGGGGAAAGGAAGGAGAAAAAGTACTCAAAATAAATAAATAAATAAATAAATTTAACCACATAGCAGTTCTTGCAACTAGAAAGTGAAACCAAATATGTGTGATTTTATTAGTCATCATCAGAGTCATTTAAGCCGCTTTATTCCCTGTTGGCATTTGTGAACCTTTTTGCATGCATGTGTGTGTGCCCAGTTTGGTCTAACTCTTTGTGACCCCGTGGGCTATAGCCCGCCAGTCTCCTCTGTCCATGGAATTTTCCAGGCAAGAATATTGGAGCGGGTTGCCATTTCTTACTCCCAGAGATCTTCCCAACCCAGGGTTGGAACCTGCATCTCTGGTGTCTCCTGCATTGGCAGGCAGATCCTTTAACACTGCCACCTAGGACGCCCTGTGAACCCTTAAAACTGTTATAATATTGATGGAGATACATCCCGGAAGCATATTAGTTGCTTGGTATTTATTCTTCTCCCAATTTTGTTGCTGACCCAACAGCACTTACAGGAAGGAGGATTGAATTTGTGATGAAGCTCAACCCCTCGGTGAATAACAGAGGCTCCCAGGGGTTACTGTAAGGCCTTTTCTGGACTCTGGACTCTGGAGAAACCTGGAGCTTTTCAGCATACTGAAACCTTCGGGAAAGCAACTGCCTTCTTCTCAGGACATGGTTCACTCATTCTCACTCAGAAGCACTGTCCCTTCCCTGTCACAGTTAGGTTGGCCTTCCCTTCAGGCTGCCTGGGGTACAGTCGTTGGTTTTTCAAAGTCCTTGATTGCCTTGCCTGAAGGCACCAGCTGACCTAGATAGACGCGGGCTATGCCCTTGTCCTGTTGTGCAGTTCACTTCCGCGGAGGTTTTCTTCCATCAGAAGTATTGGGGATTTTTTATTTTTTAATTTTCTGCTTTCTGCCCAATAAGTCTGAGTCCTCAAAGAGTAAGAAATATATGGGTTCTGATTTCTCCTTTCTGCCAGAGTATCTTTCTGATATCACGTTTCTCACAGGGCTCATTTAAATGTCTTCTGTGGTGAAAGCTTGTCCCTAGTGCCTGTGGTTTCCCTGGTCGTTCAGTTCCGTGTCCACGTTTAGTTCCCTGCATTCATGATCTGCTTCTCCTTTCTCTAGCCTTTAGGCAGACGTGCATGTCACTGAAATATGCAGAAACAACCTAGCTTTTTCTGAAGACTTCCACAGAAGAGAATTTCTCATCTGCTAATATTTAATATGTCATTGTCAGAATCTCTGCATTTAAACTATATAAAATTTTAAAGGCTGAAAGAATCTAGGATGTCACCAGGCTCTAACCTTTTACTTTATGTGTGAGAAGATTAAGTAGTATTTACTGGGCTTCCCTTGTAGCTCAGCTGATAAAGAATCCACCTGCAACGTGAGAGACCTGGGTTCGATCCCTGGGTTGGGATGATCCCCTGGAGAAGGGCAGGGCACACCACTCCAGTATTCTTGCCTGGAGAATCCCCATGGGCAGAGGAGCCTAGCGGGCTACAGTCCATGGGTCATACAGAGTCGGACATGCCTGAGTGACTATGCACACATTTCACTCCCTAAACCCCCTCAGCTCAGGGTAGCATGTGTATTTCCATGATGACTTTCTAACAAAGAGACATGGGAAAAGTTCATATTACAAAATGAGTATCAAAACTAAGCAAGTGTAGAAGAAAAGAGACTATAGAAAACTATGGACCAGCTTCACTTGCGATCATAGGCGCAAAAATCCTACATAAAGCACTACTGGGGACCTCCCTGGTGGTCTAGTGGCTAAGACTCTGAGCTCCCAATGCAGGGGGTCTGGGTTCGAACCCTGGTCAGGGAACTAGATCCCACATGCTGCACCTAAGACCTGGCACAGCCAAATAAATAAAAGCATTTAAAAAAAAAAAAAAAAACCACTATTGGATGGAATTTGGCAGTTCATCCTCTCTCTCTCACACTAGCTATAGTTTCTTTTGTAAAAACAGGAGTGATTCAATATCACAATGTAGAAAAGGGCATAGTATAAAATTCAGTACTGTTTCTTGGGAATATTTTATTCTAAAATTTTTCTAGGAAACTGAGCATGGAAGAAAAGTGCTTATCCTGTTATGAGGATAAGATCCTCAGGAACAAAGAGGAAACATTTTCCTTAATGGCAAAAACTTAGAAACATTTCTACTAAAGTCAGGTATAAGCATGTCCATTTTCTCCAATCCTATTTAGTTAGCATTGTTACTAGAAACGCTATTTTAATAACACACTCCCCCAAAAAAGGAAAAAATTTTAAGACTGAAAAAGACAAGCCCAGGCTATCCTTACTTACCATCAAATAATGTGATTGTTTACAACCAAGGGCATCCAAAACGAATAGAGAATCAACAGGGTCGGCTTCTATAAGATCTCAGACCTACAACTGACCCACCATTTATGTAACTTTGGTCATTACTTAGCCTATCTATATTGCAGTTAACTCATATGTAATAAGGTTGTTGAAAGGAATTAATGACTTAAACCATGTAAAGTGCCTGGTGCCTTATATACATTATATCTGTATTAGCTATTATCACCATTAAATTAATGGCCTGTATTCAGTACATTTCTTATACACCAGGTATACCTAATCAAAAGTAGAATAATAGTAATAGCTAATTAGTATTCATCAGTTCATGTCAGTCTGCTCACCAAAACCTCCAACCCTATCACTCAACGTAAAAGTCCTTAGAGCGGCCTATAAGACCTGCGTGGTCTGGCTGTCCACCCTGGGTCTGTCCTCGTCCCCCACGCTCCTCCTGGATCTTTTCACCTCAGATGTGCTGCCCTCCTTACTGTTCCTGGAGCACACCAAGCCATCCACCTCCTCGGGGCCTTAGCATCGCTCTTCCGTCTATCTGAGACACTGTTTTTCCAGATTTCCAAATGGCTTGCTTCGTTTAGGTCTCAGATATCAACTTTCAGCAGCTGTTTCTGTGTGTTTAGTGCCAGACCTGAAGAGTACTTCACACGAGTTATTTACGTGAGGGGAGAAACCTTGGTCTGTTGTGTTCACTGCTCTGTCCGTAGCGCTAGAAACAGTGCCTAACACATCATTGTTGTTCAGTCACACAGTCACTTGCAACTCTTTGTGACCCCGTAGACTGCATCACGCCCGGGTTCCCTATGGTTCACCATCTCCCAGAACTTGCTCAAACTAACGTCCACTGAGTCAGCGATGCCAACCAATCATCTCATCCTCTGTCATCCCCTTCTACTCCTGCCTTCAACCTTTCCCAGCATCAGGGTCTTTTCTAATAAGTTGGCTGTTCACATCAGGTGGTCAAAGTATTGGAGCCTCAACTTCAGCATCAGTCCTTCCAAAGAATATTCACGGTTGATTTCCTTCAGGATTGACTTGTTTGATCTCCTTGCAGTCCAAGGGACTCTCAAAAGTCTTCTCCAACACCACAGTTCAAAAACATCAGTTCTTCGGTGCTCAGCCTTCTTTATGGTCCAAAATCCATACATGACTACTGGAAAAACCATACCTTTGACTAGACAGACCTTTGTCAGCAAAGTAACATCTCTGCTTTTTAACACACTGTCTAGGTTTTTCATAGCTTTTTCTTCCAAGGAGCAAGCATCTTAATTTCATGACTGCAGTCACCNCCAAAATCCATACATGACTACTGGAAAAACCATACCTTTGACTAGACAGACCTTTGTCAGCAAAGTAACATCTCTGCTTTTTAACACACTGTCTAGGTTTTTCATAGCTTTTTCTTCCAAGGAGCAAGCATCTTAATTTCATGACTGCAGTCACCACCTGCAGTGATTTTGGAGCCCAAGAAGATAAAGTCTGTCACTGTTTCCATTGTTTCCCCATCTGTTTGCCATGAAGTGATAGGACCAGATGCNCCCACAAACAGCACCACTGTGAACACTTCACACAGGGCCCAACCCCTCTACCTGGAATCCTCCCAGGGGGAGGCTGGGACCCACCACTCCCCACAGGAGGACGGTGGGAGTGGGAGGATCCTGTGGGTCACCCAGTGACTAGAATGGCTTTTCTGAATCAGCAAAAAGGCTCTAGAACAGCCTGTGTACACCGCCTTTTTGGAAAATTCTGTCTTTAAAAGAATATACACGTGTGCCACAACCCTTCTCTGTTGTTGAAAATGTTCCCTTTGCCTGAAAGTTTCTTTTTCCATGTCCTGTGATGGTCCTTTCTGCAAATTTAGATCTTAGTTCAAATGTACCCTCCAGAAAGATTTTCTTAAAGTAGTGGGTAGGCCAAATTGTTCATTCAGGTTTTCCTATTAAAATGTTATGGAAAAACCCAAACCAACATTTTGGCCAGCCCAAACAGTATCCCCAGGCAGTATCGTATCACCGCATTTCATTTCCTTAAAATACCTCTCACTCTCTGAGTGAGCTTCTCCATTTGTTGTCTTTTCTGTATGTTAGCTGTTTCTCCTTGAGTCAGTAAGTGTCTGTGTATTGTCCCTTTCTGAAGTTGTTTTTTGGACGTAGAGATTTTGCCTATCTTATTCTCTGTTTTACCCTTAGTGCTTCGAAAAGGTCTGGTGCACAGAGTACTGGGTAAGAATGTGGACTCTGAAGACAGGACACCTGAGTTCAAATCCCATTTGAATATCCTGAAGTTGAAACACCTCTTCTGCTGTTTGTGGACTTGGTCATGTGTTCCACAACTAGCTGAAAGGGAAGCTTGGAAGTGAAGCCGTTTTCAGGATGGCCGTATATTCACGGGTTCTTCTACTCAAGTAGAAAGGGAGAGTGGGCACTGGAGGTCAGTGTCATAGTCTCCAACCCTTTGGAACCCCAATATCCAGCACAGCCTCTTCCCACAAATTACCTACTCTTCAGGAATGAGTGAGGAATCCTGCTGGTGAGGAGCTGCAAAAATTATCTGCCCTGGCAGCAGAGGAGTGTAGCTGGGTTTGCAGCCCTCCATCTCCTCTCTGGAAGGAACTCCTTTGTCCACTGTCCTCCGTGTCCTTTTAGGAAGTTACTCCTTGTCTATTACCAGTGACAGCTACATGAAGTCTTTGTATTATTTATTTATTCATAACTGTATCCGGTCTTAGTTGCGGCATGCGGGAATCTTCCATCTTCATTATGGCATGCCACTTCCTTTAGTTGGTGGCGTGAGGAGTCTTTTAATTGTGGCATGCAAACTCTTAGTTGTGGCATGCAGAATCTAGTTCCCTTCTGCATTGGCGACGCAGAGCCTTAGCCACTGGACCACTAGGCAAGTCCCTGGAGGCTGCAGTTTTTCCATCCTACTTATAGGTAGATTAGTGTGTTCCTTGGTAGCTCAGCTGGTAAAGAATCCACCTGCAATGCAGGAGACCCCAGTTCAATTCCTGGATTGAGAAGTTCCCCTAGGGAAGGTATAGGCTACACATTCCAATATGCTTGGACTTCCATTGTGGCTCAGCTAGTAAAGAATCTGCCTGCAATGCAGGAGACCTGGGTCCAATCCCTGGGTTGGGAAGATCCCCTGGAGAAGGGAACAACTACCCACTCCAGTATTGTGCCCTGGAGAATTCCATGGACTATATAGTCCATGGGGTCACAAGGAGTTGGACGTGACTGAGCAACTTTCACTATAAATAGATCAAATTCCAGGACGTAAGATTCTATAGGCATTGAAANGAACAACTACCCACTCCAGTATTGTGCCCTGGAGAATTCCATGGACTATATAGTCCATGGGGTCACAAGGAGTTGGACGTGACTGAGCAACTTTCACTATAAATAGATCAAATTCCAGGACGTAAGATTCTATAGGCATTGAAAAATCATAGACTCTTGACCAGGCTTGTCGTTTCTTTGACAAAACAACCCCCTCCAGATTTTATGAGGTTGCCAGTTGATTTGCTTCTCTTCACTTCCACATGCAAGTAATCAGAGCCAAAAAGTTGTCCAGACATATTGATAGTTCTAGCATTCAACTGCAGGAAACAGGTCCCATCTAATTATTTTATGCAGTTGGAAAGTTGATACCAGAAAATTGGGAGGCAGTGAAATAACTGGAAGGGCTGAGGGATAATGCCACCAAACTGGCCTCCAAGGAGGCTGCTGCCTCTACCAGTCAGTCAGGAGAGGAATTGGGAGGCAGCAGCTATAGCTACTTCCTGAAAGTGCCCAGTTCCATGGCTGCAATCCTGCAGCTCGAGACTTCCCATGGCTACTGCTGCCAGTGCCTCTTGGCCCCCAGGAAGCAAGTCACTGGACACTGAAATTGAGTGAGCCTCCCCTCCCACAACTGACTCTGCTCCTGTGATGCCTGTGAAGCTGTCCACAGTCACTAGAATGCAAAAAAAAAAAAAAAGGCAACACTGTCCTTGCAACAGTGTTTGCCAGTTGCCGCAGTACAAGTAGCAGGAAGATAAGTATCTGCTTCCGTTCCACCTTCTGAATCCATTGCAGCTGTGGGCAAGCCTAATTCACACCTTTCCAGCCTCTTACCTCCGGGCAGACACACCACAGGGCAGCTGAAGTGGGCGCTGTCCACCACAACTCTCATCTTGTAAGACTTGAGTCTTATTTTCTGGCCTCTCTGTTCTGCCTATACCCCTCCCTTTCATCTTATTTGTAACTAGCTTGAAGCAATCTGAAATAATCGACTTGAGAAAGAAGGCAGCGCCCTTAATCTGACTGTTGTCTCTGGCTCCCATTTTCTGGCCAGCCTCTTAATAAGGTATTTCACCACGGCTCAGAGGCGCAGACATCTGTCAAGGTTGCCTGCTTTGGTGTGCAATTGCAGAAGTAGCTGGGCTTTCTCAAGCCTCTGATGCCCCAGGTTACAAGCTTTTGGTTAGTGTAGGCTGTGAGCTTCAGGCAGGTACCTCCTTTAATAGAACTTTCACCCTCTGCCTCTTGTAGCGCATTCTATGGCTCCAGCCTAAGTTCATTTCTCTTTCGTAAATAACTTTGCCCAAAGTGGCAAGAAGCCACCAATACGCCAATATTCTGAATTTCTCCACCATTTCAACTAGAGCCACTGACTAGGAGATACGAGGTTTGCCTTCCAAGTTGTTACAAGCCTGATGAGAGTCATCAGCTTTCCAACTTGTGATACTGACCTCACTGCCCGCCTTTCTAACCACTAAACCAACCTAAATTTTTGAGGCTAGAACTCAACCCATTTTTCAGGTACCAAAGTCTCTACAGACAGGATTTAGGTTAGGCTGTTATTAAAGAAATTCAAAAAAGCAGCAGCTTAACTAATATTGAACACATGTCATATAAAAGCCCAGTTTGGTGACCCAAGGCTCTTTTGGTGGTCAGGTGGCGTCAGGAGACCCTAAGCTATTTCTTTGGTTTGGCTCCACCCTCCTCAGCCCATAGCTTCCGTTTGATGGTCCAGGATGGCTGCTTCAGCGCCTGCCCTCCAGTCCACATCTCAGTGAATGGGAAGAAGGGAAGTTTAGCTTGTCCCCAATATTGTGGAGCTTAGAGCAAGAATGCAAATAAAGGACCACATAATTATATATCTCGATATTTAAAAGTTATCAAGCCAACAAATCATTAAATATATTTTATCTTCCTTTCTTCACAAGTACACCTTCCTGGGAAAACAAGTTTAAATTTAGGATCAGGGTTCCACTCCAGAAGATAGAGACATAGGAGGAATTGGCCTACAGCTTACCTCCTTTCTATCCCCACCCCTGCCTCCTTCCCACACAGAGCAGGCAATGTGATGTGCTTGGGGACACCCAGCCTGCACATTCAAACTCTGTCCACACTCCCCACATAGCCATCCCTAGGTTCCTCCTGGGGCCCCAGGGTGTGCACACAGATAACGAATTTCACCCACAAGGAACAGACCTGGGGAAGAGATCTGTGCAGGTTTTGTGGCCATTTGCACAGGGAGTTCTGAGGCCCTGAGTACCCAGAGTGTGTCCTCCAAAGAAGGGACATAACCCCTTTACCCTGGTTAACTCCTCACCCCACAGGGGGAGGAGCATCAGTGCCCAGTGAGAGGGGGACCCTCTTCCTGGGGTTGAATAGTGATGCCAAGGGAAAGGGAAGTGAATGGCACTTCCCCCTCTCTAAGGATCTGACCTTGAACTTAACCATGGCACTTCTGCTCAAGATGAAGTCGCCAGAGCCTAATCACTCAGCCTCATCTATTGGCCAGGGAAGCTGGGAGGTGTGGCCTTTATTCTGGGAGGCCATGTGGCCCACTCAGAGATTTTTTTCACTCTGCAAAGGAAGAGAATAGATATTGGGAGTTAGCTAACAATCTCTGCCATAGACACATGCCTTTTCACAAATCACACTTTTGTTTAGACAAGTGAGTTCTTCACAATCTGCTTTCAGAGAGGTGAGCTTGGAGGCAAGACAATACTGTCAGTTATAATTGACGGTCAAAATAATTGCACACCTGAGCATTTTTCAATGGGCAGCCAATGTGCAATGTTCCAACTCTGAAATTTTGTCTAATTTTCAGATCAATCAGGAAGAACCAACTGAATTGTTTTTCAATTCAGGATATAGTATGGTTATGAGATTCAATAAAACAGTTTTAATCTGCAACCCTGAGAATGAATTGGATCTTAAACAGGAGTGAAAGCTAAAACCTTGACCATGTTTTGGCAGAATTTTTTCCAGACATATTCAGCCACTATCAAATGTACACTTATCCAAAGAAAAACAAAAATATGATTCTGGCATG
This sequence comes from Neotragus pygmaeus, assembly GCA_006410875.1. Lineage (NCBI taxonomy): Eukaryota > Metazoa > Chordata > Mammalia > Artiodactyla > Bovidae > Neotragus > Neotragus pygmaeus. The sequence continues at coordinate 1,181,257 of SJYV01010795.1, read as the reverse complement.
AATCACTGCCCCATTCATGTATAAGAGTAACACAGAATTCACCAAAATTAAGCAGATATATCTTCCACATTTAAAAATTTTAACCAGATGTAGAGTAATTACAATATAACATTGTATTGTAATGATCGTGAAATAATATAAATGTAAGAATATGAAATACAATAATTATGTAATAGCATATAAGATTAATTTTTTTGCCAGTTGAAATAACACTCTGAAACCTTGTGAAGAAATAATGGTGATGGCACTTCCCTGGTGGTCCAGTGGTAAAAGTCCACACTCCCCATGCAGGGGGCTTGGATTCGATCCTTGACCAGGGTACTAGATCCCGCATGTCACAACTAAGACCCAGTGCAGCCAAATAAATAAGCAAAAATGATTTTTTTAAAGTAGAAGTTTCCTTTTATAATAGTGAGAAATGGACCCCGAATTGCCCCCTTTGATACAAAGTCATGCATTTTTTCACTGGCCCAGAAACCAGGCACGCGATGTGCTCCATTTTCACTATTGTATTCCTGGATGTGAAGGAAATTGTTTAGACTTTCTAAACTTTTACTTATTTGTGATTGAGCTGGATCTTCGTTGCTACGTGCGGGCTTTCTCTAGCTGTGGTGAGCGGGGTCTGCTCTCTAGTCGTGATGCGCAGGTTCTCACTGCAGCAGCTCCTCTTGCATTCACGGGATTCAGTAGCCGTGGTGCGTGGGCTTAATTGCCCATGGCATGTGGGATCTTCTCGGACCAGGGACTAAGCCTGTGTCCCCTGCATTAACAGGTAGATTCTTAACCTGTGAACCACCAGGGAAGTCCTATTTAGACTCTTTAAATCTTACCAGAAGCAAAGACTTTGACTGGGGTTTTCTTTTCTATTTCTTGACAGCACTACAGTAAAGGGCATTGTATAATAAATGCTCAGACTTAGTGACCAGACCTGCTGTCCAAGTCCAGTGTTCTATTGCCGTTGCTTATAAATATACGTTTTTCATTAAACTGGTAGATTCATTTCTGTGCCCTAATAAGCTCACTTATTTTTATCTTTTTTCATACTGTTTCATGGGGTTCTCTTGTCCCATATGTATTTTCATTTTATTATTATTTTTTTAATAAGTCACCTCAAATGGCTTTCTTGGAACAAGAAAAGGTATAAATAAATTAGCGCAGTACTTAATAATTTATAAAATACTTCATATCTCATCTGATCCTGGTAACAGTCTTACGAGAGGAGAATCATTCACTTGTGACAGATAAGGATACTAAAGCTAGACAAGTGAAATGACTTCAGTTCAGTTCAGTCGTTCAGTCGTGTCTGACTCTGCGACCCCATAGACTGCAGCACGCCGTGCTTCCTTGTCCTTCACTATCTCCTAGAGTTTGCTCAAGCTCATGTCTATCGAGTCAGTGATTCCATCCAACCATCTCATCCGTCACCCCCTTCTCCTCCTGCCCTCAGTCTTTCCCCCAAACTGCATCAGGGTCTTTTCCAGTTAGTCCATTCTTTGCATCAGGTGGCCAAAGTATTGGAGCTTCAGCTTCAGCATCAGTCCTTCCAATGAATATTCAGGACTGATTTCCTTTATGATTGGCTGGTTTGATCTCCTACAGTCTACGGGACTCTCAAGAGTCTTCTCCAGCACCACAGTTCAAAAGCATCAATTCTGCGGCACTCTTATCTGAGTGAAGTGACCCAGATGTGACTTCTCTGAGGTCATACTGATAGGGAGTAGAGTATCAAACTATCACTGGCTACCCCCGTGAAAAAAACAATGTAGAACCTATATGTTCAAAAGTGTTCATAAGTTTTCATTTAAATTGATTATGTTTTAAAGAAAAAAGAAAAAATCTATTAGGAAGTATTTTGAAATATTAACCCCTATTTCTGTGATTATGAGTAATGGAAAGTGTGACTTTTCAGGAAATGTCATAAATGTTAAAGGATACAAATCTATTCATTTGCTAAAGATTAAAATGTACTTACTACATGAGTTGTTTTCAGAAAACATACAGTACCCAGTGGTTTGGTCTTGGAAAAATATGAAAAATATAAGTTGATTAAGCTTATTTTAATGGGTATTTACCTGCAATTTGTCTCAAATCCAAGTGGTAATCTAGATTCATTATCTTTCCCTGTCTGTCTGGGAACTGAGAGTGCTAAGCACAGGTCTGGCAGGCTGGGAGAAAAGGAATTAGGAAGAGAACTGTGGAGCCAGGAAGCTCAATCCTGTATATGATCAGTAGAGTTGCTGATTCAGGAAGAACAAAATATAGTCAGTGGCTCAGCCCAACAGAGGGACAGAGAGGTTGGCAGAGAGGGAAGAATTCCAGTCCAGTTCAGCTTGGTCCCCCTTGAAGCCACAGAGCAAAGCATTTCTGCCACTGTTTCTTTGTTAGGACCCAGGCTTCCTATGGGCCTAAGGGTGCCTTTTGGCAGGAATTCCCCTAATCTGCCAGAGCATTTTGTCAGGCTCGCTGTTTCCCACCTTGTAGCACTGAGCACTGAAGAATTAATGCTTTCGAACTGTGGTATTGGAGAAGACTGTTGAGAATCCCTTGGACAGCAAGGAAATCCAACCAGTCAGTCCTAAAGGAAGTCAACCCTGAATATTCATTGGAAGGACTGATGCTGAAGCTCCAATACTTTGGCCACCTGATTCGAAGAGCTGACTCATTGGGAAAATCCCTGATGCTGGGAAAGATTGAGGGCAGGAGGAGACAGGGGCGACAGAGGATGAGATAGTTAGATGGCATCATTGACTTAATGGACATGAGTTTGAGCAAACTCCAGGAGACAGTGAAGGACAGGAAAGCCTGCCATGCTGCAGTCCATGGGGTTGCAACGAGCCAGACACGACTGAACGACGGAACAACAACAAACCAATGGGATGAATAAAGCACCCCAGGCCTCTGCAGAACCTCGGGAGCTGTCACACCTTCCCCAGGTCCCTTTGCCTACACAGAAATCATCATTCTAGACCAGGCATTCATGGAAAAAAGAGGCAGGCAGCCAGATAAGCATCTCCTGCCTCAGCGGCACAATGCCTTCCTCCCAGAATCTGGGGAAAGAAAATCAGGTGACACAGAATTTTAGCTCAGGATCGACGGTATGTTTTTGCACCTGGCCTCAGAACCCCAGGTATAAAATAAGAAAGATGAATACCTTGATTTGGTTTATAAGATTAAATCTGTACTAGATTATTTGTATAGACCTGATTTTTTTCCATTACTCAGTGAAACTTCAAGGTCTAGAAGTTTGTATCCCCCCACAGCCTTGCAGCTTTAGTCTAAAGGAGGTCACTGTGCTGTATAGAGTGTCTGTTCTTTCAGAAGACAGATCTAGGGTACAGCAGCATCTGAACGTTTACATGTCAAGTGTGCAAATGCTTTGGAAGCCTCAAAGGGAAAATGCCTGACACACCTGGCAAGCCTGGAACCCACCTCTTCTTCTTCCTCGCTGCTTCACATCGCACTGACATGGTACACAGGGGGAGGCTTAGAAAGGGAGGAAACAAAACCCACTGCTTGAGAATTTAGGCTGCCTAGTAAGCTTATTCAAGTAATAGTCAACAAAAGCCGGCAAAATCGCACAGATGTTTCCAAGAACCATCCTTGGGCTTTTTTCAGAGGACACGGATGCACAACTAGCTTTTACAGTGTAGCATTTGGTTAGGAGCATTTAACCACATCACCCCAAATTTCTGTGCTCAGAAGTTACACATGAATGGTATGACTTTTCTTCAAAGCCATTCAACCTGAAAGATTTCCAAGCATGTCACACGTCACATTTAGCTACTTTTGCTATGAAGGGCTTTCAGCCAACTGGCTCACACTCATTGCCTAGAGAAGCAAAGGAAGAGAAATTTTTAGCAAATAGATAAGCTCCTGAAATAAATTATATTTATGCTGGTTCCGAATAAAGTATACTAGTTTCCCCATTTGGATTGCCAGAGCAGTAGAACCTATCAAAATGCATCTTTAAAATGTACTGATTCTACCCTTAAGCAAATCGCCATTTCTACATGCCAGAATCCAATTCATGATTTAACACCTAGCCCATCTCCCACCACAATTTCTGCTTTTGTCTCTATAGTTTTGTGGATGTAACTTGGACTGCTAAATGTGAGGGTTACTTGTGTGCTTGTCTCATGCCTGTTATTGGGATATAAGGCAACAAGGAGTTTGGAGGATACCCTGTTCACATATCTTTTCAGAATGCCTTGCTTTGAGTAGATTTTAAATATTTTTGACTCCAGTTGATTTCCTAAACAGCCTATTTAGATGAGGTTAGAGGACCTCATCTCTGTGGGGTCCCAACCAAAAGTACACACACACACACACACACACATTTTTTAATGGTGACTTTTCTTTACGTTTCAGAGAGCTTTTAGGTCATGCATGTCCCCTGGTCATTTTTCCTCTGCTCATTAGCAATAACTACAAGATCTTAAAGAAACATTTCAGCTCAGACATATAATTAAATATCTCTTTCCTTGTTGCTTCCACTCATGAACATTGATAGAGTTAACACTGCAAAGACATTCATGACCTCAGACTTTAGAATCATATGTGTCTTTTAGATTCCTGAGCCTTTCACACTTTCATTTCTACCTGAAGTCCTTTCTAAAACTAGGATATGAAGAAATGAAAGAATTGTTTAAAACAAAGAAACAAATATGTCTTTCTTTGAATTCTTTTTTTATTATTTAAGAAATAGACATTTAATGACTTAATAAGTGACAGGCTGAGTGCTAAGGATACAGATGAATAACATTGTATTTATGTTACTGTATGGATATTATATTTTTCTGGATCTCCCTGACATCTTTGTTGATCATATATCTATATAATAGTCTTTCATCCTAGATATATGTGAATCAGCAAACTGAAATCAAGGAAGAATATTTTCATAAATTATTTTTAATGTTTTTAAAATGTTTTGATCCTTGCACACAGCTTGTGTTTACATGACAATAAACAAGCCTTTTATCAGGAAATAAACTACCCAGAACATATGCTAGTGTATCACAATATTTTGACCCAAAAAAAGTGTTTTTTCCCCTTTCTCATCTTGATTTTTTTTTTCACATCCAAGGGAGTTTTCAAATGAAGAGTTTCAGATGGGTTGTCTCCAGGTCAGTTCACCTCGTCAAGGCTTTGCTTAGTCATCAGGGGATGACCCCATCCTGCCCTGCTTACCTTTAGGCTTCCACAACCACTCTGCCTCACACAACAAACATGTTCCTTTGAGTTTGGATTTTTATGAAACAAATCACGTGGTCTGGGAGCAATGATAATTAAAGGAACTTGATAGAGATCCTTTTGAAAAACCAAAAAGTTTATTATGAAATGTGAGTATTTCTCCCTAATTACAATAACTGTTCTGTAATTATGATTAGTTACTGGGTCTCCTTAAATCAACCTGTATCTGCAGACAGATAGGAAGGGGAGATGTTCAAAGCTACACTATACTTTTGAAAACATGACCCAACATCATGCATAGAAACAGACTTACCAAGACCTACAGTAGAAGTTTTGCTGACCTGTCTGAGCATATGAAAAATATTGACCCTTTAATTGGTATCATTTTTTTCCTTATGTCAATATGACATATGTCTGTGAAAATGGTTAAGTTCCTTAAAGAAGGTATAGCCTTGAAATAAAAAATCATCAGGTCAACTTAATAGACAAAGGAAAACAGGCATTTGCAGGAATCCATAATTGCTGAAAAACTACATTCAATTGAAAATACCATCTTGGAACTCTGGGGAAAAAAATAGCTAAAAAACCCTGCCATTATTATGTGATATTTTTCTATTATGTTTTTATTTGTGCATTTACCATGTTTTCATTTCTACCTAAAAAAGAAAAATCGTAATACATTTAGGTCTGGACTCTGGAAATATGCCACTAAGATTCCTGGTCCAGTTTCTGAATGGCTACGATTTGTAAAATCTAGTAGGAATAGGATGTCATTATATTGGGCTTTAATCTGAAGAATTGTTTTAGCAGGAATTTTATATGCAAGACTAAATGCTGATCAACAGAGCATAATATTGTATTCTGAAGAGTGCTGGCAAAAGCAAAATTAATTATTTTTTTTCCTTCTTTCTTTCCTTCCCCTGAAATCTTCTGCCATAGCGACTGCATTTGCCTCCAGACTTGTCAGACACTGTGAGCCGCTCAAGCAAACAGGATCTGGCAGAATCCGCCAAGCTGCTGGGCCCAGGCTGTGGCATGACGGCCGGAGGCAAGAAGCACCTGGACTTCTAGTGACTCCTCCTTAGTCATTGCCTGCAGAATTCTGTGACACCCTAATTATGATTGCTAATAGCTTATGTAAATATTTTTCTTAACGATGTGACCCTCGAATCCTTGAAAAATAGTTAGGATTGCAAAATGAGGCCACCATTCTTCATTATTTTAACGAACTTTTTATACAGAAATAGTACAGCAGAAATACTTTCACTTTAAAATTTTGTTTTATGCTATATCTAGTAAAGAATTTTATTTTTAAATAAAAGCAAATAAAATGTCCGAAATTCAGGATGCCTTACAGTGGTCATTAAGCGTATGTGTATATAAGGCACTTGGTTCACAGCAAAGTGCATGTTACAGCAGGTAGCATATAAAACATTATGAAATTCAAAACTGTGAAAAACATATTTTTCTCTTCGTTTCTGAAAAAGACACCTCTCACCAAAAATGTTTTTATGAGATAAAAACTTTGCTACTGTATGAAGACTAAAATAAAATAAACTTGCATTTACGTATCCTATTATGAAATTGATGAAGATAAGATAATATTTGGGGATGAAGAATCCATTAAAAATAGTCTACCACAGTATTTAATAAAGAACTTGAGTAATAGAAAACTTAAAGAAAGAGACGGTCTCTGTTTAAACAGAGTCCACACTATGAAATTATGTCAGTAGACATAATTCAGGATTGAAATTCAAACTGACTGCTACATGAATGCTAGGATACTGGGGAAAAACATGTACGGAAGCTTGGCGAGAGATTTTTACAAAAATAGGTCTGAGACACAGTATAAAACTGAAGGTAACTCAAATTTCTATGGCATCAGGTAAAACCCTTTGTTAATTATGAACATTGGTAGATGTGTACATTTAAACCATATAAACATGTCTTTGGGGATATATAACATATTGAACTAGTTCTCATAGGAAACACCAGCTTTTTGAATCATAGTTCCATGTTCTCAAAGCTTTTGACAAATAGACAAAAAGTAAAAGTTTAAAAGTAACTTGCATATTTAAGTAATACACAAGTAAACCACCGTAGCATAAAAACATCCTATATAAGAGTCTCAGTTTTTAAAAAACTGTTTAACATCTGTTAGGAGAAACTGAATTTTCTAAATACATCTCCAAATATATTAGACTATCTTGAAGCAGTTATATCTAACAATTTTAAGCAGTTTGCTTTTAATATACCACAAATTATACTTTATTTGTTCTTGACAACATTGCGGAAAACAAAGACTAGGTTTTTAAAACTGTCTAACCAATATGATGAATGTCAGTCACTTAAAAAAAACCCACTGTAGCATAAACACATACTGTATACAGCTTTTATTCAGAATTAGAATAATTGAATCAATGACAGTGATTTGCCAGGATGTCAAATCTCTCCATCATATCCTGTCACTACCAGTTTATTTTTTGTGATCGAAATCAAAAAGACAACTATTTTGTCACCCGCTATCTCATTAGTACTGAAAATCAGGTTTCTTCTATTTTTTTTAGGATGTCTGGTTTATTTTTTTCACTTCTTTTAATTCGAAAGACACAAATTCTTCCCCATTTTCTTTTCAAAATAAAGTTTAAGAATTGATCTGTCAGTTAAAATTAAAGGGCTTTTATATTAAGGAACAGTGCTTTTAAAATTTAAAGCAACTTCAAAAAAATCAATTTAGTCCATAGATGATAAATAATATGAAGATTCTCCACAAAAGCTTTGCTATGTCCTTTGAAAGCATTATGAACAATCTGAATAAAGTGAATATTTTAGTAGGGTTATTATTTTAATCAGTCTAACCTTTTCCTTACCATGTTGTGGTTCATTTTATACACACACAACAGGACAATTACATAGCATTTGACTCCAGAAAGGAAATGTGAGGTCATCGAATATGAAAATTGCTTGTCAAAAATACTTAGCAGGTCATTGATTTACTACCCTAGCTAACACAACTATAAAATTAACGGCCAATTACTAGTTAATATATCCCTTGCAAATAGATAAATACTATAAAAATTGAATGTGGATGTTTGAACCCTTGTTTTAAATAAAAAAGAAACTTTTAAAACTCAGTAAAAATGCATTCTGAACAATAATAATACCTGGGCTTTCCAAAAATCAGATCCAAGTGCTTTGGTGTTCTGATTCACTAGGCAGGCTTTGTTAAAATAAGCTACTGGAGAGGGATGTATATTTTCATTTTCCTCTGATAAAAATCCACTCTAAACATGTGTTTTCTTTCTTTCTGGAAACTTGTCAGTTATCCATATGCTAATAACTTACTACATTAAAATACCGGTCTTCAATAATGCTACTGTAGGTATACAAACAATTTTGATATATTATGAAATGTACACTATTAACAGATTCTATTTTTCAATTATCAGGTTGTCTCAAAGATATTTAAGTTAACAATGTCAAACTGTTTGAAATGTCCTCATATCTTGTAAGTGTTTCTAAAACTTCTAAACCCTCTATGGTATTCATTTCTTACGCTAGATTTGCCTTTCTTTAACATGAGGTAAATATTTTGACTGCTAGAGTCTGCTCAGGTGCTGGGGTTCTAAGACCTCTTGAATTTCTTTTTAGTAGCCACCAATTTCCACTTTTCCATTTATTCTTTATCTCCACCTCCAGGATCTGCACATACTAACACTAGACAAAATAAAACTACTTCAAAAGGAAGCAACACTCTGCAATCAATTCCCTGTCTATCTTTTAAAGAACCAGACACACAAATGCGCATACAAAGCAAAAGTTGAGAGCCCTATTCATTTGTTTAAGCCCATTATGAATGTCATTTCTAAAGCATCATGTTAATGCTTTCCAAAGATAGTCACCATCAACACCACCAAATTTAAGCAATACTAACCCTAAATACTTACACTTTGAACTTTAAAACTGAGCAGTGAAGTCATTCAGAACCGAGGCCAAAAAAAAAAAAAAAAGATGCTTAAATAAGAAACAGTTGAGGTTTATTCTTGAAGAACAGAAAAGAAAAATTTGTGTTTGGCCTTGGTGAGCCAAACATTATACAAAGAGGAAAACCCTTTTTTAAAAAGATCTTGTTTACATTAAGGCCCAGAGCAAAAAGAAATAAGCAGAATATGGGCACCATCCTAAAATGACATAAATTCACAAAACAAAGCTGAATCTTGGAATAATACTATATGAATGACTCTTAGGAAACCTAGTAGTGATTTTTCTTTAAAAGGAAGAAGAAATGATTATGCGAGCCATACCAAAAGCCAGTTTCCATTTAAGAGGAGGCACAGCTTTGGGGTGGGGAAGGAGGGATATTCTGAGAATTCATTATGGTAAAAAGCATTTGTTTACTCGGAGTAATTTGAATGTTCTTACTCAAACATTCAGCTCAAATTCTGTTTACCTGGTCTCCCTAAGTCAGTCAAGTCTGGAGGAAAATCTTGTTATTCTACCAAGGACATCACGAATAGATGGCCACCATCCTAGAAGATGGCATCAAAGCATCCCTGAAGAGTTCCCATTCATAAATATATAAATATACCTATCAATAAATAAATAAAAGTTATTTCAAGAATGAGTAAAAGGCCACCTCTGGGCACAGCTTCCACACTGTGCTTGCCATGCGGTCCCGGGGGTGTGCCTGGAACTCCATTCAAAAGGACAGCTCAACTCCCTAGGGTGAAGGCAGAAGGCAAGGCAGCCGACCCATCCTGCTGGACCAGAGGGCATCTACAGCTGAGCGGCTGCATCAAACTAAACCAAGCTGCGAAGCCACTGCGCCCTGGCAAGCTTGACCCTCTGAGGACGCGAATACGTGCCTAAGTGCACACAGGCAGCTCCTCTGCTCCACAACACTCCCCTTCTCCCATCCCCACCTCCTGCACCCAAATGTCAGAGTTCTCCAAAGTCTCTGCTTCCTGCACAGCAGAGCCGTGGGCCAGGACCAGCTGCCTGACCCTGACCCGAATCATAGTCGGTTGGAAACCATCCCTTCTTGCAGTGAGGAGGTGAGGCAGCCAGCAACCACCTCACACACTCACACAGCCCTCCTCGGACATTTCCCCCAGCACGTGTTCCTCCGGGAATGCAGGTGGCAAAATGTCAAGAGGGGGATATATCTGCACAGGTGTACCAACAGTGCATATGTGTATGTGCTCCTCTGCAGAAGTGTACACACATGCAACACAGACGGGATCAAACTGCATACACACGTATAAAAACATGCAGTCAGCATGTCTCTGTGCAGCAAGTCTGGTGGAATAAAATTATTAATATAAAGCATGCCAGAGAGATCAATCACAATTATCTGTTCACAAGTATATTTAACTAGATGTTGAACTAGAAGATTTTTTTTAAGCCTCCAATTAATTTCTCTATTTCTGATTGTTTGCCTTCGGGGGTTAAAAACAAAACCAAAAAAGAGCAGAGTACAATTCAGTGGACGTGTGTCTTTGTCCCCAGAGGGTTTTGCCTGTGCAGGCATTTAATCTAGACTGCCAGACTCCCAGCCTTTGACTAAAGCGTGCAGAAGAAAACTTATCCATATTGACTTATATGTTACACAGAACAGACAGAAATAAAAGTCTCAGACAGGCCTCTTTCACCCAACAAAAGCTCATTTTTTTCCATCCTTTGCTTGGGCTCAAGCACTCCTGCCCTGCGTGCCGCCACTTTAAACATGATCAGATCTGTGCTTCATTGCAAATAACAACTGACCAACAATGGGCCCTGCTTCATAGATTTGGGAATGTTTGGCTTAAGCTGCCAATGACTGAAGGCCTTTAGCTCCCACCGGCCAGTCACAGTCCGCTTTGTTGTTGTCTGTTGATGTGTCTGTGCTCATTATTCCTTGACATGCAACATCCCCCCTCCACCCTCCAACCATCCACAGCCACACAGAAAGCGAGATTCAAATGGAACAGCTGTAGTGGTTCAATGGGAAATGATGCCTCTTGTGCAAAGGGGAGGGAGACAGAAAAGGGAGAGGGGCTGTTTGAGAAAGGCAGCGTCTTTCAGGGAATCTTGTATAAGAAATCTACTTTTGAATATACTTCAGTGAAATCACTGTTGAAACAGGCTGACAATGGAAATCTGCCCAGATTGAAAATGCCAGCCCTAATTCAAAAGACAATTCCTAGCTAATAGCTTGTTGCATTTTTTAATTATTTCTAGACTTTGAGCTTTTGAATTGAACAGATAACTGGGAAATGCTACCATTTTGTATATGTACTGTGGGTATAAATGGGCACAGATCTACACACAGCTTCCAGTGGAATTTTTCTAACACATTTGTGATTTGATACCTGTAAAAATTACCTCTTAAGGATCATCAGGATTTAAAACAGATAATGTATGAAAGTAACCATTGGTTTAGAATGTTAATCTAACATGGAAACAAAATTTGTAACACCACACTATAAGGTTAAAAAGAAAATAGTATAATAAAGGAAATACAAAGGCTTTGGCATGGTTTTTACAATCAACAATGGTTAATTTTGATATGTAGTTGTGAACAACTTCAAAACACTTAAGTTTAAAACTCTTGCAAGCACTTTTAATTGATTAGGAACGAATTCTAGATGCACAAAATGATTGGACTGTGAACAGTAATACAACTATATCTAAGAACAATTAACTTTTGCTGGCCAAAAAAGAAACTTATGATTGCATGAAAGTGTGTATAAAACATCTATAGAGTATTCTTGTCAAATATAAATGAAATTAACTTTATTATAGAAATCATTCTGAGGATTTCTAGGGAAGACAAATACTTACATTTTGACATAAAACAAATTGGATTATATCAAAGACACACTCTACCTTTCAGCTATCAACTTTTTTCTTCCTTGAATTTATATCTTACCCTTTTTTTTTTGCACATAAACTTCATCTGTTAACAACCTTTGGAAAACCAACAGATATTTCTTACATAAATCTAGTGCATGTTGTTCCAGGTTTAATTATATGCAAGGAATGATACAAACGTGGAACATCAGTCCATAAACTATGAACAGATGGATAGAAGTATTCCATATATCTTGATAAAACTCTTAAATTCGTGGCAAAGCTTGTTGATCATGATTTCCTTTTTTTTTTTTAACAACTTCATGATCAACAGAGGTCAAACATCCATCCAGTCTACGTTGTTCTTTTTCATTATAACATACAAATGCCCATTTACAAATAATACACCAAAATGAATAAAAGTTTGGATACCAAAATGAAGATTTGTTCCAACTGACATNAATACAAAAATGAACAAGACATGGCCTTTGTCGTAATCTTACTCATGGTTTTCTCATTCTTGAAATTAGTTTATAATACTTAACTTTAAAAGATTTTTGTGTGACTTTTGCATAAGAAAATATATTAAAATTCTTATAAAGCACTTGGTCACATAATAGTCAATTAATAACATAGTTCTAACAAAGGAGACCAAGAAGTCAACAGTGATTATAATTATAATATGTATTGGCAACCCACTCCAGTATTCTTGCCTGGAGAATCCCAGGAACAGAGGAGCCTGGTGGGCTGCCGTCTATGGGGTTGCACAGAGTCGGACACGACTGAAGTGACTTAGCAGCAGCAGCAGCAGCAGCAGCAGCAGCATTGATTTAATATCTTGGATTTGGATCCAATTACCAAATTCCAGTTACCTTCAAAGTACTTAATTTCTTTAGCCTTAGCTTTCTCATATGAAATGGGGCTGATAGTACTTAACTTAATAGGGTAGTATTTAACATGCCTGATCTGGTAGACAGTAAAGGGGCTGTCTAATTGTAATTTTTAATACTTAGTATCAATACTTGAGAGTAGCCTGCTGCTGCTGCTGCTGCTAAGTCGCTTCAGTTGTGTCCTACTCTGTGTGACCCCATAGATGGAAGCCCACCAGGCTCCCCCGTCTCTGGGATTCTCCAGGCAAGAACACTGGAGTGGGTTGCCATTTCCTTCTCCAATGCATGAAAGTGAAAAGTGAAAGTGAAGTCACTGAGTCGTGTCCAACTCTCAGCGACCCCATGGACTGCAGCCTACCAGGCTCCTCTGTCCATGGGATTTTCCAGGCAAGAATACTGGAATGGGGTGCCATTGCCTTCTCCAGAAAAGCGAGCAAAAGAGAGTAAAACACACCATCACACAAGGCCGGCAGTCTTTCCAGGTAAACTACGAGTGAAGGGATATGACCTGGCAAGAGAAGCTGCGAAGGCCCCCTCTGTGCAGCCTGCAGAGAGCAGTGGCTCACCTGTGGAAGCGGCGCCCGAGGTGCCCATTGGCTGGCTGTTCATGTGTGTCTGCATATGTGGGGGGGTGTAGGTGTCATAACTCCGCCCATTCACCGAAGGGCTGGTGGGCAGCATGCAGGAGTACGAGGAGGTCTGGCTAGGGACTGGGGGCTGGGAGGAGAAAGGCAAACCTGTGGTTACCGAGAGACACACAGCCACATCCCCAGGCTCCCTCCTCCCCAGGACTCTACCAATAAGTCTGAAGACACCTGCAAGTAAAGCAGTGGAATTCCACGTGGGAACTCTAAGACTGGGCCTCCAACTGGTCCTTCTATTGTCCACTGCTAGAGGAAAGTTGCCTACATACCAAACTTTTTAAAGTACCCAAAATTCAGACTATTGTCCAGCTAGATGGTTGGCACCATCCGTAAAATGAATAGAATTTTTGTCCGTTTTCATCTTGGACCTTTGCTGGAACCTTTAGAGAAGTTTTAACACAAGGACATCCATAAATGCATTACCCCTCTCTCACAAATTCAATCTATTAATATTTGGGAATCCAATGACACCCCCACCCCCTTAAGCCCTGTTGTAGCTTTGAGGCAGAAAACAGCAGGAGGAACTCTGTGTAAAGTTTGGTTTAGGGACCTTGGAAGCCTTTCATGGTGGGACTCCTGGATTTAAAGATTCTTGAAAAGGCAGATCAGTAATGATCTCAGGTTAAAGTAGTCAGAAGTGTCAGGAAATACCTAGTCCTACCATGAAAATTTGCTGTGACTTTCTTATAGACCCCAAACCCAAGATTGCGTTTAATCCACAAAATTGTGCTGCTACCCTCTATAAATATTTAGAATCATAGTAGTAAAAAGATAAACTTTTATCCTAACTAAATAAATATACAGGGCTGGGACAAAACTCCTCATGAGCTCTCACGGGGCTCTGATGGGGCAGCAAACTTGGGATGAATTAATAGAAGCATTATGTCAGGAGCAAGGGAGAGGACAGTACTGCTCTAATCTGCAAACTATAGAATGTTTACCATTCCAAGATCCACATCCTCAGAGGCAGTGACACATTAGAGAAGGTCAGAGAAGGACACCTGCTCCTTATAAAATGGTTGAAGATTTTGGTCAACAGGATAAACTGATAGAAAGACAGGACACCCCTCACCCAACTCCAAAAGTCTAAGAACACTTTTCTCTGAATTGTTGATACTTTAATTTTGTTTTATGAATATATATATGGTTTGAATGATATTATAAGTTATATAATTTTTAAAAATCAGCATCTGAAATAAATGGACCCACGTGGGCCTATGTGTGGACACAACTCTAACAGAATAGCAGCATCTCTTTAATTGTTTCTGTTTTCTCATATACACAGTTTTTATCTTCACAGAAACCTAGGTATTGCTAGAATTTATAAAACTGAACCAGACAGTCAGTGGCCTTACTAAAGTCAGAGGATGACTGCTAACATCGAGTTCAAAGAGGCAAGCAGGCCCTCAGGGCCTTGCCAGAATTTCAGCTTGCCTTTGTTTCTATCCTGAAATCACTTCCTCCAGGCAACCTTGACTTCTAGAAAATTCCAAGGCAGTTGTAGCCACCCCAACTAATGGGCTGTTAATCCCTTAATTTACATTAATTGCTCCATGGTCAATAATATCCAGATGCAATAAAAATAGACATGTGAAAAATGCCTCTGAAGCTGCTTATCTAGCTGTTCCTATATTAATCTAAAGACCGTGAAACATTTATTTTAGTGTGATTTGGGTTAGAAATCCAGCCAAAGATGTTCAGTGGAGAATAAACTATCTGTGTATCCCCCAATCTGCTTCTATCAGGGGCTCATACTGGCCAGTCTCATACTACCCAGCATCTCTAACTGCTGTACACACAGAACAAGAGTCCTGAAGGAGTCGTGGCAGGAGGCCCACCAGAAGACCAATACTTTCCCCATCAAGAAACCCTCTGGCTTCGAGGTTCCAGTACACCCTACCTACCTTATACAACATAAAATAGGATTAGCCTAGTTCAGGACCTAGCACATGTAGGGGCCAATATCTATTTGGGATGGAATTGAGTAGGGGCATCTTGTTATACCAAGTGAATAGCATCAACCTTCCCAGGCAGCTAGTTATGCCAGAAACTCATTACATCATTCACAGCAAAGATACATGATATTTCTAGCAAATACCTTCTATTCTAAGATAGAGAAAGAAAACTATCTTTTCCTCTATGTTAAGTAAATCATACTATACAAATATGAATCCCAATTCTGATCCTTTGGTTCTTTCTCACTAGTTTATCACAAACATCCTAAATAACATCCAAAATACCCAAGACTATAAATTTATTTATGCAAACACCTGAATATAAACCTGTTTTACCCATATTAAGCCCTTACTAGCTAGTAATTTGCCAGCATTATTTTCATGTTCTGGTCCAAGTTTCACACTGGTCCCTAAAGCATGCCCCATTCTCATCCAACATCATCAAGTTGACATTCCCAATGAGCAAAAAGCAGATTAACTGGACTGAAAATCAAGTTTTTATTTTATTAAAGGCGTGAATCAATCAGTTAATCAATCAACTAAAAGACTGGATTGACTGCTTTCATCTTAGACTTCACTGGTCAAGCCAATCACTGTACTGAGAAAGTCTCCCGAGGGTAAACACAGGGCCAACGAGGTCTTGCCTGCCCTAACCCGCGACTAACCTCCTCTCCCAGGGACCCGTTAAGTGGGCAACCGCTGGCCTCACTTACTTGCATAGGCAGATTATTCGCCATGGTGAAGCTGGGCATGGGCGGCAGAGCACTGTATGTGTTTGTGAGGGCTGTGTCTGTTCGGCCCAACATGGAGCCAGAGGTGAAGGAGGAAACTGCAGGGAGAGGAACACAACCGTCGTGGTGAGTCAGAGCCAAGGGCAAAAAGGCTGAAACACACTGATGGGTAGAATTACTATCTCCAGTTACCAGGCGTAGTGGGCTGTGGGATGGGTTGGTAGACACTGGTGCTGAAACTACTGCTGATAGGAATATGACTGGGTGTGTTGCTGGCTTGTCTTCTCTGATTCCTCAGCTTTTCTTCTCTTCTCCATTTGGCCCTTCGATTAGAAAACCATACCTGGAAATCAGACAGAACAGGTGAGCCCTGTGCCTGCTCCCAGCTCCGCCCCATCCCTGACAGATCCACTGCCCTCCTCCCCCAGTCCCCGAGTGACAGCAAAGCATTTAGCAAACTAAATCTGTTTCTATTTATACAAACAAATGACATTCCTTAGAAGCACCTGGGTCTCTAAAAAAGGCAAATGGTATGAGTCACATGAACATATGAACACACAGTCCCCAGATACCTGTATTCTCGCTTCAGGTAGATCTATTTTGGCCGCTAGTCTTTCTCGGGCAAACACATCTGGATAATGGGTTCTCTCAAACTCTGAAAGAGTAAGTTGCATTTTCTATGTTGCACCAGAACTATACAAAAGCCTGGATCAAGCTGATTTCCACCTCCTGACTTCCATCACTTTCAACCAATTCCCTTTAAAATGCTACTACTATTAGCATTGACTGTACTTGGAAGAACTATCCCATCAGAACCATGTTCTATTTTTTTTTGTTTAATAACATTCATTCAAGGTCTCTTCTGTGGCCTGAATTAGCCAAATCATCACTCTTTCTTTATGAGAAGTCAGATTTTTCATCTTTGAATTACTGGTACATGAAAAGAAGAAAGAAAACACATACACTAAAAGAGATGCCCTGAAAAGAAAGAAAAAGGAAACCTTTTCAGGCCTCTGTGCAAGGGCCCTGGCTAAATTTAGCTCTTTGTACTGAAGATGTGGCATTTACTTTGATTTACTGCTTCTCTACTTTGAAAAACTCCATCACCTTTCTCCAGGGCCTCAATTTGCTCTTGGGTAAAGGATGTTCTATTTCTTTGCAGCTTCCGCTTCAGCTGAAGTCGCATTTGGGCCTCATCTGAATCTTCTCCATTGGAACTGATGGAGTTGGTATTCTCTCCCCCTCCTTCCTGCTGCTGGCAGCCATCTGGACCAAAAAGAACAGGACCAGTAAGAGAAATTTGGAATAACTTGGAGACTCCAAAAGGGGCCTCACATGGCCATAAACTCCAAGAGCAGTCTTTTCTCACAGTCTCACCAAAACATTCCCAAGGTCAGCCTTCAAAAGACATTAGTGACACATGTTACCTGACCACCATTTTCTGTTTTTATTATGATGAGACTGTGCAACATAGATACTTGTAGAATGGCATTTCTGTGAATGACAAAACAAGTGGTGAAGTTTCCAATTAAAATGATCTTTCATAACTAACCTTGACCCTCCACATGCTTCACCCAGCTCCCTCTCCTTGCAGAATTTATTTACCTGTGGCTGTGTTGGGAAAAAAGAAGAGTGATGTTCAAGATTTCAGCTGATCTATAATCAGTAATTCCTATCTAATCAATTAGATGTTGATAGGTTTGTAGAAAATGCTATTAAGAAACCAAACCAAGCTTGTAATCTTTAAAAAAAAATATTTATCTAGTTTTTATTTGAATTCTGCACAGTCAATTTCATTTTAAAGGTTGTGAATTTAGAAGTGCTCGCATTGTTCTGCAGTTTTATTCAACTATTGTATGAGTGCGCTTTGCCTTGACACCTATTACGAGCACAGCTGTAATTATATCATCACCAAGAACAGGCTATAATTGCTGAAAATGGAATTTTATATTTAGATAAAAGGACTGTCCATTCTTTGTAATGTGTTGCACCAGAGAAAAGTAAGATTTCTTTTAAATTTTCAACGTGTAATTTTAAAAAAGAAATAGTAGAGAGTTCACTAACTAGCTAAATATGCTATGCTGCAGCTGAATCCTTGGCATATCATTTAAGTGGTACATTTTTAATTAGGGCATTTCCACCACTTTTAATGTAATTTCTATCATTAAACAGGGGAAAGTTTTATTGTTTTCCTTTGCTGCTTGGAGGGCAAGATGTGCACTTGGGCAAGCTGTCTCCTTTTGCGCCCTGCTGGAGAGGAAAGGATTCAGTTCTCGCTAGGCCTCCAGGGCCACTGCCTCCTGGGTTCTTGGTCTTGGGTCCTAAGGCCCCCCAAGGGATACCAATGGGGCTGCCCCCGTCCCCATCCTAGCGACTTGGCCCTGGAGGGAGGAGCCTCTGGGGCGCCTTGGTGGGAATCGACTTGGCCAGGAATATCATTTATAACCGGGAGACAATAGGCAGTGCCTTCAAAGAGTTCAGGGAATTGTGACAGGATCTAGTGGGATCTTTTCAGGAACTTTGAAATGTTTTAAAACCCCAACTTTCTCCCCCATTTAAACAGGCGGATTCATCAGCACTGGCCACCATATGGGCCCTTGGAGATCTATTGAGATGACCACCAACACTTGAATAGCGAGGGGCTGCTTTTCAGCACAGCACAATGCCCCGCGAGTAAGGGAAACTATTAAACTCCTGGGGCAGGAGCGTTGGCAAACTTTCGTGGGCAGAATTTCGAGGCCACAATGAGCGCGGACAACAAAAGGATTCTCTTGAGGCGTGCAGCGGGCCACATTGTGTTACAAGAAGCCCAGTCAACAGACTTTTCAGTGAAGTGTGTTAACCCCTCTGCTCCGCTATCATTAATCACTGTCCGAAGAGCGGGCGCCTCAATGCTATTTAG